>JABTTQ020001828.1:0-600000 GCA_016081115.2 Rehmannia glutinosa | reverse complement strand
AATTTTGGGACAAAAAAAATATATGGGTACCACAAATACCTCTATAGTGGACGGCCAACATGGGATTTTTGGTGTAGACATATCTCCCAACTCTTGTACACTTACACCTTATATTAATCATCTTGTGTATTATTACATCATTAATACAAACCTTATACACAATATCTTATACATCAATTCTTTAATAATAAATCTTCCAAAATGTTGGAGTCTTCCCAACATTCCACCCAAACATTCCCTCTATCCTCTCAATCCTCATTCTTCCATGCAAGCCCATACCTTTGACTAGTCTAATTGTCTCCATGCAAGAGACAAATTGCAAGACACAAAAATTGACCATTCTCTTCTCTCCCTCACCAAGTGGATGGCCACATAGCCAAAAAATGACCAAATTTGGTTCATTTTTACCAACACATTATGATCTTCAAGCAAAAATTATCTTTCTTCTCTCTAAAAATCTCCTACTTCTCTCTACCCTTTTCTTCTTACTTTCTTCTTCAACACTTAGAAAAATTTCAAGAAATTCCTCCTTAATCATCAAAAAAATTCGAACCAAACCTATAATACAAGGTAAGAAATTTCATCTTCAATCCATTTTTTATATCACCTAGTTCATCTATTTCACCTTCTTCACTTAAGTTGTGAATTTGGATTTGAGTATACTTAGAAGACTTTGAAGACTAGAGCTTGACATCTTGAAGAGGACTTCAAGACTTGAAGAAAATTTGCAAGAAGTGGACTATAAGGTAAGATAGTGGACTCTAGTGTCTTTTCCTTCTTCCTTCTATTTTTCTTCAAATTTTAACACCCTATTCTCATTTTTGAGAAATAGGGGCTAACCTTGGAAGAACTCTTGAGGGTGAGCAAAAGTTCCAACTTTGAAGCTTCTACTAGTCCCATTTTATCTACTACACAAGGTAAGTGTAGTTTTGCCAATTTCTTCACCTATTTCTTTTTCTCCTTAATTTTTAACCTCATTTTCTAACTCCTATATTTTTTTGATATTCCTTGACTTAGGGTCTGACCTAAGTCACTTCTTCATCAAGAGTGATTTATTTCATTTTTCACCAACAAGTTCATTTTTAAGGTGGGTGGGAAAATGCTTTCAACTTCTAGGTGTTTTATTTAAATGCATGTAGTATTTTAATTTTAAGCACTTGAGTTATATATATATATATATATATATATATATATTATGTGTTGCATGTTAATTTCATGTATCAAGTTGTAAAAATTCTCAAGTGTTGCTCAAAAATGCTATTTATTGAAAATAGGTACTTGCATATACACTTTATTGATGTATTTGATGAATTCTTGTATGAAATGGACATGCATGTGTATGATACTTGAAATTCATATTTTATATGACTTATAACCTGGACAAGTCGAGCATATATGATTAAATTTTAATTTTTGGACTTAAAAAGCAAAAATGGAAAGTTGGTGAACTTAATTGCAAGAAATTAAAATTTAAGGGACTCCTCTGTAATTTCCGAATTTTGGGACTGTACTCAGGTTCACAAATGATGTTTGGACATTTTAATAAAGTTTTAAGAGTTTTTAAATAAATAAAGTCAACCTTTAAAAGCCCAAGGACTAGATTGCAAAATTTTAGAAGTTTAAGGGCTACATTGCAATTTTCGAAACTGTACCAGCCCTTTATTTTGAAATTTGAAATTTTAACTCTTAAGGGACTGAAAAATAACATATTTTAAGTGTATTCCAAAAATCCAAGTATTTAGAGCTTGGAAAGTAATTTTATAAAAATTGAGGGACCAAATTGTAAAAGATTAAAATTGAGGACCAAAATGAAATTTCTAGGAATTATACAGTCCATGTACCTGGAAATACTAATTTAACTATAACTTAATGATATTTTAGACCCAAGGTTCAAATTTCATAACAATTGGACCCCTAAAAGCCTTAAAGGCAATTATTTTAAAATAGGACAAAAATGAGATTTTCAAAAGTTAAGGGACCTATACTTATTTATTTTTAAAATTATTTTTTTCCCAATATCCCACTGACCTTACTGACATTTTACAACTGGTATCACATTAAAAGCCCTTCCGGTTTGTGAGTTCCAATTATTTTAAACTTAGGGCCCGAAATGATACGTTTAACAAATTTGGGGCCAATGTGAATATTTTATAAAAACTCGACCTCAAAACTTTAAAAATATGAATCTCTGAACAATTTAGAGAATTTAGGAACTGGCCTCATAATATTTCAAGGTAGGGACGTTAATTTATTCAATTTTTAACCCCAAAAGTATTGATTTTTTACAAAATGGGGCTAATTGTAAATTTTCTTTTTAACAAGGATCTAACTCAAATTATTTTTCTTTTAAAGAAACAGCCTTGGACCCTCTGACTTTAATTATTAATTAAAATATTTTATTTTCTCAAAAATCCCCTGACTTATCGAATCGTTTTGACCGATTAATACGCGATCGCGTGGCGACTTCCTCGTCTTGCGATTTTCAAATGTATAACGGGACTTATGTCCCACCTAATCTTTCAAGATATCAAATATTAGTTATCCTCTCGATAATCATCTTCATCCAAATAACTCTACCAACACCATAATTGCCACACGCGATTTCGAAAACTTTCTTGAACTGCTTCCCTGAATTAATATACTCGACTGCCTAGTTGACTTCTTGAACTTGTAATTAATTTCCTGCCTAAGTCAACTTGGTGTGTCGAGCTCACAGTCGGAATGGATACGTCGGGGATGGAACCGGGCATCTTGGCTGCTATTCCACTCTCCGGCCCCATCGTCCTAATCCCACAACTGAGGGACGGAGTTTGTCCTAGGGAAGCGGGTCATAGTACTTGAGGTATAATCATGATTATGACAATCCGAGCCTAGCTAGCTCTACTGTGGATTTGTTTTTGCCTATGGAGCGATAAGGTGACAGGTCTTGGACCATCTTGCTCGGGGAGTTACAAGGAAGAATGAAGGAATCGCTATCTGATCCACATGATTCTGGAGTTGATCGGACCCATTTGGTTGGCGCTACAAATCCGTACGCAACCGCTACTTGTATTGCATTGGTTGGCGCTACAAATCCGTACACAACCACTACTTGTCTTACATGGATTGGCGTTACATTCTGTACGCAATCCTACATGTCTTCCTTGAATCACATAGTGCCTATATGATCATGAACTCTTTTCAAAACTGTATAAGTATATTATATTAAGTATATTTATCATGTCGCTTGTGAACTGTGTGTGAATTCATGCATCATAACTCACGCATTTTTCACACAACTATTTTCTTGCATTAACTATATATATCGCCATACTTGCACACAATCACCCCATCCACTGAAATTTTTGTCTCACCCCCTCCTGTTTTCTAACGGCTAGATGAGGACTATGTTGAAGATGCTGAATCTACCATGGACTGAATTCCGTGTTGCGCTTTGTTGGACTTGCTTTCTATTATTGATGTTGTTCTTTGGACTTGTTTCTTTCACTTTTGTTGCTTGATTGGATTCTCTTTTATTCCAGTTTTCATTTTGGGTATCTACTTAAGGGCGTAGGACCCTTTGACACTTAAGCTTGTGATGTTGTGTACTTTACTTTAGTTTTGGGCTGTAAGTTTAATTCGGATATTTCTGATGGATTGTATTTGGATGTTGTTGGATTGTAAGTTGTAGTTTGTACTTGTATTTTCTTTCCCGCTGCTTTAGACTCTATTTCAATTGGGGTTATATTGTATCATTTGTCTAGACTGTTGGGTTAATTCTGTTTAAGTTGTGGATTGTGGTCGCGTCCCGTCTGGGGCGTGACAAACTGAGCCACCCAATTTACTGACGCACCACATGCTCCTACCCCTTGTGGTGCGAAAAGGAAACTTCATCTTCTTACTTATGAAAAAGATGACATGCAATTTGTCCCCGTTGAAGTAATTGAGAAAAAATCAAAATTGATGGATGCTTCTGATGAATCCACACCAGACCTTAATGAAGAGCGCACTCTTATTGAATCCAAAATGGCAGAGGTTAGCGTGCCCCAGCCCCGCCAGTCGCCATGAATCTTCTCAGTTGGAACTGCCGGGGGCTGGGGAACCCCCAAACAGTTCAAGAATTACGCGAAATTATTCGCGCAAGGTCCCCATCTTTGGTCTTTCTTTGTAAGACCAAGTGTTGTGTCCGTGATATTGATAAGCTTAAGTCTCAATTGAATTTTTTCGGATTATCAGTGGCTGCAAATGGTCATTCAGGAGGTCTTGCGCTACTCTGGCGTCAAAATATCGATGTTTTTTTGCGCGGCTTTAGTGATAGATTTATTGATGTGGATGTTTCACATGCGAATGTCTCTTTCCGGCTTACAGGGGGAAACTCGATGTGGCTCTTTGCCGTCAGTTTTGGAATCAGTTTAAGAACCTGGCATCTCCATCAACTATTCCGTGGGTTTATTTGGGTGACTTTGATGAAGTGCTCCAACATAATGAATTCTCTAATCGCCGATCCCGTGCTTCATTGCAAATTTCTTTATGAGAGCCATTGGCGGTTCACCCATTTACCCAACGTGCACGTCTTGATCAATCCTTGTGCAACCCTGCTTTCCATCATCTTTTCACCTACTTCCACGTCACAAATTACCCTACTTTCACCTCTGACCATGCGTACATCTTTGTCCACCTCGCCTCTAACCATTTCCAGCATCACCGCCCCCCAAAATTGAAACCGAGACGTTTCGAGTCATATTGGATAAAATCCGCTCAATGTGAGAAAATCATTAAAGAGAATTGGATGGCCACAGTGGGAGATATCTCAGTTAAAATGGAGAATTGTTTGTTGGGCTTAATAAACTGGAATAAACTCTCCTTCGGGGACCTTACTGATAAAATAAACTGCATCAAGGAGGAAATTGCTCATTTCGAAAAGGGCCTCCTTACTCATGACACCAAGCAGCGCCTTACCACCCTACACTCCTGTCTCGATATGCTCTTGGAATTTAATGATCTCAAATGGAAGCAAAGAGCTAAGCAACATTGGTACAAAAATGGGGACAGGAACACATCTTTTTCCATGCCCATGCATCTCAGCGCCGAACTACAAATCACATCTCATCTCTTAAATATTCCCTTGGACGCACCCAAACCGAACATTCTGATATTGAGCATCTTATAGTGAGCTATTTCAATGATATCTTCACCTCATCCTCTCCCACTATGCATGATATTCGCCAAGCTCTTGATAGGGTTCCAAAAGATTACTGGGGATATGATCGAGCGTTTATCGACTCTATTCTTTGTCGCTGAGGTCATCAAGGCAATCAAAAGCATACACCCGTACAAATCTCCCGAGCCTAATGGTATGAGTCCTATTTTTTTCCAAAAATATTGGTCTGTCATTGGTGATGATGTCTCGAATTCTGTACTTCGGTTTTTAAACACTAAACACATGCCTCATGGTCTTAATTTTACTCATTATTTTAATTCCAAAAGTTAATAATCCTGACTATTCTCAATTCTGTCCTATAAGTTTATGCAATGTTATTTATAGGATTTCATCGAAAGTTATCACCAATCGCATCAGACCCCTTCTCCCGTATATTATTTCCAAAACGCAATCCTCTTTCATTCGGGGTAGGCAAATAACTGATAACATTTTAGTTGCTATGATATTCACCACTCTATGAAAGCCCGATCAAAAGGTAAACAGGGCCTTATGTCTATCAAACTTGATATGAGTAAAGCTTTTGATAGGGTCGAGTGGTCGTTTGTCTTTGGTGTTCTTAAATCATTGGGTTTCCTGGAAAATTTTGTTGACTCAATTCGTGTGTGTATCACCTCGTCCTCATTCGCTTTCCTTCTAAATGGGTCTCAATTTGGCGCGGTCACACCCAAAAGGGGTATTCGATAGGGGGATCCACTTTCACCTTATATTTTCATTATTTGTGCGGAAGTGTTTTCTCTGATATTGCAGGACTTAGTCTTACAGGCCACGGGGAAGATTCACGGTATTCAAGTCACCAAAACGCACCTCCGGTCTAGCATCTAATTTTCTGCCGATGACACTCTTCTATTTGGCAATGCATCTGTGGAAAGAAGCCCATTTTATTCGCTATGCTATCTCACTTTTTGGGAAAGCATCCGGCCAGCAGGTTAATTTTGAGAAATCTGGTATTCTATTCAGTCTTAATACAGATGCTTCTCTTGCCCAGAATATATCTCATATTATGGGTATCCCGATTGTGGACTCGCATGGAAAATATCTTGGGCTCCCTTCGATTATCGGAAAAAATAAAAAGGAGATTTTTGTGTCTATTCAGGATAGAGTTTGGAAAAGGATACAGGGGTGGAAAGAAAAAACTTTGTCACAGGCCGGAAGAGATATCCTTATCAAATCAGTAATACAATTTATCCCGACATATGCGGTGTCGTGCTTTAAAATCTCGGATGTAATCCTTGATAAAATTCAGTCGATGGCTACGAATTATCTATGGAGTGGTTCTGCTGAGGGACGAAAATTACATTGGTTGTCTTGGAAGAAGATTGCTTCGGATAAATCGCATGGTGGGCTTGGCTATCGTCACTTCCGGGCTTTTAATCTTGCCATCCTAGTGAAACAAGCTTGGAAAATAATCACTCAGCCATCTTCCATCTTGACCCGCATACTTCAGGCTAAATATATCCCCCACTGGAAATGTTTTTGACGCTCGTCTTGGCTATTGCCCGTCTTGGAGTTGGAGGAGTATTTTGGATAGTAGACAACTCGTGTTGTTGGGTGCAAGGAAGCTTATCCGTAGTGGGCGAGCTACTAAAATCTGGAAAGACCCATAGTTACCTCGCGCACATGATTTTTATGTTCACAGCCCTTGCAACACCCTTGATGAAAATTCTACTGTCTCGGCGCTCATTGATCCGGAAAATTCTAATTGGAATTCCTCTCTTATTAGAGCTCTCTTTAATCCAGAGGAGGCTTCGTTGATTCTATCTATTTCAGTTGGTTCATGTGATTTGGGCGATCTTTGGTGTTGGCATCACTCGAAAAGCGGAAAATTTACTGTCAAGTCCACATATCATACAGCCAGTGGCGTAGCCACCTTAGGACGAGTGCGGTCGGCGGACCGCACTCGATCCCGGAATGACCGTGTTAAATTTGAGTTGGACCGCACTGAAAATTTAGGAAAAAAAATTAAATTAAAATTTAAAAAGCCAATTAAACCTACTATATTGGCCCAAAAATTTAAGAATTATATGGCCTAATTAAAGTATATGAGTGGATGAATGATTATCTTTTTTTGTTTTGTAGATAGATATATATGTTCCAAACTTGACAATTAATAGCTTTTTTGGGAGTACCTTTCAATTCAACTTTTCGATGTAAAAATATATTTTCCATAATAATAATTGTTATTTTCAAAGAAGTTCATTCTAGAGAAGCCAAAATTGCAGAAACCTGCAAAGAATTTTTGCAAGGTACAACCTTCGATTTGCCTTTTTTTTTTCTATGTTTCTAAAATTCCGGATCGACAATCGTCCCACCAAAAAGAAAAGAAAATTGACCGCACTAGCCAAAAATCCTGGCTACGCCCATGCATACAGCGATTTCGTCTAATCTCTATGAATCTGCTGGTGCTCTAAATGCCTCCAGCTCCAATTTAAATCAGATTTGGCGAAAAATTTGAAAGCTTAAAGTCCCACCACGTTTCAAATTTTTTGCTTGGCATTGTGGTTCAGCTGCAATTCCCACATCCGACCTCCTCGCTCTCCACCATATTTCCACCCCGAGCCCCTGCTCTTTCTGCGCTCTCCTGTCTGCCTCCGGCGCCCACATCTTTTTTGAGTGTCATTTTGCAGCTGCAGCTTGGCGTTTATCAGGCTTGATGGAGTACATAATGAAATTTGCTCATGGTTTCAAGATCTGGTACATCATGCCCCTGAGGAGGTGCAACAATTAATTGTCATCATGTGCAATCTCATTTGGTTCCATCACAACATATGCAAATTTGATGGTGTACGCGCGAAACCTTTCCAGTTAGTACCTGCAGCGAACACGATTCTCCATGATTTCCATCGCGTTAAAGGCCAGCCTGAAATTATCTCCCCGCTCCTTTCTACGTCGTTTCTAGTCTCTCCGCCGTCCAATTGTTCGATGCTCTATTTTGATGGGGCTGTTTCTTCGCATGATAATTGTATTAGTGTGGGTATTGCTTTGACAAATGCTACAGGTGTATTCCAATTTGGCGTCTCCAGAAAATTTAAGGACCTCTCGGATCCGGAAGTTGTTGAGTTTCTAACCTTGAGGGAGGCTCTTAAATTTGCTCTTTGTTCATCCATGGTAGATTTAGCAATCATTGGTGATCTTTGCAAATGTTGTTCTAGCTGCAAATGGTGAGTCCCATGGTGCAGCAAGTTGTGCGGCTATTTTGCAAGACATCCTTCGTCTCAAGTCGTCAATTCTCCTTCGGGATATTTTTTGGTTTCGTAGATCTTAGAATTTAGTTGCGCATAACCTTGTTTTGTATGCCAAAACTATGAACTCAGATGAATGCCAATCGTTGTTGGACGATTTCCAGCGCCTTTGAGTAATATATTTCCGTTTCAAAAAAACAATTGTATGGTGATTTTGAAATGACGACCTTTAAGAAAACCAAAATGGGGACTATATGGACATGAACTAGTAGGGGTGTCAATTTCGGACCCGACAAGCAAATTTGGTACAAACCTAACACGAAATTAATGAGTATGGGTTCAGGCTTCATGGGTCCCGGTTGAAATCAGGTTGAACCCGAATAACCCGCCAATTAAATAGGTCAAGTTCATGTCAACTTGCTATGATCCATTTAACCCATCTAACCCATTTATGAATTTTAAAAAAAAAATAGAAATAATTAATTAAAAGAGAAAACAAAAAGCAAGACATGTTTTTAAAAATTAAACTCTAAAACTCATAATCATGTATATTATTATTATTTTGTATGTTGCCCTCAAAATATGATAAGTATGTTATGTTATTTATGTAATTATATTATTTTTTTAATATTATGAATTGTAATATTTTTTATTGATTGAATAGTGTGTTATAGTGATTGATTTTAAGAAAAATTAGATTTATCTAATTCAAATTATTAAATGTAAATAAAAATAGTTTTATTATACAGGTTAAATGGGCCGGGTCCGGGTTACCTGTGAAATAAATTGGTTGGGTTCAACTTCAAGGTTCTGACACGAATAATTAAACAGGTAGGGTCGAGATTGACTGATTCTGATCTGTGAATCCACAAACTCGGACCCACGAACCCGGACCAGGCCCAAATTGACACCCCTGTGAACTGGCAAACCGAAAAATAGAAATAAGTTACTTTTCATGTCTTCAAGCACGTTAATCCTTTGGATAAACAAGTTTGTTCACCATCCTAAGGTCCAAAAATAGAAGTAATTACCCGTGTAACTTTGTGACGCAAAAAGAAGCTTATACGGAAATCAGTAACTCACAAACAACTGATTGATTGCACAGAATACCAAATTGAATTGACAATAAATTGTGTAGTAGATTCTTGCCTCGACATAGAAAGACCAATATTTGTGGAGTTGGGGTGATTATCATTCATCTTCATTGAATTTTGAACTTAATTTGAAAAAAAGAGATAAGAGATTGTCGCGTGCTAGAAATTTGTATCACAAATTTCGTTGTCTATAAATTGACAAACAAAATCGAAGTTTGCTTTCTCTCCACCTTCTCTCTAGTTCATCTTCAAAAAAATGTCTTCTCCCTCATTTTTTCTCTTCTCTCCAACGGAGGAATGGGAACCATGTTTTTTTCCACTTGTGGGAGTTTAGTCTCCTTTCAAGGGAGTGATTTAGTTTCCCTATGGAATTTATTTTTCTTTTCTTTTTCTTCTTCTTTAGATCTAATCATTTTGGCAATAAATCTTGCCAATTTGGTTTCAGATCTGGTTATTTTGATGGTTGATTGGCTGCAAAGGGTGGTTTCTCATGGCTATATATAATGGAGTTAGATCCAGGTGTAATGAAGAAATCACGAAAAGATTATAACAAATGTGAAACTTCTAGCTGGACCAAAAAAATTATTTAATTTAACAATCTAACGGTGTAAACTTGAATTGTTGAAATGAATTTCCTAAAAAATATAAGAAATTCATATATAAATGACTCCAAGGCATGCACTTGTAAAATAGAAAAAAATAATTTATTAAGTTGAATGGCATGAATAGTGGAATTAAATATTCAATGAATAAAATTCAAGACTAATAAAAGACATAAATAAGTTCCAATGTGAAATCAAGACTACAATTTTTTTTCTTGTTTCATCTTGATGGTTGGAAGAGTCTTCTTTCATATTAAATTTCAATAATTCCTTCATATATTTCTTTCTAAGATTGTTAACAGCCTCTTCTTCATCACTTGAAATGAAGATGTTGATGTCATCTTCCTTAATCTTCTTTATGATTAGCCTTTTTTTGTTACCATCTTTTTTAAGGATGCAACATACTTAATACCCAGATCTTGATGTGCCAATTTTGTCAGTGTAATATATGATCTCATCACATTTGGTTGATGTTATAGATTATTCTCTTTTCATGCCTTCATTCATAACATGTTTCTATCCATACAAATCACATTCAATTTTTCATTTAATAGTTCTACTTTTTTGTTGAGAGCAAAGAGAAATCGAAATTCAGTCAACGTGTGTAAACTCAATCCCCTATAATATTTGGACTCATGTTCTCTCTTAATAGATAATAAATTTAAATAATATATATTTATAAAGAGATAAATTAATAAATAATATTTTAGTTTAGTAAATCACATGCTTAATTGGTTGATGTAAAATGGTATTCAACAATTGAGAATCCAACGTAAATATAATTGTCGCATCTTCGAACATTGTACTACATGGACTATCATTTTCTTGTAAGGGATTTAATATTCACCTAAATCTACACTTGAATAAATATCTTTTTGTAAGTTGATGTATGCATAAATTATTTAGCATTTATACTTTGATTTATCACCTAGGTGTCGTTTCCACATCCTCTGCATTACACTTTTTGCAGGGGAGTGGGATACCCTTCGGGCTTTCCGCTTTGTTGTTATTACTCTTGAAAACTAATGTAGCACAGTTTTTGTATGAATCATAATATAAGGATGATTTATTTCTAATCTTTTTAACAATTCTCTTAAAACAATAATATGTATCCTCTACGATAAAAAACAGTGATATTAAAAGATAATCTTTGAATCATTGATAACTCAAGTATTTTGTGTTGATAATGCATTACATTCCATTCCTAGGATATCACATTTCTCATTTCCTCCTTAAAGTAAAATAAACATCAACCGCAATTTTGGATGCTATTTATTCTTGGTAAATAAACTCTTGGGCCCGTGTATTAGGAACTTTTGGTGAAAACCAAACAAAATTTTGAAATGGTAATTTACAAAATTTGTATATTGGAGAATTGTGCTCGCTCTCTCTAAGTAGTTAGGATAATTACAGAAAACCCCTTAAGTTCGGGCTAGTTACAAAAAAAATCCAGATACTTTTAAATATTACAAACAACCATTGAGTTTGATTCTGTATTACATTTTCTCCTTCTATAAGCAAAAATATATTTCAAAATTCCCCTATTTATAGAAATATTACAATTATCCCCTAAATTCAAGACGAACCTGATCTTGATACTGATTACAGTCTATAAGAACTTTTTTCGAGTGCAATGATTAAAAAAATACTTAAAATTTAATTTAAAAAAAAAACTTGCAATCAAAATATATTCCCAATCAAATGGACAAAGAGCCAGCTTATGATTTTGTTTTGTTATTTGTCCTGTAGATTTTGCATACTTCATATTCAGATGGAAATATATACGAATATGCTAGTGAAGCAAGAGGCCGCCAAACACAAACACAAATGCTCCACTGTGTGAAAGTAACTGACCTCTTATTTAATATATCTTTCTTCCTCACCTCTCCAACCAACTTCTACTACCTTATTAGCGTTCACACCATTGTTGAAAATGCAATTTTTTTCCAACATATACTTACTATTACAACCCAATTTTTACTCTATCAAACATGATATAATTCATGGAAAGACGCCAATTTCTTTGTTTTTTTTATATAATTCACAACAGAAAAGCAAAAATATAAACTAATCAAAATAGTCCAACAATATAATACACACAAGTAACATTGGAAATTCAGATTAAATAATAGAAAATACTATCCGTTTAGATCACAATTTGTATTTGTTTGTCATTCTTTTTCAAATACCAACCAAAGAAATAAACAGAAACTAAAACAAATACTACAAGTTGTTTGTCCAAAACAAAACTTAACCTAGCAGCTCCGATCCAATGACCCAACAAATGAAGGTATCAACTGAAATAAAACATTATTTGTGAGACCAATATTATTAGAAAAATATGAAGGGCGAAATGAGAATAAAAAACATGGGCAAGAATGTGTTTTTCGGCAACTTCCAAAAAAATAAACTCGAGCCCATGAAAAACCAATCAATATTATACGGCTAGAAACTTGGAAGCAATTCGATTAACATCAGTTGAAGAGAAAACTAAGCATTCTACAAACCGTGAGAGCAACACGCAAAAATCTCAACATGTATTGCACTCGAACCTCCTAGGAATGCCTTATAATCACTTAGTCAATCAGATCCCTTGTTTTACACTCAGATCTCCTTGGATCATCTTAAAACTACACAAAACAATTCCTCTGTTTTACCCTTGGATCTCCAATTTGTTATTAAATTTATTTCCCTTAGCCGACCAGATAACGAAGAAGAAAAGATAGGATTGAGGGAGAGAAAACAGGGTGAATACATACATAATTTGATATCAAGATTTCTATCAAAACTTAATATATAGAATAGTGACAATTACATTTGTGCCATCAAAATAAATACATTCAAAGGGGTATTCTAGTGAATTAATTGAAACAAGACATTTGAAATGATGAGTACAACAAGTTAAAGCAATTGAATGCAAGTCTTATAATTATCGTAGCACTTAAAAAATGTTACTCAACTGCTTCATATCAATCATTACAACAATTTTATGCATTAATCGAGATCCATACAAATACCTAAATGCATATAACCACTTGCAAACTGAAATTTATGTTAATGAATCAAACTTACCTGCACAAAGTTAGCATGTCTAGAACTGGCCAGATGAACTTTTGCAAACTGAAATTTATGTTAATGAATCAAACTTACCTGCACAAAGTAGCATGTCTAGAACTGCCCATATGAACTTTCAAATCTTCCAAAATCTACATATCTCTATTAGTATATAAACACAAGCAAAATAATTAGCATCATAGCATATAACATCAAGATGACCAAAAATGAATATGGAGAGTATCCCCACCTCACTCTTCAATACACAACACAATACACACACACACCCAAAAAAAAAAAAAGATAAATCTAAATAATGGATAGTTAGATATGCTTCAAGCTAGCTAGTGTCACAATCCAGATTCCACTTTGTTCTTCTCTTTTGATTAATCAACATCTGATATAAATAATATTTTATGTTCTTGAAATACTTGGCACCGATAAAAAATTCATGAATATAAACTGTCATCAAATAAATATGCTTGTGCATGAATTCTTGATCTTACATTCAAACAGTTCATAACCATAAAACTTTTAATGTTAAAATGAAGAAATAGCAGTTGCAGGCAAAAAGTACAACCACCAAAATTAGTCAAAAAAATTAACTAAAAGCAGAACAATACTTATGCATTTGGAGTTCTTCTTACAATTCCATGGAAACCCAATTCTCTATTGTGGCCATTCAATCTGACGCTGATAGCTCTATTCTCTAACATAGGCATTTAAACAAACAGATGTCAGAATCAAACACATATGTCGGAGACATAAATATAAATGAATATGAGAAAATTTAGGAAAATTAAACTCATATCGTTTTGATAGTGTCGTAAGAATCAAAACATTAAACATAAGAAGTCGAAATACTTTTGACACAGACATTGCTTCTGCAGTAAACTGGCTTTCAGGGGTCGCTAGTATTAACAATAAAGTTCCATAAGAAGATATAAACCCAACTCTCTTGTGGGCATTAACTCTAGCATCGACAACCGAAGAAAATTCAAGAAAATAAAACCTCTTTCTTTTGTCAATCCTAGTACAAATTGAAACATTAAACATAGAAGAAGTAGAAATAACTTTTGTTGTCTGATTTTATAAATACTGACCTAGATCCTCCAAGCCACACGAACCAAAAAATAACTAAAAGCATTAAACCTAGAACACTACTTACACGTTCGGGGTTCCTCTTTTGGCTCGATGGAAACTAATTCTTTCTCTATCATTTTTTTTCCTTCTTTTTCTTTTTATGTTGTTGTGTGTTGACAATGTGCTTTTCATCTGGGTTTTATTCAATCTCTGCCTTTGAATCTTGCTTAATATCTGCCTTTGAATGTTGTTATTTGATTTTTGCTTTTGAGTTCCCTATGCTTGAATTTCATTTGTGCGTTTTTCTCTGCTGTCGCTCAGATTTGAGAGTTTTTTGTCTTCTTACCATTGTGAAGGGGATGCCTTTTCTTTGAGATTTTAGAGTATTTTCTCTGACCGAGAATCACCACCTTCTCTCGAGTGGTGCCTTTTCGCAGGAAAATATGTTTTTTGGAGAATAAAGGGTATTTCAGGAACTCTAGATTTTTACAGAAACATTCGTAGATTTAGGATTGAAATAATAATATAGATATAGAAATGTAAAATCTATCATTAACTGTGAATGAAAGAACATAAAAGGGCTGGGTAGCAGGAGTTTTATGAATATAGTTAAAGTAACAAATGTATCTTTATTTGCCTCAAGTACAATATAGTTGTTGATGAATCCATGAATAACTATGAACGCCAACACAATACAAAGTCACCAATTATCCAACTCAAACAACATAGAAATTAACTTCAGTTTTATTAAACTGATGCCTTAGGACGAAGGAAATTCAGAGGAGATCGCTTTTTTATTTATGAAATGTAATCGACTCTAGGCTTAAAGAATCTGCTCATTTTCATTAATGAAATCTAATCGACTCTAGGCATAAAGAATCTGCTCATTTTTTATCCATTTGAGACTTCTTTCTCTCCATTCCATACTTCTTTATTTAGTTTTTTGTATTAAGAATCTGCTCATTTTGAAAATGCAAGACATGCTGCTACAGTTATGACCAGTGCGTATTGTGAGGTTACAAATATTAAAAAACAAAAACCAACTCACCCAAACCATAATCTCCAACAATAACGTATACCAAGATTGAAAACCATGAATCATAACGTCTTTTAATAAAAGATTGTACAACAACTAAGACTACCAAGATTTGTAGAAAAAAAGAGAAAAAAAACTTTGATGACCCAAACCATAATCTCCAACAACAAAGTATCAAGAAAATTAAAAGACTACCAAGATTGATAACCATGAATCATAACGTATTGCAACAAAAAGATTATACAACTAAAGAGGATACCAAAATTTGAAACACTTAGAAAATTTACTCATTCCCATCATCCATTTAGAAAAATTACAATTCACGAAAATCAATTCGTTTTTAAATTATTTTGAACTTATTTAAGTAATAAACAGGAAAATGTAGGCCTAGCCCCCACCTAGATGGAGATGGATTTATTGAAAAAATAATCCTCTAGAAAATGTGTGCTCACTGCTCTTAAAATCCCCTAAAACCAACTCATCATTTAATTCTTTTAACTATGTTCGAAATAAATTTCTCCATGTCGGAAATCAAAGGGACTCTCCATAGAAAAAAACCAACCCATCAGCCAATCCTTTTTTGAAAATCACTTTTGCCATGTTCAGTGCCTTGACTGACTCAAAGAGGCTATCTATATCCAACAAAATCATTAAAAACTACCAAGTAAATCTTGAATCAGCTCCTAATAGAGATGCTACTCCACGAAAGCCTGAATCAGGTATGTATGTCTAGAAAAAGCAAATTCTCAATCACCTTTAAAGAAACTTGATAGTTTGAATGTCAGAATTTGTACGTGAATCTTCACTTTGAAACCTCTGTAGAACATGGATGTTTGGAGCCGACATATTGAAGGCATTCCAAGAGGATGATGAACTTTGTATGCATGCTATGTGTGCACTTTATTGGCAGCAAGTGTCTGCATTAAATATATTAAAGGTCAAAACAGAGTATGTTACCACTTTGAGACATTGAGGTATACAACAATATGACTTGAAAGGCTCTAATGTCCCTTTTTTCTTTATATATTTCATAATTATAGTTGAAATACTATTTCCATTAAACTTTCAGATTTTGGTGATTAAAACGTTATCAGAAGCATATAATGAGAGACTGATATCTGAACTTATAATATTGAGTATTTTTGGCTTGTCTCCTTTGACAATGAGAAAGGAGTTAGTTGGTGTACATATTTTTTCTGAATATTAACACTTATTTGTGTAACGCAAGTTGCTAAGAGATATGATATCGCTCATGACTGAAATCTTAAGTACTGCAGTACAATGTCTAAGTTATTTTTACATCCGAATAGAGTGAAATTGATTCGTGTTCTTGGTTCTCATTGATAGAGATTAGATAGGCACAATATGGAGCAAATCAGAGAACCCCACTACATAATTTAGCTATTTACTATAAATTATTTTTTTAGCAGTGGGGCACCAGGGAATTTCGGTGAGTTATATATCTTTGGGCCATCAACATACATACAACAGTTAGTATTGTGGCCTAAAAAGCTTGTGATTTTCCGTGTTTCTTCGTTTCTTTTCTGCATTAAACATTCTGACTAAGTTTCCCATATCTAGATATTATAAATTGCTTTCATGCACTATCTTATTAGCGATTAAAAGGCTTAATATTTAATAAGTAGTAAATTTCATTCATTCCAAACAATCGCCCATTAAAGAGTTCTTCAAGAGAATTAAAATAATTATGCTCAAAGAAAATATTTTACGAATAGGAAAATTTTCAAAAGAGAAGAAAAATTATGGCATATCAAGAACAAATTGAGCAATATTTTCAAATTTATGTTCTAGGACATGTCTTTGGGGGGAAAAGAATGGGCATAATTTTCCATTACCCTTTCTAACACTGGTTCTGGTCTATGCCTTAGTGACTAAAATCTTCCTAAGCATTTTTCTGACCAAAATTTGCCCAACCAGCAGAATTCCTAAAACGCTAACATTATGAACAAAGAATGAAAATATTAACCGCCAAAATAAGTTGAGATTGAACAAATTAACCATGTCATGATGGCCAGTTAGTTTACTGGAATATGCAGAGACAACAAGTACATGGATGTTCAGGTGCACCTTCAAATACAAGAAGATCATCCTTGCCTCCATCAAAATGTCGAACCTGAGAAATAAGAAACATTAATTGGAAGTGAGCAACAGATGCACATAATGTGAGAGAAGAAACTAAGAAGCTAAAAGGGTGAAACGAATTGAAGAATTTGCATTTTGTCATGGTTTCTACAAAAACCAACAAGGATACTAATAATCCAAAACTATGATAATTCATAGGGGGCTTTGGTAAGTACAATGGCCATAAAACTGCAAATCCAAGAAAAAATAAACAAACTCATGAAAATATTACATTCCTTCACACAAAATAAAAATACATATTCAAATCAGAAAACAAATAAATCCAATTGAAGAAAAAACTGGAAATCCATGAAAATAAACAAATTCATGAGAACATTACATAGCCCACACAAAATAAAATAAAAAAAAAATATTTCAACCGTAAACAAATAAATCCAAGTCCATTACAAAAAAAAAGTAAATACAAAGAAAAGAAAATCATAGCAATAAAGGGTGATGAAAAGAAAATTGTAGAGCCCCTAAGCAGCCCCAATAGTTGCGAAGACGTGTGATATCGGGTGAACAATAGTAACAACCATTTTATATTTACAAAATAACAGACGACCCGAGTTCTGGGCTTTCAAGCATCATCAGGTACCCAAGCATTGAGTTTCCATGTTATTGAATTTATGGCATTTTGGATTGGTTAATGGTGAGGGCGGTGTATATATTGATAGAAGGATTAGATGAGGAAGAAGAAGAAGAAAATTTCTCGATGTAGTGTGGCCATCTAAATTATGTCTTTGAGCCGATTTCCTACTCGATTTGCTGGCTTTTCTCTTTTTTTGGCTTTGTGACTCTACAATTCACTTCAACTCTTCGATTACTCTGCCTCTTGTCCGTTACTCTGCTTTATGTCTTTTAAAATTCTATCCAGTAACCTAATAATTTGTAAATTACTTTGTTGCCATTAAAATTAATCTAATATAAGTACTACATTAGCAGGCATTTTTTTCCAATCATATTTTGACAGAAATATTCTTCTTGATTTTTCGTGTTTCTTCTTTTCTTTTCTGCATTAAACATTCTGACTAAGTTTCCCATATCTTGATATTATAAATTGTTTTCATGCACTATCTTATTAGCGATTAAAAGGCTTAATATTTAATCAGTAGTAAATTTCATTCATTCCAAACAATCGCCCATTAAAGAGTTCTTCAAGAGAATTAAAATAATTATGCTCAAAGAAAATATTTTACGAATAGGAAAATTTTCAAAAAAGAAGAAAAATTATGGCATATCAAGAACAAATTGAGCATTATTTTCAAATTTATGTTCTAGGACATGTCTTTGGGGGGGAAAGAATGGGCATAATTTTCCATTACCCTTTCTAACACTGGTTCTGGTCTATGCCTTATTGACTAAAATCTTCCTAAGCATTTTCCTGACCAAAATTTGCCCAACCAGCAGAATTCCTAAAACGCTAACATTATGAACAAAGAATGAAAATATTAACCGCCAAAATGAGTTGAGATTGAACAAATTAACCATGTCATGATGGCCAGTTAGTTTACTGGAATATGCAGAGACAACAAGTACATGGATGTTCAGGTGCACCTTCAAATACAAGAAGATCATCCTTGCCTCCATCAAAATGTTGAACCTGAGAAATAAGAAACATTAATTGGAAGTGAGCAGCAGATGCACATAATGTGAGAGAAAAAACAAAGAAGCTAAAAGGGTAAAACGAATTGAAGAATTTGCATTTTGCCATGATTTCTACAAAAACCAACAAGGACACTAATAATCCAAAACTATGATAATTCATAGGGGGCTTTGGTAAGTACAATGGCCATAAAACTGCAAATCCAAGAAAAAAATAAACAAACTCATGAAAATATTACATCCCTTCACACAAAATAAAAAAAAAATATTCAAATCAAAAAAAAAATCCAATTGAAGAAAAAATTGGAAATCCATGAAAATAAACAAATTCTTGAGAACATTACATAGCCCACACAAAATAAAAATTAAAAAAAAAATATTTCAACCGTAAACAAATAAACCCAAGTCCATTACAAAAAAAAAAAGTAAATACAAAGAAAAGAAAATCATAGCAATAAAGGGTGTTGAAAAGAAAATTGTAAAGCCCCTAAGTAGCCCCAATAGTTGCGAAGACGTGTGATATCGGGTGAACAATAGTAACAACCATTTTATATTTACAAAATAACAGACGACCCGAGTTCTGGGCTTTCAAGCATCATCATGTACCCAGGCATTGAGTTTCCATGTTATTGAATTTATGGCGTTTTGGATTGGTTAATGGGGAGGGCAGTGTATATATTGATAGAAGGATTAGATGAGGAAGAAGAAGAAGAAAATTTCTCGATGTAGTGTGGCCATTTGAATTATGTCTTTGAGCCGATTTCCTACTCGATTTGCTGGCTTTTCTCGTTTTTTTGGCTTTGTGACTCTACAATGCACTTCAACTCTTTGATTACTCTGCCTCCTGTCCGTTACTCTGCTTTATGTCTTTTAAAATTCTATCCAGTAACCTAATAATTTGTAAATTACTTTGTTGCCATTAAAATTAATCTAATATAAGTACTACATTAGCAGGCATTTTTGTCCAATCATATTTTGACAGAAATATTCATCTTTTTAGAGTAGTATATATGTATATATATATATATATTATATAATATATATATACATATACATATACATATACATATACATATACATATATATTATATAATATATATATAATATATATATATATATATATAAATTTTGGTTTTTGCCACTTGTATCGAAACTTCTCTTCTTTCTCCTTTCTTTCCCCTTGAATTCGTGTGTATTTTCTCATTGGAATGTATTGTTTTCCTATTTTTGTAGCTTGTTTTGTCTTAGGGCTGGGGTTTCTTTCCTGGATTGTGTCCATGGATCCCATCTCCCCTCCAGTTTGAGGATTTTTGTTTTAAGGGTTTACCGGTCAATGGGTTTGGATTTGTGCTATCTTTTGAGTTTTCATTTATAAATTATTCTACTATCATTTTAAAAAAAGAAAATTTGACAAGCAAAGAAAAGTAGTGCAAATTGAATTTTTGTAAACCAAATAAACAAAAGGATTACACACACTATTTTTTCCTCAAATTATTCTCTTCAAGAACAAGAGTTTTGGAATTTAAAATTTTGAAGGTTGAATTGTCAATTTGATCTCATCTGAGCAAGGATTTGGACTTCAATAATGTTCAATCGAGGGTTGAACAATTTAATCTTGAATCAAAACGTTAGAATTTCTAAAGCATTTTTTTTAATAAAACTTCAAAAGCATTGACTTTTTGAATTTGATAACTTTTTGGTGGAATTAACGTTTTGATTCTTTTTATTTTTTTGAAACAGACTCTTCGGTATAAATTTGAAGTTCAATGATATTAACTTGATGACTTGATAGTTTGTTCTCGATGAAAATGCTATAACTTGAGCATAATATGTCGAGGGCATTTGGCTAAATTTATATTAAACATCTTATAATCTTGATAAGATGTTTTAGGAATTGATTAACTATTAGATCTTTTTTTAAAAATAAGCTCTCAAAGTGTTTGGATAAAATAAGATCATGGGGTTTATAAGCTGTTTTCAAATCTTATAAGTTGTTAATGTGTTTGGTATTATAACCTCTATTTAGCACTGTTCTAAAAGACCCCGCCTAGCTCCGATTAGTCCCCGCCTAGGCGCTAGGCCCCCCTTCTCTGCCTACGTTATTTTTCCAATTAGATCCCGTCTAACCCCGCTCAAGTCCCGCCTAACCCCGCCCAGGCTCCGCCTAGGCGCTAGGCCCCAGTCTGCCGCTCGACTAGCGCCTAGCGTTTTTTAGAACACTGCTATTTAGTGTCTTAATGACCAAAAAAGACATGATACTATTAAAACCATAGAAATAATTTTTTTTTACATATTTCTATTTTTTAAATGGTTTTAAAGAATTCTATAAAATTATACAAAATGGTTTAGCTTCATAGAAAAGATTTTGAAATAAGAAGTTAAGAAATTGGCACTTTGCAAACAGTTAAAAATGGAGTGTTTCAACATTTACTTCGATAAGAACAAATACATTAACAATTAAATAATTATTTTTCTTCTCGTTCTTAAGTTTTATATTCCTATAATGTTAATTATTGATGTGTGGCCAGAGAAATAAAAACTATAGTCCTCACAGATGTGATGGAAATAATAAAATCGGACATGATAAGAGGCTGTGAAATCCTTACAGAGAGATAAAAGATGAAGACAAAATACAATAATACGGATTGGGAAGGATATAATTGTTTGGTAAAATATCTGGAAAGGTTTCTGTTTAAGGGAATGGCTTAGTGTTTGGATTGAGTCGAGGTGTGAATTCGATTCAGTCTCCACAAGACGAAAAATGCCCCATATTCAAAGTGCTAAAATTTCGGCGTTCGTCTCTAAGATACAATGACTATTTCGATTTCGAGTTTACAACACTCACAAACCCGAAACACAGCGAACAACAAAATGTTTATGACATTTAAGCTTTTGAACTGGAAGGTGAATCAATATGCAGAAATGCAATGATCGGTTTTTAATATGATGTATTTCGATTATTTCGTATATGATTTCATCTGCAGGGGTTCGAATTATATAGGAAACAAGGTGCCCGTATGGAAAGATTATATTTTTTGGCTCGAAAAGACATGTTTACATCGAACAGGCACATCTGTACAGCCTTTCGCATCGACGTACGACTAGGCGCACGGCCCGTGCGTGTGCCCGTGCGTGGATGCGAACGAAAATGACAAAGTCTCGACTTGACGCACGACCCGATGAACAGTCGTCGTCGCGTCGCGTCTTTCGGATGCGAACGAAAATCGCCTCGGATGCGAACACTTCCCAGTTGGAATCCGTTAATTAATTAACTAAAAATTAATTAACTATTTATTTTAACGGTTTTTGGTCCAAAAAGAATAAGGGCCTTGAAGCCCAGGCCCAGGCCCACGACTCGGGTTGGGCCGGGCCAGTGGGCGGCGGCGGCGCGCACGCGTGCTTTGAACCAAACCCACAAGCATGTAGGTTCTCACCCCTTTAAAAACTTAGGTGCCCCCAAGGGCCCAAACCCATAAGTCCAACTTGGGATATATCAAGTAAGCAAACTTTGCCTCCTTTTCCTATGTGGGATGGAGCATTTCTCCTCCCGCGCATTTTCCATTTTCGATACTATTTTCTAGTTTTAAGTGGCTAACTTCTAGCATTAATTTCTCATTCACTTGGAATTGGTTTTGAGAAATTCCAAATGATATTCTCATCTACTCTCTTAGTAGAATTTTTACAAATAATTTAATTCCATTTTTCACTAATGGAAACTACTTAATTATTTGGTCAAAATCGGGTCAACACCCATTTTACCAAAACAAAATTCCAACAATAATTAATATCGGGTAGGGAAGGGTATAATGAGAATATTATAAAACTAATGAGGGTGTGTTTTGTTTTGTCATTCTAGTGTTAAAAATAAGGAGCTTATAAGATTTTTTTTTTTAATAATCTTATAAGGTCTTTTAAAAAAAAATTACCAAACAAATTTTGAGAGTTTATAAGCTCTTAGATAGCTTATGAGATCAGCTACACACTCTTTTAGCTTATTCTCGAATCAAACACTGTAACTTGAGTCAAAATCCATATATCTTCTTGAGCTGAGAGAATTTCTTCCACCGTCATTCATGTTTAGACGTCTTCTCCATGACTTGTGATTTAAAAATGTCCCATATACAATTTTGAGACAATTACATATAAGAAAAAAAATATAAATACAAATTAATACAGTACAAATATATTAACATGGAAAAAATATAAAAAAATTACTTTACGAACGAAAATTTGGAATTGTTTTAATCTCAACGTGGTATAAAATTACGAGCGATTCTTGGAAATGAAGAGATTGGTAACTCTTCTTTCTCTCTTAGTAATGTTCTTTTAGTAGAAGGGCTTAAGTTTAATTTGATAAGTGTTAGCCAACTTTGTGATTCAAATTATAATGTTGTTTTTAATAAAGAAAAATGCCTTATTTCCAAAAATAATAAAATTATTTGTGAAGCAAATAGAAAAGGCAATCTTTACAAAATTTGTACAAGTGATTTGGTTAGTCAAAATGTTTCTTGTCTTGTCGCCAATAATGATTTAACTAGTTTATGGCATAGGCGACTTGGACATGTTGGATATAAAAATTTGCAAACTATTTACAAAAACCAACATGTAAAAGGACTACCCAAATTGAATTTTGAAAATCTTGGCTTATGTGACACTTGTCAAAAGAACAAATTAGTTAAGAGTAGTTTTAAGCCCAAAAATGAAATTTTCACAACCAAGCCTCTACAACTTCTTCATCTAGATTTGTATGGGGATATTGGTACGGCAAGTCTAAGTGGAAAACATTACACTTTTGTTATAGTTGATGATTTTTCTAGATATACTTGGGCTCTATTTCTTGCAAATAAAAGCGATGCCATTAATGAGTTTGTTAAATTGTGTAGACTTATTGAGAATGAAAAGAAAGATACTATTAAGTTTATTCAAAGTGATCGAGGTAGAGAATCTGATGGAGAATTTAGAGTCTTTTGTGAAACCAAGGGATATGGTCATAATTTTTCGGCTCCAAGGACACCTCAACAAAATGGAGTAGCCGAAAGGAAGAATCGGACACTTCAAGAAATGAGTCGGTCCATGCTCAATGAATTTTCACTTCCAAAATATTTTTGGGCCGAAGCCGTAAGTACCGCTTGCTATGTCATTAATTGAGTTTATATTCATCCTAAAATGAATAAAACTCCATATGAGCTTTGGAAAGGAAGAACTCCAAATATTAGTTATTTCAAAATATTTGGATGTAAGTGTTTTATTTTGAATACTAAGGATCAATTGGACAAACTTGATCCTAAGGCCGATGAAGGAATATTTATGGGGTATTCAACCAAAAGCAAAGCATATCGGGTTTACAATAAGACTAGTGGGGTTGTTGAAGAATCCATCCATGTCAAATTCAATGAAGCTTCGGGTGTTGAAAGGATACCAAATGATGAAAGTGATGAAGAGGATAATATTGAACCCATTGTTCAAAATGATGCTCAAAATGATCAACCTTCTAACTCAAATGATCAACCATCCACCTCAAGTGTTCCTCAAGAAGATAGAGGTGACACTTCGGATCTTCCCGCGACATTAAAATTTAAGGGAGATCACCCAAAAGATCTTATTATTGGTGATCCCCTTGATAAAGTGATGACCCAAAGAAAATTTGCCGAGAAAGCTCTTATATCTCAAAAAGAGCCTAAAAATGCTAAGGAAGCTATTGAAGATGAGGATTGGTTTTTAGAAATGCAAGAAGAGTTGAATCAATTTGAAAGAAATGATGTATGGGAATTGGTACCGTGTCCTCCATCTCAAACAATTATTGGCACAAAATGGGTATTTCGGAACAAGCTCGATGACCAAGGCAATATTATTCGAAACAAAGCAAGGTTAGTAGCTCAAGGTTATTGTCAAGAAGAAGGTATTGATTATGATGAAACATTTGCACCCGTAGCACGTTTAGAAGCTATTCGTATTTTACTTGCCTATTCTTGTTTTAAAAATTTCAAGCTTTACCAAATGGATGTAAAATCCGCATTTTTAAATGGTCTTATTCAAGAAGAAGTATATGTAAATCAACCTCCGGGGTTTGAAAATTTTTCTAGGCCTATTGATGTTTATAAACTTAAAAAGGCCTTGTATGGTTTGAAACAAGCACCCCGTGCATGGTATGATAGACTTAGCTCTTTTCTTTTGCAAAATGGTTTTACAAGAGGTAAAGTTGATACTACTCTCTTTGTTTTTGAAAAAGGGCAAAATTGCTTATTAGTGCAAATTTATGTTGATGATATTATCTTTGGTGCTACTAATGAATCCTTGTGTAAGAAATTTTATAAGTTAATGCAAGGTGAATTTGAAATGAGCATGATGGGGGAGCTCAACTTCTTCCTTGGACTTCAAATTAAGCAATCCAAGAAGGAATTTATATTTCACAATCCAAATATACAAAAGAGCTCTTGAAGAAGTTCAGAATTGAAGAAGGAAGAACCGTCTCTACCCAAATGGCAACAAACGTCAAGATTGACAAAGATGAAAAAGGCAAGCCGGTTGATGAATCCAAATATCGAGGTATGATTGGTAGTTTACTTTATTTAACCGCAAGTAGACCGGATATTCTTCATGCCGTATGCCTATGTGCTCGTTTTCAAAGCAATCCCAAAGAATCTCATATGAGTGTCGTTAAAAGAATTTTTCGATATTTGAAAGGCACTATTCAATATGGTTTATTTTATCCAAAGAATGAAAATTTTTCTCTTAAAGGTTATAGTGATTCAGATTATGCGGGAAATATTGATGATCGTAAAAGTACTTCCGGATCATGTCAATTTTTAGGCGATTGCCTAGTTTCTTGGTTTTCAAAGAAACAAAATTGTGCTTCACTTTCAACGGCCGAAGCCGAATATATTTCCGCGGCTTTTTGTTGTACTCAATTGCTTTGGATGAAACAAACTTTAGCGGATTACAAATGTTCTTTTGAAAGTGTTCCTATCTTTTGTGATAATATATTCGCTATAAATATTGCTCAAAATCCGGTTCATCATAACCGTACTAAACATATTGAGATTCGACATCATTTTCTAAGGGATTGTGTTTCTAAACGGAAAATTGAGATATCTTTCGTTCCATCTCAAGATCAATTGGCGGACATTTTTACAAAACCGCTATCTTCCGAGATTTTTGCGTCTATACGAGCTCGGTTAGGCATAATGCATATTGAATGAGGTTTACGTTTGCATTTTGCACGTTTTTAAAACTTAGGGGCGAAAAATCGGATTTTTGGTTCAAACTTCGAATTTTGGAAAAACAGAATGAAACAATGGGCGGACTGAGGTAAGGCCGACCAGTCGGCCATACCTTCTACCAGTCGCCCTACCTCCGACCGGTCGCCCATCGCCTATTTTTGGTTTAGATCGTCTCTGTTCTAATACTCAACCATTTTAACCCTTTTTGGTCAATTTTCGTCTCCTTCGCCTATTGCACACAAATTTCACTTCAAATTTATTTTCATGCATGCATTTCATATCTTGGACTTAATTAGGCTCTATTATCATCATCATTGATCATCTTTACCGATTGAATGGTAAGAATTCTACTTTCTTTGCTCAATTGGGTTGAACCCTTGAGATTGTGACCTATTTGTTATATTTTTGATGGAAGTTTCATATGATTGTGATGAGCTTTTTATTAATGATGTATTGAATTATGTTTGAACTGATTTGGTGATGAAATTTTTTCGCTTGATTCATTTACAAGGGTCTTATACAACCTCTTTCATTTTTCACGCCCACAAGGTGTTCGATGAATTGTCACAAAGAATTTTTCAACTTGTACATGACTCTTATGTTTTCAAAAGTCTTATAAGTTTATTGAGATCATGTTTTATCTACTAAATGAGATTTTGCAAATCAAATGATCAATTTTTCCCTTTTTATTTGGAATTTAAGCTTCAATGTCCAAAATGCTCGATAAATTGCTTAAATTGCTCACTTTGATATAATTGTATGATATTTTTATCGTGCTAACATTCTTTTTGATGATTCCAAAGGGGGAGAAACAGGAAAAACGCTCATACACTCAAAGAAGCGAAAGTAAGCTCGCAATAAAAGTTATAAGCTAGGGCTCTCAAAAGCCAAAAGCTGTGAATATTACTTAGTTCATTTGATGTATTGTGGACTTTTATGCTTGACTAATGATGTTTTGTGACAGGGGGAGCTTTTATGCTCAAATAATTCAAGCTTGTTTTGTAAAAGCTAAGCTTTTAGCTTTTAGTTGGTTGCTTTTTTACTTGTTCTTGATATGTATATTGATAGGGGGAGCTTGTGCAAAAATGTTTTGAAAAATATTTGCTCCTATCCTTGTGTGTTTTACTTATGGTAAATCTTGCTTATAATAGAAAAATGTTTTAGACCGGAAAATGTATTTCGTTTTTAAAATCGACTTCCTAAAAATTGTTTTGGTTTGTAATCATCAAAAATGGGAGTTTGTTAGATAAATGTTTTTATCAATGTTTTGATGATTTTATTTAAATGAGTTTTTATACCAAAACAATGTTTATAAAAGTTGTCCAAATACTCCCAATTGATTTAAAATGTTTTTACTAATTTTTGGAGTATTTTTTTAAGTTTATTTTTTGACAAAAATCGGACAACATTTCAAGTTGGAGGTCGACCGGTCGAGCAAAAGGTCGACCGGTACTTGAAGAAATGAAAAATTGAAACAGAACACTTCAGGCTTGAAAAATGGAGGAGGGTGACCGGTCCGGGGCAGGGCCGACCGGTCGCACCCCCCTCCGAACGGTACTTGGATCGCACTAATTATGTCTAACGTTTAAATTTTTCTATAGGGTGACCGGTCGCCCTGTGCAATATTTTGACAGCAAAATTTCTGCCGTTGCAATCCTTATCAACAAGATTTGCTTTTGATTTTTGTACAATATTTATACATCTTGTGATCCTCTTTTTGTAGACAAAAGTGAAGAAGGAGGAGCCTATGTTTGTGAAGACTCTCCTATAAATAGAGGATGATTTAAAGACACAACATACAACACACAAGCATACAATACAACAAGAAATCTGCAAAATTCTTCAATCTTTCATTTTTCATTCTTGTTGTAATAGCCTAAGTACCTTCACTTGCACATTCTTGAGGTCTAGGCTTTTGATTCTTGATTACACTTGCACTCAATCTTTGTATTGTTTTTATAGAGTTGTAATCTTGAATTTTGTCCATCATCCAAAACAAGATATCCTTGTTGTTGCTCTTGTGGTAAGAGTACACTTGGGTGATCTTAGGTGTTGAAGAGTGTGGTACTCTTCATAGGTATTGAAGGAAGATTGTGGTAATCTCCTTGAAGGTATTGTAAGAGAATTGTGGTAATCCTCAAGGTGGTGTTGTATTAATTTTGGAAATTAATAAAATCTTTTTTTTCTTTTTGAAATCCACTTCGGATATACCGGGGTGGTAGTAGATTAGGCCCTAGGTGGGTTGAACTACTCTAAATCATCGAGTGTTGTTTAATTTCCACATTTACATTCTTGTCTTTGATTGATCATTCGAAAAAGAGGGCAAAATCTAAAAAATCGGCATAATCTATTCACCTCCCCTCTAGATTATCGTAGCCACTTGGACTAACAATATATAAATTGTAATAATATAGGAATATGTATAATATATAATATTATATATGTAGGCTTATAAGCCGCCCGATCTGTTTAGCTTAAAAAACATTTTTAAAGATTCGACCTGACTCGATTATTAAATTAGGCTTTATAGAAGCCTTTAGGCTAGCCCAATTGTTAAATAGATCAAGACAAACTAATCCCGTCGGGCCATAGCCCTTTTGGATAGATTGACCTATTTCTTTTCCCACCCCTACTTACCTAGTTAAGTTACACCCCAATTTCAATCCTCCCACCATTGCAATTCTCAAACTGCCGCACGGACTCTTCCTTCTCTACAATTAGACGTGTTCAACGGTTCGAACCGAACCAGCAAAATGGCGGTTTCGAACCGTGGTCAATGGTCCGAAAACCGTTGACCCCGGTGTCGGTTTGAACCGGAACCGTAAATCTTATTTATAAGGTTAGGTTACGGTTCCGAAAATTCAAAATCGGAAACCGCCAGTTTAACCAGCGGTTAAACCGATGGTTTTCTATTTATTTTTTTGTGAAAAACTAAAATATATGAATTTTGAATTTAGGATTTTGAATCACCAACGGTGGCCGGTTCCGGTTAAAACCGGCCGGTTTTTAAATTTTTTTTTTTGGAAATTCAAATTTTGAAAAAATTCGACGGTCAGGATCATTTGACCGTTGATGATCAACGGCCAAGATCGTTTAGAAGAATGTTTAGGAATTTATTATGATGCTTTGTTTCCTATTAAAGAACATGACACTCCCATTCCAAGCATAGTAGTAGAGAATGCTAAAAAATGTTTATATGATATTTTTAGAGAATATTCAATAAAATTTGGCGATAGTTTTAGAAGCTCATCTAGTTCTGTTGTTTCTACACCCGATGTTGAAAATACTAGTGATATTGGTACGTTTAATAAGGCGTCGGTATTTGCACCATTAGAGCAATTTTATGGCGCGAGGTTACCAAAACGTTCGAGAGGAGGCGCGACCCCTTATCTTGAACTTGATACATATTTAACATCTTCTTTTGATTATACTGAATTTGTAGTAGGGAAATCAAAGTTCGATCTGTTAAAGTGGTGGTCAAAGAGGTCTTCCTCTTTTCCTATAGTAACATTAATTGCGAGGGAAATATTAGCCGTTCCTGCCTCAACCGTCTCCGTAGAGCAAGCATTCAGTGAGGGAGGTTATATTCTGAATCCTAGACGATCTAGATTAACCGTAAAAAATCTAGAGGCTCAAGCATTGCTCCACGATTGGACAAACGCTGCGGTGCGTGAGCAACTCATCATTTTTGATGATTCCGAAGAAAGCGACAATCTTGATACCGGGTCAAGCAATGAGTCACAAAATGATTGAAGAATCATGTTGCCACCTTCCCTAAGGTAAGTACAAGGTAAGAGAACTACGTAGGCTTTTGATTCCTCTATGAGGATACGTAGGCAATTTTATTTCAATATTCAAAGTTAAATTTTAAATTTTTAACTTAGAATATTAAAATAAAACTCAAACCCATTTCTTTTTTTTCTTTTTTCCTTTCTTTGTGGTTTGTACTTTGTAATTTAAATTTCATACGAAATTGTAGTAACTTGTAATTTTATTTTTAAATTGTACTTTGGAATTGTAATATCTTAGAATTTTTTATTTTGTAAATTGTAAGTTGTAGTTTTACTTTTAAATCAATAAAATTAATTTTTGTGTTACTTAAGTTCATTTCCTTCATCAATTGTGTTAATTTATTAATATTAAAAACTCAAAAATTCAAAAAAAAAAAAGGAAAACCGAAACCGTCTATAAGATGGTTAGGTTCCGGTTCCACCCCTTGGGCAAACCGGAACCGTTGAGCACCTCTATCTACAATCCCTTTTCCTTGTTTTTTTCCGGATGAAAAATATCGCCCCAAGAATGACTCCCATAAGAACTGGAAGCCCGGAAAAGATCAAAGAACTGATGTTTGCCGACAACGCCATGGCGAACTGTGTTCTCCATGATGATATAATGCTCTGATCCTCACACGTCTTCCGGTGAAGTCAACCTTCGTTTCATGTCTGTTTGTAAGCCCTGGTTCGTGCTTTTTTCCACGCCAGAGTTCATTGAAATGCACCATGGTCAATCTTCCAGTGACCCAAAAAACCAGTCTTTCATTGTCCATAAAAGTAATGTGAACTGGTCTCTCTTCAACATTGAGTCCAATGAGAAACCCACATTGAGTCCATATTCTTATTACGTAGATACTGTAGGGTGTTGCGATAGCTTGTTGTGCATGAGTTTCCTACCATTTGGACAAGTGATTGTTTTGTGGAATCATGCTATGAAGTTGTCCATGAGAGTTCCCCTCTTAAATGTGAGGGTAGATTTTGGGGTTCCTCGGAAGGTGTCACTTGGGTTTGGGTATGATGCTGAGGGGGCTGATTTTAAGGTGGTGATGATTGTTAGTTTTGTATATAAGAAGGAAGGAAAGAACATGAAAATTAATTGGGTTGATGTGTACTCTGTTAATTCAGATTCTTGGAGAACAGTTAATGTTGATTTTCAATTTAGTGTGTTGAGGACTAAAAATGACATGATTGTGAAGGGAAATCCGTATTGGTTGTAAAGTTTGACGAGAATGAGAGTGATAAAAGTGACCTTAGTGAGGTTTTGGTGTGTTTTGATGTGACAAAAATGGTTTTCAAGATTGTGCCTTTGTCAGCCCTTTTATGTGGAGGCAGAGGCACAGGTAAAATTGGTTGATTGGAATGGTTCTCTTGGTGCCAAAAATATCTGGTTATTTTTCAAAATTACAAATTATCCCTTTGAGGTGTAATTTGTAAATTAGAAACAAATGTTAAGGGGATATTTGTAATTTTGAAAGATAACTGAAGTTTTTGTAATTAGAGTAAATCTCAGAGGTAGTTTTTGTAATTATGCCATAATTTTATTTACTGTGCCAATGCTACATGGAAAACTTAGTACATTTATAAATTCTCAATCCCCCAGGAATGTTTCAGTATACTTTTTTTGCTTGAAAGTAAATAAACATTTGACCACACCACACTTGGATAAATTTTTTATGAGCTCTCCATGATGGCAAATATTCAAATGAGATGGACAAACTAAGCAAACAAGAACAGGATAGGAAAGCATATGATGATCAAATGGATCTTAAATAATCTTGCATCAAGAATAAGAGGATCCCTCCAGTTTCTCTAACAAAATGCCATCCATTGTAGCTTGAACTGCATCAGAATATGCCATCTCATGCACCGAATCAATCAACCCTTTAACTGCTTCATCTGCTTCAACAAAGGTGTTTCCCATTTCCCTCAAAATTTCAAGTGGGGATGCGGATGACCTTGACAGCTCAACAAGAGTCACCTGATAGTTGACAACACATTAGAAATAAAAACGCCAAGTCCTCCGACAAGTGGTGACAAACGATTCACAACAGAACTAAGTAGGATATGATACTATAGATTGTAATAAGAAACAACGATGAACATTGAAGCTATGCTACGAATTTATCAGTTGGCATCAATTATTGCCCAAATCCATTCCCTTAATCTTGCAGAAAACTAAGTATAATATATATCCTGATCTATCTAATGGCAATCAACAGATCATTATGCAAATATCTTGTGAAACATATTTAAAAAATGATCCAATTACTACACGCGCGCGCACGCACACACACATATATATTATGTATACCTGTTTCTCTGGTGGTATATTAGCCTTTTGTTTTGCTATTGCCACAGCACGAGAGAGTCCACCGATAGCATCAACTAGACCGAGTGAAGCTGCATCGTGACCAGTCCAAACTCTCCCTTGAGCAGCCTGTTCCATCTTGTCCACCTGCCATATGCTTATTTGAGTTCGAAGAACACAGATAGAACCATGGAGATCCCAAATGAGATATATATTGTGTTGAATAGCATACTGTCATTGATCTTGAAAAGGCTGCCTTGTCTACAAACTGTTTGTACATATCCTTCGCTCTCTTGGCAAATAGTTCGGCTTCATCCGCTCTGCAGATGAAATATACATAATCAGATCGAAGTGAAAATTTATCTATAACAGGAACCGGTCACAAAAGCAAACATAAAAATAATTCTCGCTTAAAGGATACGAAACATCATATTGAGATTAATACCAGATCATCCAGGTACAACTTGATTTACTAGATAAGAAACATGTGGGCATGAAAAAAATATATGGCACCCAAAACCCAACAAATAAAAAAAATGACAGAAATAGATTCTGAGGAATATTATAGTCCTCAAGTTTACCTTTGTAACAGAACATGAAGGGTCACAAAAATAATTCATGTAAGTTCACAGTAAAATGGTCACTACTGGGAAATTTTTATCCCACTTTCATAAGCCATACGAAACTAGTGGGACTAACCATTGCTTTGTACAAAACATGTTATAAGAGTTCAAGCCACATTACTGCTTGATTTAGAATGAGTATGTTTGTGTTATGAATTTGAATATATTCAAAGTCCAAGGAAGCATCCTACAAGCGCTACTCTTTATGGAGCCCACAAAAACCTTTCTCAACTTTTTCAGTTTGATGGGTAGTAGTACTGCCTTATTTGAATTAGTAAGCATTCTAAACTCATGCATGATGTAACAGTAGCACTTCCATTTTCCTTCCAACTCATTTGTCCTTGAAAATTTTCTCCAATGAAGCCTTTAAACCTATATAACCATTGCTCTAATACAAAGCAACTTCATTCGCATAGCCCAGCATATTCCCAGCCATAGTTCTTTAAATGCTAAGGCATCCAAAAACCAATATAGACCACTTTAGTTTTCCTTCACCAGTAATATGACAGCCGTTGCATCTCTTTTCCCTTGATCTGTTCATTTAAGCCTCTCACCTCTATCATTCATTTTTCCAATATTTTACTTCTTTGTCGAGGCCCTGCTAGCACAAGCATAAATTCCCATCATATGCGTCATTGAGTAACGACGGCATGAAAGTTGTCGGCTCAGGGTACAATGGTGTTGGATAAGTGAACAAAGTAAAAGAACTACGGTGCCTCTTTTGCATCAATTTGAATATTCTTTGGTGAACAAGCCAAAACCGATAATGTGTAATTTATCAGCTTTGAGACAAACTGCAGCTATGCGTGATATCATGGACTTGGACACACATGACACCCAAAAACCAGCAACTTTGTACATGCTCTATACAATGTTCTTTCAGCAACTAAAAAATTCCTGTACGAGAAATTCTTTATTTGATATATATCTTCTTTGTCCATATTATCTTCAATTGCTTATATGATTAATATAATAAATCCAGAGCTACCAGAAGTGCCTCATACTTAGAAGGCATGCTCTTAATTTGACTTAACATTAAACGAAAGCTTACAACTAATCAGAAACCAAATGACACTTAGGTTCACTGGTTTATCAAATTAATTTGCCAGATCTAAAAATCGATAGACAGGAAAAGAACATAATCTCTTATAGCCAAACACAGTAGATTTTGAACATGAAACGACTGGGTGGTAAATTGTGTTAATGATGCTGAATGGTGGCCATCCCAGGGAGTAAATTCGAAGTGTATTCCAGTCACTGAAAAGAAAAAAAACATGCATCACGAAGCCAAATGAATCACTCTACCATCCTTAACACACATTTAGAGATATCTGCATTAGTCATATGAATATAACAGCAATTGCAACCAAAAAAAGAATTTTGATGTAATATGATTAGTTAACTCCTGATTTCACCCACTATCACACTTCCGTTCACTTCTATAAACAAAGGGGGCCTTCTTGAGATGCGACTTTTTCAATGTTAAGAGTACAAGACACATACATCATCTTCAACATAACAGGAGATACCTGAATGGTCTATGTTCAGCTGCAGCAAGTTCTGCATATTTTCCTCTTGATATGATCTCCTTGTTGAATCCAATATACTCGTATAATTTCCCCAAATTGAACTTTCCTGCAAGCAGAAGTGGAATAAATATCAACACAACTATGATCAAGTTCAAACACAATCTAACCCATCCCCACCCCGAAAAAGGAAAGGGGTAAAAGAACTTCATCATTCATTCATAATTTATGTCGACAAGTTGGTAATTTCCCAGTATTTCATTCTTACTTAGATACTAAATGGTTCTGCTAAATAAATTTGATGATACCGAATACAAAGAAATGTAGGTTATTAAACAACTGGAAAATAACAGAAGCAAATGAAAGATACTCAAATGGAAGAGAACATAAAAAAACACAACAGCTGCAACTGAAAATAAACTAACTCCAATTCTTTTGCCAATGCTGTACAGTTCGAAATAGCATCTGTTGTGCAATTCAATTTTCAAAATACGAAGTGGCAAAAGCAGCTCAAGTTCAGGCCATATATTGGCCAGAAGTTCATAAAATTAAATGGAAAATGCAGTCAATACTAAGAATAAAAACATGGGTTAACATTCAGTTTATGCTTTTTCGAATATCAACAGTAAAGGGTTTGCCTAAATTGCAAGTCTATAATAACTATGATTCATACTATATCACAGATCATGGCATCTTATTCTAAAAAGACATTTCCGATTACGTAGTCCAAATGCACCCCATCTTATTATTGCATCGGAATCTAGCTTCTTTAAGATTTAATAACTTAGATAAAAAGTGAATGCATCCAAATAAAAACCAGTTTTGGCAATTTACACTTGCACAGAATAAACATACATAAAATAATTATTTGAGCACTGCAAAAGGAACCTCAAATTTAAGGTAGTAAGATTCCAACCAACATCCGTTGAAAACAACTTTAGAAAAGAAACAGGATTTCGCTATTTTGAGGTTTCACCTGTCACAACCCCAATTGAACCAGTTAATGTAAGGTTCTCTGCAACAATAGCATCTGCAGCCATTGCCATATAGTATCCTCCACTAGCAGCTACATCAGACATTGATGCAATAACAGGCTTAGTAGCAGCCAAGAGTTTGATTTCCCTCCACATTCTGTATATAATAGGATGACAGATCAATAGATTGATGAATTTTCAAACCTGATTCACCCAATTTTTGAGTAACAATACCCTGCCTCCCAACAACAAAAACACCCAATAAGCAAATTACAACACTTTAGCTGGTGAAAATAAATAAATTAGCATAAAAATTAAAGTGGAAATTTAGAGACTATCAAATTTGATTTATCTGAAGTGCATGCCTCTTACCATTTAAACAGAAATTCAGCTGGCTATGCCATATATAAACAAACCAAACAGAAAGGTCATTTTCCCAGAGAGGTTTCCAAAAATGTGACTGGCAAAAGCATAAAACCATTTCGGCTTCTAATTGAAATTCCTTCATAGTATTCTAAAACGACCAATTCACCTTACTGTGTTTTTCACAAGTACAAAAATGGTTTACATTCATAAATACTCACTAAACATTATGACGTAGATGCATCAGTACCATGGGGACCCAAATGAAACATTCCATGTGGCCAAGTAGGATAATGAAATCCAACAGCTTATACAAAACTAAGAGAAGACTTGCAAACCTAAGGAATTCTTTCTTCTAAATTACCTTCTGAAATCAAAACCTCAGAGGCTCAGAGACAAATTAGGGAAAATGAAGTTCCAATCAGATCTAGTCTAGTGATACAATGAGTCACTTGCATGTTGGGGAAAACAATCTGGCATTAAATGTGATAACAAGAAAAATAACATCTTCAACCAAACCTAGATATGCAATGTAGGGGTGGAAAATCGTGTCATCGTGCCGTGTTCGTGTAGCACTATCGTGTTTTCGTGTTATCTATCTTATTTGATCTTAAATATAGCAATAATTATAATTTTAACTTAATTTACAGTTCCGTGCTTTCGTGTCGTGTTTCATATTGTGTCGTGTCATTTGTCTCTGTAATTCGTGTCTGTAATCATGTCTTGTTATCATGGTCTGTCACTCATTTTCAGCCCTAATGCAATGTGAAGTGCTTAGGGGTCTCCTGGATGTATAAAGAAAGAAAAACCTGGATTTTATTTTAGAAAAGAAGAAACAATGGATCCAGGTTATTCAAGGATGATCTCCAGGAAGATAATGGCTTATGTGATCTGGCAAGAAATTATTATATTAATTATCTTTAACCATGACATAAAATAAACCAAACAAATATAAAGGATCATCCGACTTCCTTGTCTGTCCTTCAGATCCAAACAGCTCAGAATGCCTCCAGAATATGTTATGATATTCATAGGGGACTAGAATTACTACTCAGGGACAAATGAACAATATATAAGGTTTGATATCCCATACCAAAAAAATAAAGATTGTTAATTTCATTACAAGCTATCTTCTAGTTGGAAGACATATTAGGCTGCTTGAACATCAACATCCACAAAAGAAGGAAGGAGACAATTAGAGAATAGCGCTCACAAATCAGAAGCAAGGGCATCTCCTCCAGGGCTATCAATTCGAATGATAACGGCTCTATATTTTTTTGACGCTGCAGAAAACTTTCAGTAGTAATCAGAGACCATAAAAGATAGACAACTGGAATGAGGTAAATAGTGCTAAGGGAGGAAGAAATAAACTATAGGTTTGTAATTCAATAGAATATGTTCCCCTTGAAAACCAAGAATAAACTAGAGATCAGAGAACCAAAAGGTTTTCAGAACATCATTATGTAAATGAACAAATTCTGGATTTTCAGTGGTAGCGAACAGACGATCCACGGTAACTCTATCTCTGTTTCCATCGATTAAATAAACCAATATATAGTGAAGTAGTACATATATGTTTTTTCCTCAGAGGGGAAGAGCAAACTCTTCTGGCAGCACCACCAGATATGGAAGGTCAACCTGTTGTTTCAGTTTACGAGGGATATTTACTTGTTTGGTCAAAAAATGGAAATAAATATCTCCACTATCACAAATAACTCACATATTTAGTCTACAGCATTTCTTAGTAAGTACTATTGCAAATATTATGAGTGCAGCTAGCTGTAAATCAGGGCACACCTTTCAAATGAGATATCTCTTCCATTTCTGTTTTAACTACAGAGACTTTGTTTGTATCTAACTCGTTTAATGTACTTTTTCAAGTTTCCATTAAATATACAGCGGTTGGCATAACCATTGTTTCCTCCTCCACCCCCACCTCCCAGCCCCCAACCAAAAAAAGAATGAATGCACCAGAGGTGTTGATTTTCAAAAAAGAGAAACCTTTACTGATATGAATCATGAATGTGATTCTATTTTCCATTTTACTCAGCGCTACATACAAAAATATCATCAATCAGAAGAAAACACCAAAATTAACCGCAATCTCACAAAAAAAGAAAAAAGAAAGGTGATAAATTACATAATCCTTCCATATGGTCCATCCATAAACCCTTTGGTTTTGAAGGAGAGGAGAAAACTCTTCATTTTTCTGTCATCGTACCTTTTTCCCTTCAGACTTTTAATATACTTCTATCCTCAAAAAAGGGGGGAGAAATGTAACTTGGCTGAATTTTTTAGGAACATTTCATTGGTTGGTTTCCATGTTAAATATTGGGTTGTTATGGGATAACTTCAGCAAAAATGAATTCAGTTTTGCCAATCTCCCTCTGGTTTGCACAAGTTTCATGGGGTCTCAACCTCAAGAATTAGTGAAGTTTTATGCTAACTGGGAGGACGTTATCTCAAGTGAAATCTCGGGTATTTACGTTATATGAATAACCTCATTAGTTTTATCTAATTTTTAATTTGCTTCAGAACCAAGTCGCTTTACCATAACAGCCGCACAAGAAACTGAACTTTCCAAAGGATTAAGGAGCCCGATTGATATACCTAACAGAAATTTATAGAAAAGGTAACATTACCCACATCTAGCACATCCTCTTCAATTCCACAATTTCCACCACCACCAGACCACACATAATACTCAGAAAACATCCTAGCAGACACAAACATATACATAAACATTCATCATCAAGTTTCGCCAGAGAAGAGGAGATGGGAAGCACCGAAGAGCAAAAAGAATGGAATTGATTGGGATTGGAACTATAGCAACGGCTTGCAGCTGAAAACTTGACGGTACTAATGTGTTTTTCACTACAGTTTTTCTTGTAATTCACTTTTTCTCTTTGCTTATGAGGTGTAGTACCTGTCCTGTAGTGATTAAGTAAGAAATGGAGGTATTTTACGACTAGAACTACGGATTAAAGCATTTGAAACAGAAGGCTGAATTTCTGAGTTTAAAGGAGTGGTTTGAATAGAAAGTTTGAAATTGAATTGGTCTAATGTTGACGACAGGTTTAAGCATGCGGCTGTTGGTGGGCATGACATTGAGCAAGGTGTGTAGTTTGGCCCCTGAAGGGGCTGTTCAGTTTGCCCTGTTGTTGCTCTGTTATAGACTGATTCTGCTGTTTATGACGCAGGAGTCTGGGCAGTGGAATCATGGTGATGGTGGACTATTGGCAATGAGCTAGTGGCGGTGGTCCACTGCTGAAACTGGCATCCTCAAACTCAATTCCATTTTCAATATATATGTGAGTAAGGTCCTCTTCCTCATTTGTACAACTCTGAATTTGCATTTCTGTTAACTGAAGAGAGGAGAACAAAAAGGGCAGCAGGCTTTAAAGGATGAAAGCAATCTTCATCGATAGCGAATGTCAGGAGTCCCTTAAAACTCTTCTGTTTTCTTCACTATCTTAGGAATCATTTCTTCATCATATAGTCTAAATGTTAGAGCCGAAAATCCAGTGTACTTGGGCCTTGGGGAGTCACTGAAATTCTGAGGTGCAATATGCAAGTTAGAAGAAATCCTAACGTACTTAGATTGTATAGTTCTTCTGCAATCTGTGCTTCAGTCTTCGAAAATTTGACATAGTGGTGCTAACATATCATGTAACTAAAGGAGAATTGATCAGGCTATTTATATAATGGTGGTAATTATTTCCTAAAAGTCACCAGATTAATTTGGTTCATTGAGCAGAGATCTAGTTGTTACATGCTAACTTAATTGTACTTGCCAGAATTGATCTTCATCGTCATACTAAGCAGAGCAACTCAAATTAGATTGCAACTTAAAAACTACATAAATCCGTGTCAAACTTGAGGATCTAAGATCTACGACCATGAATGAGAATAAATATCAGTGCTACATACTACACAGTTCCGTGAAATGTATTTTAACCTTCCTTATAGCTGCTGCGACCGTAGATTACACAGTTCCTTGAAATGTATTTTAACCTTCTTTATAGCTGCTGCGATTGTAAATTTGAAACTGTTCTCTTTTTTGAGACATGATATAGTTTGAGCTACAAAACCATCATGGCTTGAGGTATCACAATGCAATCTCATTTATATAGTATTTTCAAAACTCGAGGAAGTCTTTGCCACATAGTATATAATTTTGAAAATTTAAAAAATTATAAAGGCAAATGGTTGAAGCTGATTACGTATGTGAGTCTAAGCATGATTTGATTTATTCAAAATACATGACACTCCTATTATTTTATCGCATGCATTCATCCATCACTTCTTGTTCAATTGTTACATTTCAGTATTCTTTTGAAAGACCTAACACCTGTGCACCTTGAGAGTTCAACAAACCCTTTGCTTTTACTTTTAAAACCCTCCTCCATAGGTTCGAAAGCAAGAGTGGTTTAAAGTGAGAAGTCTACCATTGATATCTCAGAGGTATGCAATCGCAAAGTCAGTATATGATCGCAAGATGATACTAGGTTGTACACTTGAAAGGTTTATTCTAATTAAATTGTCGATATATTTAGTCAATTGACTATTGAGGTATGTAAATATTTCGATTTATTGATTTGTTTTTGTACAAAACAGGCTGATAATTATTGTGGGAGTTCTTAACATAAGTTATATTCAGCAGGTGTACAAGGGCCTTACATTCCAAAATTCTTCAACTTATTAGTCTTTGATGGGAATCTTCTCGTAAAAAAATTTACTTCCCCTTTGTGAGAAACTAAAGGAGATTCCAAGATTTTCAAGTTACCAATGAAAAAGAAATTAATTAAAGAAAATCATAAATGGAATAAGACAATGAAGGTTAAAGGAAAGATAACTGTTGGATGACACACAATTACGAACTCCAGTTCTTGTATATTCAGCACATTGTTGTTTAATCACATATCTTCACCCTTTGGGAATTATGTGTAAGAACGACGAGATTATTATGTATTCACTAGCAAAGAGAATGTACCTCTTACACTGCGAATCTTCTCAATGAATTGCTCAGCAACAATCTTTGAGCTGGGTGTCTTAAATCGGCCTTGACTCCGACTAATGCTTCCAGAGGCTCTAATTATAGCTATCTGGTCTCCATAGCTGCCGGTCAAACCTAGAGTCCGTCTCCTGACATTACAGTACTTCCTGCATGCATTACCAAAAGCAACCATCACAAGCAGCATTTTTTTTGGGATAATGTGAATACATTAATACCCAGGAATCCACAAGGGAATCAACACACTTGCAACTCAACATCTGCAATTCAGGAACACCCCAATGAAAGATATATAAACTAAATCTAATCCAAGATGTATACCAAAAAAATATATATATATATATATATAAGTAAACCATAAAGGAAAGAAGTTGAATGGCAGAAAACAAAGAGTTTCTTTGGTTCCAATTCTTGAGTAATAAGCCTCTGTATGGAATGGGCCATTCTATATGGGCTTCTCAGGGAGGGCTCATAGCTATTGCGAAATGTTTGGTAGAGAAATACACATATATGTGTGGGGGTTTCCATACACCCTCAAAAGCAACTGAAAATATAAGAAACCTCCTTAGAGATGCAGGTGGAACTTTGAGACGCATTTTGACTGCCCAAAACATAACTGAGCCAAACACAGGGTGAAAAATGAACAGAATTTAACACAAGATGCTTGTATTACAATCAGTTCCAAGGGAATCATCTGCACACACCAAATTCATCAGACCATAAATCATAAACCCTATAACTGTCCAAACCAAGAATTTGAGACAGTCTGCTACTCAAGATAACGGACGAGGCTGTAGAGCATAATTACCAAGTGCAGGAAGTGCCTGAAAGAGACCGCTATGAGCAGTTTTCACACAAGCAAACTAATATAGTATGGTCACCAATCAAAATGAAGAGAAAATTTTGCTAAACAGATACCTGTAGCTGACGGTAGGAAGCACTTTATTGCCTGGAATTCCCAAACGTGTTCTTAACAAGGACATAACCTGAAATTCAAGAACATGCTAAGAAATAAATGGATGATAAACAAAGTGAAGCACAGCTGATATTCAGGTTTACAAAAATTGTTTCCACTTTCCAGTAACACCCCCCCTCCAACCCCCAAGCATACGACGAAAAAAAAGGATGGAGGGCTGCCAGTTAACTTTGTTCAATCGTACCAATCAGTTAACTTTGAGCAGAAATCATGATTTTTATATATTAAATCATTATATAATTTGTGTGAAATAGGACCACATCACTAAGATGCTGAGGTTACCATAACATTTCGCCCTTCCCAAAGATTAGTACTAGGATTAGATGCATAATGTTGGAAAAAGATCAATCAGTTAAATCCAGCAGATCCATTATTTATGGTCCTTGAAGGTTTGCAAACAACTAAAGCATTGTCTACCAAAACAAATCCAAACAGGGAACACATGTGAAGCATACAACTAGATGTAATTACTAAACTTGGCTCATTGCGGATAGCAGACCTACGGAGACTTTTCAGATGCAGCATATTCCATTTCATAACCATCGAGCCAGCAAGAACTTCTGGCCTCTTCTGGGCTGTATCTTTGGGTAACCACGCATTAGTTCCTCCATAGCATTACAATACTCTTGGAACTTGGGTGCATTTCTCCATTAACTAAAGAATAATTTCTTCATTGCCTTAACGGTACTGTTTGGTCTACGGGTACACATACTACTTGTCTGTACTCTTTATCCTTTTGGTTAAGTTCCCAGTGGAGTTTTACACTGGGTAAATGTGCCATGTAACGAGTACCGCTGTCTCCCAAGTTTATTGCTGTTGTTTCCTTTCTGGACATAAATAGACTCCCATTCTAAAATGGAAATTGTTGCCAGAAGTATCCCTCCAATTAATGTGATAATATAAAGCCACTCAGTCTTAACAAGCATTTTAAAGGTAAAAAAATTTTAAAGGTAACAGTGCTTTTGCTTTTTCAACTCTCGTCTAAAACTCAATGCTGGGTCAAACTAGACCCTTAATTCTGGATGAAGGGAACATAAATATAATGAAAGTCAAATTCACCTATGTTCATGAGTGGAAAAGTACAGCAGTGTAGTAGAAGCATTTAGCACTAAATTATTAAGCTGTCTTTAACAAACTTATCAAAAATAATTTAAGATTGAGCAAACATAAGAACTGGCAGATTCCAAATGTCCTAACTTCTCAGCAGGAAATGTGTAGAATACCTCATCATCATATTTAATATCCGTTATTAAGCCTTCATCTTTCATTCTCTCAACTTGATACACTCCTTCATTGATAAAATTTTCAATATCCTCCTTTTTCTTTCCTGTAAAAGATAAGAAATGAGTAATCAAGTATGTTACCAAGTACTAGACCAGAACACTAAGAGCAATAGCACCTTTTGCAACTGAAATTTTATCAAGCCAATTTCCATAGATGTTATCAAGCAGAGCAGTCAGCATCTCACGGTTCTCTTCAGACATATTTTTACGCGTTAGTTGATCTCCGACACTCTTGTATTTACCAATCCGTTCGACCTGTGCGGCAATTCCAACCTTCTCAAGCACACCTACAAAATGAAACTTTTATGCCTCTCTTCGCAAATTAAAGAGACTACAAATGAAGATGTTTTGATTAAATAAAGTCTTTTATCTTAATTTCAGTTTCTCATCGTCAAAAAGTAATTGCGACCTTTTTCATACCATTGAAATCATTTTCCTTTTGAACAGTTGGAGATAAAGCTGAAAATATTAGCACGCTAATTAATGAAACCAATTCATTACTTCAAAATAGCAGGGAAGCTGGATAACTTTCAACTTTCAAATTTTAGGAATTCCAAAATTCCAATCATGCAGTACAGAATTTTATAGACAACCCAACCACTGCATCTGATTCTCAAAGAAGTCACACGAAACCCAGATAACTGACTGTATTCATCTCAGCATGAACATTATCATAAGGGAAATCATCAGTCTATTTCCATAGACCTTATCCTCACTCCTGCCAATTTCAAAACGTGGATATAACCCTTTACAACCACATTCCAAATGAGCTACGATCACACATTATCATCTAACTATAGAGTGGCTAGCTTGGGTCAGCAATAGATTTGGTCAATGTCCTGCAAAACCTTGTCCGAACCAATGGCATAAACGTCAACAAAATTACATTGCAACTCAGAAAAATAAAACAACTTTTTCTAGCACCAATGTGAGCACAACTTTGACAGAAAAAGCACATGCAAACTCTGCAATAAAATCACTCTGAAATTACAAGTTTGTACTCCCAGGTAGATTCACCTCCAGCAGACCTAATTAGATAGCAAAACTTGATGGTCCAACAGATCATGATTTGTGATTTTTTAATTAATAATCAAATAGTTTTTGTAAAACACTCACCTCCAAGAAATGATGCCTGAACAAGCAACCCGTACAATCCAACATACGCACTTGGTGGAGCATAAAGCTCTTCACAAGCACAGCCAATATAATACTCTTTCACTCCACATGCAGGCACATAGCCTATGATGAACTTACCTACAAATTGCAACCTGCACATTAAGAGAAAGAACTATCCAGTATCTATTTAAAAAGTGAAAGAGAATGCAAATATAGAAACAAAGAGAGCTTTCAAGAAATATATGAGAGAAGCCTGGTTAAATCAAAAGACTAAAGTATGCCTTAAAGTATCATAATTTATAAATAAAAACTATCATACCTGGAATGCTTGAAAATTGTACACTAAAAAAGGGAAAGGGCAGATAGGTGCCAACGCAAATTTTCTACAAATATTCCAGAGTACGTGGAGACAAATGCTATTCACAAATATTAACACACAGAACAGTGAGATAATCCAATATCACTGTTACCTATGCAATGCCTGCCGCCAGAGTGGCAGTTCAAAGATGCCAGGAAAAACGGCAACTTTGTCACTCTTAAACAGATATTACTAGATACACACACATAACTCAAGTAAGTTTACAGCAACAAATGATATTAAAACAAAACCAATATTTCCTTTTGTATCAATGCTAAAATAATGACAACTTCCATAAGCAACATGTTTTCTATGTAATCTTGTTATGACTTTTAGAGATCAATTTTTGCACTAAGGGCTTTACATGGTACAGAAATTGCTTTAGTAAAAGTTCTCAATCTCAGGAATAAGAATTGGAGACTAGTCAAATATACAGCAGACTGGTGCTTCTGACTTCGAGGAAACTTGAATAAGTAACGCAAGCCCTTGAGCAGTTAGCCAGAGAAACTTCTCCAACTATGCAGCTGCAAATCGGTGATGCCAAACCATAAAGGTTTCACCTACTGGATTTGGAGTATAGTGTTTAGACACTTTTCCTAAGTGAGCTGTGAGCAAGAGGGTAGGAGGTGAAATTCCCACGAAGTATCGGAGGTTTGAATCCCATCTGTGACAGAGTTATGGTATGCTTTTTGCCCCTCCAGGGATCCCAACAGTATCATGTAAAGGAGGGAGGATTGGGAGGGTAGCCGTTTCCCTAAGGTCCGCGTGACTGTGAACTACAGCATTTGCATGTAAGAATTTACCTGGCAGACAAACCAAGGGGAAAAGGCCATCTGCCCTGAGGATAAAGTCAGGCTTACACCTGGAACCTTGGTTACCAATAAAAATAAATATCGTAAAAAATTGCATCAATTACTTCTTTACACTGATTAATTCGACATTCATGTTGACCCCAGACAACGGTAAGTGCAAAGAAGTACAATATAGCCCACTCATCTCGCAAGAGAAGTATGCACGGAAGTGCTTTAGTTCGATAGCTTGGTCCTAAAATACTCATTCCACTTTAGCCTGACCCAAATTTATAGACAACCCGTGAGAAGATCAGAAGCACAAATCTTATAAGGTCTGTTTGGCTTCATTATTTTCATAATTTCTGTTTTTGAAAATTAAGATTATATGCGAAAATAAAATGTCTGCATCAGTTAGTTGAAATCAATAATTCCTGAGTTGACATGTTGATTAGCTGATTGACAATTCTGATTTGGTGTGACAACAAGAAAATTTGCATTTACTTGTTTTAAAATCTTTAATTATAAAGTACGGGATAGACTTTTTGGAAAATGGGATTTTAGCTCTAGAAAACAGGGCCTGAGCTTTTAGATTACAAAAACAAACATACTATAGGGAAAATGAAAATGAAACCAAACAGGGTGTTTCTAGATTCACAATTTAATAAGATATGTAGGGAAAAAAAATTGAGCACACAAACAAAAGAATAGTTCGAGTTAGGTACCTGATTTCTTAAAGTCCAAAATGTGCCTCCGGATCTCTTCTAGCTTTCCCCATCCACAATTCAATGTATCAATATGGAGGTAAATACCCAGTACACGAGGATCATAAGCCGCTTTTTCGAAATTCTCACAAATTTGAGGTAAAGATAGTGCTTTGGAAAAGCTCTTTAGCTGATCAGATATCTGCTATAAATCACGCAAAACTTTTAACTTATACCCCAACAGACAAACCAATATATATAAACAAGAGAATTAACATCACTACACGATCACCACCTGTTCCTATTGATTTTCTTCCCTTGTTGATGCTTAATTTATAATCTTAATCTTCAACACTCCAGCATTATATACATTTCCTCTTTCCAGTTATTCCTATTTAGCTTCCCTGTTTTTTTCCTTAATTACCCACTACACACCCACATGAACAATCAGTATATTACATGTCAAAAGCAGCCAAGATAACCAACACTGAACATCACGACAATCGTATACCAAAAAGCGTAAAAGGATCAAATCAATAACCTCTCCGCGCAGAATCATCTTCAGAACACTCCCCTTCTCGAAGCGTTCCCAAGGCAAAGCAAAGAACAGCCTAGTCTTCGCCAGAAAGTTCTCCCACGCAGTGCGCCGCTTGAAAATAAACTCGCCACTCGGATACTTGTCGTCATTATAGGCGCCCCCGACGCCCTCATCACCACCGCCCCTCGCCGTCTCCGAGTTGTTTTCTCCATTGCCATCAGTGGAAAACGTTCGGAAATGGTGGCTGTTTACAGAGAAGCGTAGACAATTGGCGGTGGACAAGTAATGATGTGAGAGATAATTGACGCGGCGACTGTAATAAAGAAGAAACTTCGACATTGTGCCCTCTATCTCTCTCGCCTCCTCCCTCCCTCGTGAAGAAAAAAGGGAAATTTGATAAAATACCCCTTTTCCTAGGGTAGTTTTGATTTTTGCCCTCATATTATAAAATTCAGATTTTTGCCCCTTTTCTTAGCCCAAAAAAACCAAATTACCCTCTTACTTGAAAAAACAAAAGAAAAAAGAAAAAGCAAATGAAGAAAATGAAAAGACTGAAGAAAGAAAACCAAAAGACACACGCGTCTTCTATCGGCCAAACCCTAGAAACTCCAAAAACTCACAAAATCAACAAGTTTTAGAGGATGGGAAGCAAGAATCGACCTACAAGGATATTGAAGATCACAAAATAAGAGGAAATCCATCTACTAGTGCTAAAAACGGGCAACACAAAAATCTGAACTTTGTTCTTGATATTTGGATCGAAAACGGGCAAAAGCGGCTCGATAGTTAGCGGGCATTTGGATCAAAATTATCTATTGTGCAAGAAAGTTATGGATAAAGGTTGGTTTTCATGGTGTTTATGTTATTCATTGAATTGAAGCTTATTTTCTTTGAAAAATGTTACATTTAACCAACTTTGTTAGATTTTTGCCAACTTTGTTAGATTTTTGGAATGAGTATAATTTGTTATTGTTAGATATAGTGTATAGAGTTAATACGTAATTGTAATTGTTGTTTAAATCGGCCAGAAATGTGGAATCGTTGTTTTTGGCCAACAAAAATGGGGTGGGCAGGAGAGTGGGCCGAAATGTGGGCAGAGAGGTGGGCAGGAGAGTGGGTCGAAATATGGGCAGAGAGGTGGACATTCAGACAAATGAAGCTGTTGTTCCAGAGAATATGCCACGTCTCACATACCACCTTGATAAAGGCAAAGGCATTATGGAAGAGAAAACTCATCGTCCTTATGATTTCGGTTTCCCTTTGTCGGACGTTTTTGAACTCCCTATGTTTTGGGATGACATTGATAGTACTCCTACTTTGTCACCGTCACAATCTCAAGAAGACGACGGTGAAAAACATAGTAGGCAAGAAGACGTGGAAGAAAAATACATAAATGAGTGTGGGCAGAGAGGTGGGCAGCATGGTAGGCAAGAAGATGTGAAAAAAAGACATACATGAGTGTGGGCAGAGAGGTGGGCAGCATGGTAGGAAGAAGATGTGGAAAAAAGACATACATGAGTGTGGGCAGATAGGTGGGCTGAAATGTGGGCATGAAGGTAGGCATGAAGGTGGGCAAGGAAGTGGGCGATATGGTCAGCCAATAAAGAACTCTGTGGGAACAGGTCAAAGTGGTGTGGGTCCTCGTTCAAGTATCCAAACAAGCAGTTGTAACTCAATTACAGTAGAAGATGACATTGAAAAAGGCCAAGTTTTTCTTACCAAGGACGAACTATGTCGGCACCTCCTAGTGGTAGGCCAAGAAAAATGGGGATATTGTCCCAGGGCAAACAAAAAGTTGCGAGAAAGTGTGGGAGATGCAAAGGCATAGGGCATAATCGAAAAACTTGTAAGAAACTCATTCCGATGAATAGTCACATAAGATAGGATTTGTGATGAATATTGTAATGTATTAATTAAGTTGTTGTGTTGAATGTACTTCTTCTTTAATTAAATTGTTGTGTAATGTATACTTAACTAAAGTTGTTGTGTTGAATAATCCCATGTGTTATCGTATTGTACTTCTAATTTATTTTATTAAGTTGCATTTTTAATTTAATGTACTTCATTTTAGTGAGAACAAATAGTCTATGTGGGCAAACAAGTGGACAGATGGGTGGGCAGGGAGGTGTGCATGAGTTTAATTGAGAACATATAGTATGTGTGGGCAGACAAGTGGGCAGATGGGTGGGCAGGGAGGTGGGTAGGAGTTTAATTGAGAATAGATAGTATATGTGGGCAGACAAGTGGGCAGATGGGTGGGCATGGAGGTGGACAAGAGTTTTATATTGAGAACAAATAGTATATGTGGGCAGATGGGTGGGTAGGGAGGTGGACAAGAGTTTAATTGAGAACATATAGTATATGTGGGCAGATGGGTGGGCAGGGAGGTGGGAAGGATTTTTTTTTTTAAGTAAATGGGTATTTTGGTCTTTTACATGAGGAAAAGGGGCAAAAATCTGAATTTAATAATATGGGGGCAAAAATCAAAACTACCCCTAGGGGAAGGGGTATTTTATCAAATTTCCCAAGAAAAAAAGCTCGACTTGGAATGAACGGTTTGCCTTTCTCAAGCAAGGCTTAATTGCAAAATTAATCTGTAATTAACTAATTATATGGGTGACAATGCTAGTCCATTAGAGAAAAAACGTGGCAAATTTGGTCTTTTTACAAACACAAAAACTTATATGAGACCGTCTCACGGATCTAGATCCGTGAGACGGAGCTCCAAACCCGTCACCCAAGCCTCCTACCCGCAGCCCGCTAGAATTAAAAATTACCCAACCCTAGAATTACTCAACCCACTCAACTCGCTGCTGGTATTAGCTCCTTTCTTCTTTGTGTTCTCTCTTCTCTCTCTTCGAAGTTGCAATTTTTTCCGTTATTTTTTTCTTCTCATTTTTCTTTGCAATTTTCGGGCGTTTCTCTTCCGTTTGTTCACAGTGGTTCGAAGCTTGGCCTCCATTCAACCTAGAATTACTCAACCCACTCGACCCGCTGCTGGTATTAGCTCCTTTCTTCTTTGTGTTCTCTCTTCTCTCTCTTCGAAGTTGCGATTTTTTCCGTTATTTTTTTCTTCTCATTTTTCTTTGCAATTTTCGGGCGTTTCTCTTCCGTTTGTTCACAGTGGTTTGAAGCTTGGCCTCCATTCAACCAAAAATCAGGTATTTCTTCAGTTTTCTAAAGTTTTTTCTTTCGTTTTTTTGGTTCTCTTCGATTGTTGTATTTTCGAAAGTTCTTTTATGAATTTTTCTTGAAAATGTATGTTAGGGTTTTAAATTTGAGCATGTATTTTGTTAAGGTTTTAATTCGAGCATGTATTTTTATCCGAAATGTATGTTAGGGTTTAAATTTGAGCATGCTTTTTGTTACTATTTTGATTTCAGCGTGTATTTCAGGTTTCTGTAGGTAATTAGTATGTGAAGTAATATTGTGTTTTGATATTTTGATGTTTCTGTATTTTTACGTGAATAGTATCACTTTTGCCCTTACAAGTATTACTTTTGGTCGTAAAAGTATCAGTTATTGCAAACAAAGTATTACATGTGTTTTATTGTGACGTTTACATAATTTTGTAATGCTATGAAAAGTATCACTTTTTACATAAAAGTATCACCTTCTACATAAAAAGTATTACTTTTCATATAAAAAAATATCATACGTTTTTTCCCAATTTATAATGATATCACTCATCCGTATGTTTTTGCAGTGAAGTATATGAAATGAGTATTTTCCTGATGGAGAATAATCATCCCAAAGCTCGAGATGTTCAACGATACAATGTGGAAAATGTCCATTTCTCTTGGCAATCGGAATCGACGAATGTTGATTGTGGTGTGTTCTTGATGCAGTACCATATGGAAATTTCAGTCGGCATGCGTACTTAGTCATTTGAAATTGTGTTGTATATCTAGTTTTTGTCATCATATGTGGATTAGATGTTATAAATTTTTTGTATTCTGAGAAAGAAACATGTGAAAAATTAATGAAAGATGGATAACTCTTGTACAGTGACTCTGGTCGATGTGTTCACTTGAGAAGTATGAGTTTTCTATTAAAAGTTTGTCTTTTCATTTAGAAGTATCCCTTTTTTTAATAATTTTGGTATTCACATATTATGCAAATGATGACAGCTGGAATCAAATCGATCTTTTTATCTTTATTATAAAAGTATCGCTCTTTGTCTTAAAAGTGTCACTTTTTGAATTAAAAGTACCAATTTCTTTTTAACAACATACTAAAAGTATCACTATTTGTTGTAATTTGAAAAGTATCACTTTTTGGTCTAAGAGTATTTGTTAAAACTTAAAATGACTCTTATCACCATTTTCTTCAAGTTGAAAGTATAATTTTTTGGTTTAAAAGTATCACTCTTGTTCTTAAATATATCACCTTTTTCATAAAAAAAAGAAAAAGAAAAATGGCAAGTATCACTAATTTTCTTTGGTTGAAAAGTATCACTCTTTGGTTTAATTGTATTATTTTTCATTACAAAAGTATCACTATTTAGGTATGACTTTTCCATTAAAGTATCTCTTTAGTATTAATATTATCACTTTTTTTTTTATTAACATGGTATTCAAGCAGTATGCAAATTATGGCCGCTAGAATGAAATCAATCTTTTTTAACTTTATTTTAATAGTATTATTTTTCGTGTTTAAAGTATCATCTTTTGAATTAAAAGTATTACATTTTTAACAAAATTTTGCAAGTATCGCTAATTCTCTTCAGCTGAAAAGTATTGCTTTTCGGTCTAAAAGTGTGAGTTTTCAGCATAAAAGTAACACTTTCTATTACAAAAATATTAAAGTATTAATACAAAATGGCAAAATTATTAACACAACTAAGAATTGAATGACTGGTTTTTATAAGAAAACAATCATTGTAACAAGAGGAATATCATTTTTATACCAAAATAATTACTAAATACAAAAATAGTTGCTAAAACTGCTGAAGATTAAGAATCTTTGAACCGAACTCCGTGAGATGTGAGTTTGACGTATCACTATTTCTCTTCTTCTTGCTTATTTGAACGTGTGGGATCCAGAATATTTGTTGAAGAACTAGAAACATCATTTTGCTCCGTAGAATTCATTGTATCCATCAGCTTATTGGTCACCACCTTCAGCTTCTTGGTCACCACCTAAAGGTAATACTTTTGGTTAAAATTATTATACTTTTTGCAGAAAAAGTAATACTTTTAAAAATAAAGTAACAAAAATTGTATAAGAGTTTTACCTTCAGCTTCTTGGCTTGTATTGCTAGAATGAATGAATATTTCACCATCTAAATGTAATACTTTTGGTCAGAATTGTAATATTTTTTATAGAAAAAGTAATATTTTTGTTTTACCTTCATTAGACATTATATCATTGCCCTGTTGTTTAACTCTCCATTTTCTCTTCAACTTCCATTCATCATCAACGACAATAACACAAAAGCACTGGAAAAAAATTGTTCAAGATGGAGCTCATTCAATTTCATCACATTTTGCAAAATCAATGCTTAATATCTATATTTTAAATCCAAAAAACTCCAAGATCCAATTCGCAAGTAATACATAATGGAAGAGTTTGCGTCGAGATTGCGATAGAGGTCGCGCTCCACCACGACTATGGTGTTCGGCGATTGAGAGAGAGAGAGAGAGAGAGAGGACTGCTCTGTTTTTTTTTTCGATTGAGTGTGTGTGTGTGTGTATGAGAGAGAGAGAGAGAGAGCGTGAGAAAAAAGGGCTTGGCAGCAGGTTTGGCTTTGGGCTTGGAGCAGATTCGAGTTTTGGGTCTGGAGCTCCGTCTCACGGATCTAGATCCGTGAGACGGTCTCATAAGAGACCTCCTGTTTTACAAATGGGTGGGACCCCCTCACTCTCAATATTTACAAAAATGTCATAAGTTACAAAAACTATAATACCCTTAATAAAATAAAACAGTGTAAATGCACCCCTTTAATTTCTAAATACACTCCATATAATATTCTTTTTCCTTTCACCCTCTCTCATTATTCTTCTCTCTACAAAATCTTCCAAAAAAAAATTCAAGACCCTAAATTCGCTGCAAATATGGACCCGAATAAATTCATCGACACCAATAATGTAAGAATTTTAATACTTTATTGCTTTAAGTATCGTACTTTTCCAATTTTTCATGTTTTTTTCGTTTAAAATTTCGACTGGATCGCACACCTTACGCACAAATTTCGTCATGGCATGATAGTGCCAATTTGCTACATGGCACGATCATAAAAATGTGGCACGATCGTGCCATGTATAATGAGGCATGATCATGCCATGTATTTTAATTAGGCACGATCGTGCCATGTATTAAAATTGGGCATGATCGTGCCATGTATTAAAATTGGGCACGATCGTGCCATGTTTTATTTTTTGTTTAAGTTTTTTTTTTTGATGAATTTGTTTAATATTTTGACAGGAATCAAGTATGAACCCCACACAGTATAGTGTTGTTTGTCCAACCAATAATGAGACGAATCAAATCCAAGACTTAAGTACTGTTACGGATTACACAGACGTTTTCATAACTTACGAAATTTTCTCATCTCGTGAGAAGTTATTTGAATGGGTGCGGGAGCGACGGAATGAACATGACATGGTAATAGTAATAAGTAGGTCGGATAGTGGTGCCTTTAGTATCCAAACGTAATAGAAACCCAAAACAGGAGTTCACAAACTCCAAGTACACATCATTACTAATACCCCTCAACTCATCTCTAATTACCGAAATAATATATAATCGACTATAAATGTTCAACTTCGCCTTTGTCAACTGAAAAAACTCCCTCTTCCAAGCCCACTGAACCTGTACAATAGAAATCGAATTATTAATAACAAAAAAAGTTTAGTATAATTTTGAAACAGTTCAACTATTTATAAAATTACAAATATCCTTTAATGCACTATAATATAAGTATTAGTAGAAGCAAATCATAGGCAAGGAGAAATTACAAGTGATGAACTCTACTACAACAAAACGACCATATCTCACATTATTTTTCAAAGTCATAGCAAAGGCACGATAGAGTGCCTCATTTTTCAAAAAAAAAAATTCCATTCGTGCCTTATTTTTGGCAAGGCACGACAGTGTACTCATTTTTTGAAAAAAAAAAACTTTTCGTGCCTTATTTTTGAAAGGCACGATAGTATGCAATATTTTATCAAGGCACAATAGTGTGTCTTATTTTTCAAAAAAAAAAACAACAACCCATTCGTGCCTTATTTTTGGCAAGGCACGACAGTGTGGTCATTTTTTTTAGAAAAAAAACCTGTCGTGTCTTAAGGCACGACAGTGTGCGCAATTTTTTTAAAAAATAAGGCATGACAGTTGCTCTTTTTTTTAAAAAAAATTCGTGCCTCTTCGAAAAAACTTGCCCATTCGTGTGCCTCTACGAAACTATCCAAAATCATTCAATTTTTCAACAACAATTTCAACTAAATACCCAATTTTCAACAATAATTTGATGAACCCAATCCCTAAAGCATTCAAGAAAACAAAAACACCCAATTTTTGGACAAGATTAGACTATAACATTGCAAAATATTGAAAAATTTAAAAAAAAACTTACATCCTCTTGCGGTTCAGTCGCCGGTGAAGCCTCCTCCGCCCCGTTTCTTCTACTCTTCCTCCTTCTAAAGTATGTCAATATAGGATTTGGGGTGTGAGAAGAGAAAGAGAGGAGAAATGAGGGTGGGATATAGGATTTTTGTAGGGGTGTATGTTAAGTTAGGGTTTTTTAGTTTGGAGGGTAAAATTGGAAATATAGGTGTGGTGTATTTAGTAATTAGACGGGTTTGTAAAATAGGGGTGGAGTGTATGTAGAAATGTGGTGTATTAATCAAATCTTGGGGTACAAATAGCGCCACCTTTTACAAATAGTCTTTTTTCTGTATAAAAAAATGAGATTCGGTCCTCTTCTGCTTTGTAGAAAGGTAATTTTGACCTGTTAAGCTGATGTGGCATTTTTATTTTCGAAAATTTTAATTTAATCACATTTTTGCTGACTTGGAAGACTTGTGGGTTATTTTGGAGGGAAAATTAATCCTACATGGCAAAATGGAGGGAAATTTAAAGTTATTAATGTATTTCCCTCCTCTTAACTTCATTATACCAGAAGAAGAAAAAAGAAACAACTTTAGGAGAACCAAAAGGTGAAGGAAAAATGTCTTCTTCAGTGTGTTCCCCGCCCGACGTCAAATCTTATTTGTGGAAAATAAATCGGCTTAGGACTTCATGGACCCAAGACAACCCAGGGAGACGATCCATGGATGCGAAAATTGGAGAGTTAGTCTTTTTTCATTCTTTGCATTATTTTCTTGAAATTTAACTTTTTTTTCCCTGAAATAAATTGATTCATTGTGCAGAAAGATGGATGCGGATTTTTTTCATGGGAAGATCCCCCAATGTGCCCGAGGGCAATGAACATCATACCGGGATTACGACGCAAAATTGTTGTTCTTGATGAAGGAATGAAAAAGCTGGAGAAAGAGAACAAATGGCTGAAAATTTTCCTTTTGATGTCATGGATTGTCTTCATTTTGTTCTGGATGCTCATTGAAGGTGTTTTGTCTGAAGTTTGTGGAGGAACGTTGGTTTTAGGTGTATGTTGTTTTCAGAGTATGTATGTCACGTTTATGTATGTAGGGTTGGCTATGTAATGTGTGTTTATTTATGTCAGTTGAATGATTTAAAATAACACCTTGTAACTTCTATTTTCCTTATTAAGAAATTGCACATAATTATTATTGACATTTTATTTCCATAATGTTTAAAAAGAATTTTAATATGTTAAAAAGAAAAACTGAATGTTACAAGTACAGTGAATTTAATAATTTGTAATGAATTGCAGTATGATAATGAAGTTTAACTAGTTGTTTAAAAAATGTAATTCAATTCACAATAGGAGCAATAACATCAAGGATCAACAAATTTTAATAATGCACTGATCAAAATAGCATCAAATTATAACATCATGTTTTCTGAACCTTAAAGCCTAGAGACAATTGTTTGGCTTAAATTACATATATCCGGTCAAAAATATAGACAAAAAGAAAAAGAAATATGTCCAAAAACTAATTCCAAAAAGAAGCCAATTGATGTGAACCGTAGCAACAACGTGCATACGACCCAAGATCTTCACTAGTTCGGTTAAAATTGGTGGAAACTTCGGCCCGTTGCTTAGCAAAGTAAGAACCTCGGTATGTGAAGATGCCACAAACAATTATGGATTATTGCCTGATAAGTCGATAATTGCAACAAGAAACGTAAATCTTGAAGCACTTGGAAAAACACTCAATTTGGGAGTAAAAGATGAATTCAATTGATAACTGATTAAAATAATAAGTATTCGCCCTTATATAGGAGCCAAAACCCTAACCCTACTAGGAACAACTCAAAAACTGAAAAGGAAACAAAAACTAAACAAAATCTCAAAAATTCGAACGGACGCACGGTCGTGCGCCAGGTCGTGCGTCAAGTCGAGACTCTTCAATTCGTTCGCAACCACGCACAGGCCGTGCGTCAGTCCGTGCGTCAAGTCGAAGGCTCCCAAAATCGTACGCCATTATGCACAGGTGCACGCATGGATCGTGCGTCCGTCCATGCGCCAAGTCGAACACTCCCCTGTGATTTTGCCCTTGAATTTGACCCCTGCTCATTCCAAACTCAAAATAACAACTTAAGACGCGGCCTTAAAGGTTTACTTGGCCTCCCAAAATAAAACGACTCAAAATAATTCAAATTACGACAACTAAGATAGACGAATACAAGACACTAATGAGAGCTTGATTACAATGTCTTCAAGACACAAAGTGACTTGTATTCTTGGCATCCTTCGCTTGCTCAGTCTGAGGTGGACTCTTGAATGTTGATGACGCGGATCAACTGGACCACCCGAACATTTTTCTCCATCGGCAATGCACTCTTGGTCTCCTTTTGAATGACTTGAATCAACCCATTGAGCACATCCTTGAACTTTCTTGGTCGAGCTCTCGTCATCGGACCAATGGTACCATTACTGGAACTTTCGTCCATGGATTCTCATCATTCCCCTCCTCTTGAGAAGAATTTGACCTCAAATCCGAATTGGCATCAAATGGACTAAGATCAGCAACATTAAAAGAAACACTAATACCATAATCGCCCGACAAGTCAATCTTGTAAGCATTATCATTGATCCGCTCAAGCACTTGAAATAGACCATCTCCCCGCGGCTGCAGTTTGGACTTTTGATGGGCCGGGAATCGTTCGTGGCGCATATGTACCCAAACCCAATCACCCGACTCAAACACCATCTTCTTACGATGCTTCTTAGCCTACGTCGTGTACTGCTCTGTTCGCCGTTCAATATTAAGTCTTGCTTTCTCATGTAAATGTTTCACAAAATCAGCTTTCTTCTGCCCATCTAAGTGAACATGCTCAAAAACAGGTAAAGGTGATAAATCCAATAGGGTTAGCGGATGAAAACCATAAACAAGTTCGAATGGTGAAAACTTCGATGCAAAATGAACAACACGATTATAAAAAACTCAACATGCGGATCTGCAGAATTTTATCAGATACAAAAGAATTTTATTTGTACATATTCAAATAGAATTAACCTAATACATGATCTAATACAATAGGGACCCTCAAACCTAAATACATGTATATTTATATATTCAAATATCTTCATACTTCACACGAATCTCACATGTTTCACTCTCACAACAACCAAATACTTTTCTGTTAAATAAGTTCCAACAATTCTTTGAGTTTTCGGTCCCATCTAATTCCCAAGTTCACAGTCAAGGTAAGCATTCAACAAGTTTCTTGTTTTCTGTCAAAAACCAAAACCAAGTTTCAACACCAAACACTAATCTCGACCAAGTATACATCCTTTACTGTCACCGGCAACCCCACTGGAATACTCACTAGAACAGCCCCATGAATTCAGTCAAACAATAGAAAAAAAGGGAGAAAAATTGTACAAGACACCAACGCCGAAGCCCGTTAAAAAAAAAAGATCGAACGCCCGTCGAAAACTCCCAAATCTCGAATCGTCGATCTAAACCAACAACTCTGAGGAACAAACCTTAAAACCCGAACTTAGCCGCCGGAAACTCAAACGCCAAGCCCAAATCGCCGCCTCCGCCGAGGTCGCGCCGAAAAGAGATATTGTGAGAGAGAAAGAGTGTTGAGACGAAGAGAAAAAAGTAAAGAAAAGAAAAGAGACAAAGAGATGGAGACGAGGCTTGCGATTTTGGGGATAATGAGACTAACTCTTATTTATTCATGAAATTAGGATTTTAGAAATGGAGAAAGGGAGTTGAGATTGAGAAATAGAAATAAAAAAAAGGAAAAAATGGAGGTGATTGCAGACGGAGACGGATAAAGAAGGGAAACTAGGGGTTTTCAATTTGAGTTTTAGGATATGCAGATTTAATGTTGTGATTTAAACTCTCATTTTTCAGATTTCTCAAATCTACCCCAAGTTCTCAAGCCTTGCAAAATCAGTCCATTTGGCCCCAGATTTTTGAGTTTTGACCTCAAGCCTTTTTGAGTTCTAATCTTAACAATCCATTCAAATTGTTCTTTTCGTATTTTCTTTACTTTATTAAACCTTAATTGTCCCAAAGCCATGTATTAAGTTAAGTTTATTTTCATTTGTTGGAAACGATACTTTCGAGGTCTAGGATTTTTCAAGCTCAAACAATTGCATTTTTCCAAGTCACGACTGCATATTAAGGTGGGGTTTACTGCTTATTGTTTATTTTAAATGTCTTGTTATGATTATTATATATATTGACACATTAAACATGACATGACACGAAAATACTTAATTGTACAAACACGAAGGTTCTTAATTGTACAAACATGACATACTTAATTGTACACCCACAATTAGCCTACGGGCTTATTTGATCAAACCATGAAAAATATAGGTGTGTATACAATGATGATTATGCTTGCGTATTTAATTTAGGCAATGCGTCCTCACTGAGTTGTTGATAGCTCACCCATTTCATTTAACAAATTTCAAGGTTAGGAGTTCAATGTGGCATGGAGGCGGATGAATGTGATCAGAGTCATGCAAAAGTTTTTTTTAGTATTTTTCATAACTATTGGGAGTTTTTCCGACAATGTTTATTGTTTTAAATTTCTATTTGCGCATATGGATGATAGTTTAATATTTTATTTAGTACAAATTATTTCTTTTTCTTTGAAGTTAAATTTAGTAGTACATTTTTCTTTAACTGTGAGATATTTATAAACTTTTTTATTTAGTAAAAATTTATTCATGGTTGCACTCTTTATAAAATTAGTTTGTTACATGTCAAACCCTCAGAAGTTGGGTTTTGTTATGCTTCGTCGGGTGCTGAACGAGATGTTGCAGCACTGGAGCCAACATCTGGGTTTGCTGGTAGAGGAACCTAATTTCGGGATCAAGTGGATTATCTTTAGCATTGTTTAAAATATCGTACTGTATTGGTTGGTTCAACCGGTTATACTGAATACCTGTGGTCGGACCGGTACAATAAGGTCCTAATAATCATTTTTACGGTTAAACCTGGTCAATACCCCGGCCAAACTAGGGATGGCAATATGGACTGACCGACTCTACCCGCCCGACCGTGGTGTTTGGGGCGGGGCGGACTGGCCCGGGTCGAGGAGGCGGCGGCGGACCGCCCGCCCGCAGACGGCGGGCGGCGGTGTCCGGTATTGTAATTGCCCCGCCCGCCCGCCCCGCCCCGCCCCAAGATATATATACATTAATATTATTATTATATGATATTATAATAATAAAAAATACATTTAGCTTTCACAAAAATACATTTACAATAATACATTATAGAATATTATAAAAATATAAAAATATATTTAAATTTCACAAAAAAATAAAAAAATACACTTTGTTAAATTAATTTTAAGTTCAAAAAATTCAAAATCGGGCGGGCGGGCGGACCGGACTCGCAAGCACAGTATGAGCAGGGCAGCCATTTTGGACCGTGGCGGGGGCACGGGCGGGCGGGCGCGGGGTAACTAGCACGGGCGGGTCCGGGTATTCAATTACCCGCCCGCCCCGCCCCATTGCCATCCCTAAAGCCAAACCTGGACAATACCATCCATTACCGGCCTAAAACCGGTTGAACCAAATTTTGCTAATTTTTTTATATTCCACCTTTTAAAAAAAATTAGAATTCATAAACTTAATATTTAATATATTTATGTCATTTTTTTTAATTTGAGCTAAATATATACATCTTTTCCTTTTAACTAAATGTATACAACTTTTCCTTTTACATTAATAAATTACATTCATATTTTATATAATATAATTTCAAATATAAATATTTTATATTAAAACTGGTAAAATCGGCGGTTGAATCGGTCCGGCCGATTGAACCGTTTACCGGTGGCTTGGCCGGTTTGATCACCGGTACGGTATTTAAAATACTGATCTTTAGGATCAACCATGCATGGTAGTTGACTGTTGTTGCTTTATGGGAGATAGGTGAGAAGAATCGGTCTTTCGAGAAGACGATGTGGAATTGAGACTTTTGCTAAGGTTGCGAAGGATTCCCTTTAGACCTATAAAAAAATTCTATTGCAAGAGAAAATAACAACAATTGAGAGAGTAGAAATAGAGAAAATGGTTGTGAAAAATCGGATACGAGAGGAGCAATTAATAGGGGAAGAGTTTCAATGTAAGACAATTTCCAATCATGTAGTAATCTTGGATTCTAACCCTAAAATTCTAAGATTTAAATACTAAGAAAGATAAGAAAATAAAATCGGATCGCACGCTTAAGGAAATAAAGTCCGACCAAAATTGATTTTTTTTTTAAAAATATTTTGATTTAATGTAACTCTTAACCATATATAGATAAAGCAGTCCAAGATTTTTCAAAACTGAATACAACTCCATAAGACTTACGAAACCACGAAATTCAATTTTTAGGAAAGAAAATAAAATATTCACAATTTTCATATAGAAAATCAAATCTCAGTCAATCAACACAATTCACTAATAATGCATGTCATATTTTATGCCAAAAATATGAAAATATGAAAATCACACACAAAAAGTGATGTGAACTATTTTCAGTAGATGTCGTTCCCAATATTGTAACAATTTAGATAACACATGTACACAAATTCAATGAGTTCCAATCCTTGATCGTGGATTTTCAAAATTTTGAATTAGCATCAAAACAAGAATCATGATTTGGCCACTAATTGTGTTCACTCCATTCCATGGGCAGTCGTTTTTCAAATTATCATATTTTGTTCATATAAGTAATGTATATACAAATTACAAATGATTACCTTTACATCAGTGGGATAACTAATCAATGGCCTCTAGTCGAGTTCTAAAGAAAAAGTTACATAATTACTGGGAATAATTCAATTTTTTCTAATCGGAAAAAATATCTCTCGCTTGCTTCCAAGTAGAAATCACAAAAGTTACTATTATGAATAGACTCATACTATTATAGCTTTGCATGGTGTATGTATCTAATGTATGGCCTAATGTCAAACCAAAGAAAGAAGGTGCATGTGCATGAGCATATCTATCTAATGTATAGGGATAGGATCCTGTGAGACCACCCTCCTAGGTTAGTCCATAAGACCAAATCTAAACCATCCAAATAGTAAATCAATGGCCAAGATATGTTACAATTTATACAGGTTTTCGAAAGTAACTATACAATAGAAAAGGGTAAAATTGGAATCCATAAAATCATACATGGTAACCTCCTCCTACATTATAGGGACGTGATCTGTGATTGATCACGTCCCCATAAATCACGCCATTCACCATATACAATCAAATATACGTCTCCTTCTCAACGCTACCATTGCATCGCCATTATTAAAACCTCTGTAATCACCATTATCACTCAAAATCGGCCTCCAATTGATCCACAAAAAATTAAACGCGACGGATATCTAACAATTTGCAAGGAGTTATCATCCATTTGATTGGAAAGAGTTATACAATGGCTTTCAAAATTGATACTTCTTTCCGCCATATTTGTGAACAGTCGTTTTATTGTATACTTAGTTCAGTGGAGTTGTATACTTAGTCATGTTTTATTGTATATTTAGTTCAGTGGATTTGTATAATTGGTTCAGTGGAATCGTATTTTTAGTTATATAAGTAGTTTAGTAAGTAGTTTAGTGAATTTGTATACTTAGTTCTGTGGATTTGTATACTTAGTTCAATGGAATTGTATACTTAGTTATATAAGTAATTCAGTGGAATTGTGTATTTAGTTCAGTGTAATTGTATACTTAGTTAAATGTTTCTGTATACTTAGTAATATTTTAATGTACAGGTAGTTTAGTGTAATTGTATACTTAGTTAATTGTTTATGTATACTTAGTAATGTTTTAATGTATAGTTAGTATAGTGAAATTGTATAGTTAAAGTCAGTCACACCCTGTTCAAAAGGAATCAGTTTTGAAAAGACACAATTGAAATCTATGGTTTTTTTCTCCCTAAAAATCAGGAAACTGATAAAGGAAGGATTCTGTTTTCCTAAGAAATAGCAATTAACGTGAGTTACTTAAAAACTGAAAAAATGTGAAAATACAATCATACCCTTATAACCCAAAAATAACTAAAGAGATCTACACCATTAAAAAAATAAATCAAGGATCTATATGCGGTCTTATGGACTAACCTGAAGGGGTTGGTCTCATTTGAACCAATCCCCTAATGTATATACAAATTACAAATGATTACCTTTACATCAGTGGGATAACTAATCAAATGGCCTCTAGTCGAGTTCTAAAGAAAAAGTTACATAATTACTGGGAATAATTCAATTTTTTCGAATCGGAAAAATATCTCTCGCTTGCTTCCAAGTAGAAATCACAAAAGTTACTATTATGAATAGACTCATACTATTATAGCTTTGCATGGTGTATGTATCTAATGTATGGATGTCAAACGAAAGAAAGAAGGTGCATGTGCATGAGCATATATGTATGTATATATTCAGATTCAACACTAGAAAATGATACACAATTTTGTTTACGATTATATCACGATACCATTATTTCCTAGATAGAAACAACCATACTTTTTCATCATCTACATTCCAGTCCAATCCGAATCGGAATCACTAAAACCTCCAAAATTTACAATTTTACTGACAATAAAATATCATGTTTACGAAAGCCGATTTTGACAGCTCCACTGAGCAATTTTTTTTTCGTCCTCTAACTGAGGCTACTTTTGGATTTTGTCCTTTTTCTTTTTACTTTTTACAAGCAGTCCTTTTTCTGTATAAAAAATTGAGATTAAGTCATTTTACCGCCTGTAGCAGGATCTTGACCTGCTAAGCTGATGTGGCATTTTTATTTTCAAAATTTTTAATTTTCATTTTAAAAAATATATCTAATCCTACATGGCACATGACTGAATTTCGTATACCAAATGTCAAGATACTCAAATGTTCCAAATCTCAAAATAAACCCTAAAACTCGAAAGTGCCCAAATCCTAAAGCACCCATTCTGAAGAAATCGTTCAAAGAATCTGACAAAGTGTGTCGCAATAAAGCTAATGGATCCCGAATCCTTTGATTCTCCATCTCCAAAATATGGCCAGTGTGTTTTTCTTTGTTCTATTGTGACTAGAGGTGGCAAAACCGGCCGCCCAGCGGTAAACCCAAACCAAATTTGAGGTTTGGGTCAAAGAATTTTTAGGGCGAAAAAAGTCGGGCTATTTGGCCCTACTAATGGCCCGATGGGTTGGGCTAGCCCGACTTTTTCGCCACCAATTTTAACACATAGTTTTCATGCATGGGGGATCACAAGCATTTTTATGGCCCGACCAAAATCGGGCGCCCGATCCAAATTTGAATTTTTGGAAAAGCCTGACTGACTTTGGCTGGCCGGCCCTAAGACATTGCACAAATCTAATTGTGACCGCATATGCACCTAGTCAAAAGTGCGTAGTGTTTGTTTGTTCAATTTGTAATGGTGGTCCACTAAAATGTATTGTTTATCCAAATGGAAACATAGGTCGATTAATTTTTTGTTGAATAATTGCTTTGCTTTTTATTGTGGGGCTTGTGGGTTTTTTTTTTGGACAGTAGCTTGTGGGGCTTTTGTGTTTATTGTCTTTTTATGTTATTTGATTTGTATAACTGTTACTTGTTGTGATTCACGTGGATATGAATAATGGTTTGTTGGTTTGTCTTTTTTTGTCATTTTTTTTACAGACTTAAAAGATAAAAGCTTTACACTATGTGTTATTTTTGGGGGTCACTTTCATCATTCTCGGGAAGCATATTACAAAGGTGGTCAAACATACAAATTTGACTATGTGGAGAAGGAAGTATTTTCTTTAGAAACATTCAGAAAGCTAGCATGTAGAGAATTAATGAACAAGTTTTTTGTGTTCCACACTAAAAATGAATCAGGGTTCATCCCCATTAAATATGATATTGAATTGGACATGCTATGTGAAGAGACCTTATACAACACTAGAGAAGTATTGATATATGTAGAGGATGTTGAGATGCAATGTAATTGTAATAAGGATGGGGAAGAGGGTAGTATGTTGGGTGGGAAAACCGATATTAACTCTGAGTTTAATCCAAGAGACTATTGTGATTGGGGTTTAAATGATGATGAGATACAAGATATGAATGAGGCACTTAACATGAGAGATAGTGGAGCAGAGGGTAGTGTTGAAGGGGACAATGAGGATAAAAGGGAGACTGGTAGCTTACAAGATAGTGAATTTGAATTGGGATCTCAAGACAATGAGAAAGAAGATGATGATGACAAGCATTTTAGTGAGAACATAGATCTTGATGCTGAGTGGTGTGAATTAGATATAATTTTGATGGTCCAGAAGGTGAGGAAGATGAATTGGGGGATGAAAATGTTTTGGAAAGTGAAGATGACTACTTTAGTGGTAAATATTCTGATGGGGAAGTTGATGGACAACCTGTTCCTATTTTTAACTCTGTTCAACTCTATGATCCTACATTTGCGTTAGGGATGATCTAGAGCAATAAAAAAGTGCTTAGGGTGGTTGTATATTCACATGCAATCCAACAAAAAAGAAACATTAGAATCACTAAAAATGACAAAAAAAGGTTACATGCTAAATGTGTTGATGTTAACTGTCATTGGAGGTTGCATGCAATCAAACCTAACAATGACAACCACTTTAAGATAAAAGAGTATTTTCCTACTCATACGTGTGCCCAACTTTCCATGTTAAAAACTTGAAGTCCAATTGGCAAAGTGGGAAATACATTAACAAGTTCAAGTCTGACCCCAAGAGGAATGTTAGGGGGTTTAGGGTTGATGTGATGGAGGACATTAATTGCAATATCACACATTTTCAAGCTTGGAGGGCCAAAAAATTGGCTATGGAGCAGCTTGAAGGAGATTCAAGTGAATAATATAAGTTACTTTGGAACTATGCTAATGAAATTGGAAGGACAAATCATGGATCCACAGTCATTATAGGAACATACCAGGATAGTGGGGAGAATATTTTTGATAGAATGTATGTGTGTCTGCATGCATTAAAAATGGGGTTTTTACATGGTTGTATGCCTTTAATTGGTGTAGATGGTTGTCACTTGAAGGGTCCACATGGTGGAGTATTGTTAACTGTTGTTGGTCTTGATCCTAATAATAACATATTCCCAATTGCCTATGTTGTGGTTAGTAAAGAAAACATGGATACATGGAATTGGTTTCTAACCCTATTTAAGCTTGACATGCAAATTGACAAGGATTATGAGTGGACCTTTATGTCCGACAAGCAAAAAGGTTTAATACAATCTTTCAGTGAAGTTTTCCTTAATGCTAAGCATAGGTTCTGTGTAAGACACATGCACAACAACCTCAAAAATGCTGGCTTCAGTGGACATGCCAATAAAATTGCAGTTTGGAGAGCTGCAAAGGCCACAACTGTTAATGAGTTTATGAAGAGAATGAGTGAATTGAGGGCATTAGATGAGAAGGCATATGAATGGTTCAGTGACAAATCACCACACCGATGGAGTAGGTCACATTTCACTTCTAAACCTATGTCTGATATGTTACTTAACAATTTATGTGAAACTTTCAATAGTAATATATTAGAGGGTAGGGAAAAGGCTATTTTGTCTATGATGGAGTGGATACAGGAGTATTTGATGAGGAGAATGCAATAGAACAGAGATAGGGCTAAAAAAAATGGAACAACACTTTGTGCCCTAGGATCCAGAAAATAGTTGAAAAAAATGTGGCAAAGTTGTCTAATTGTATACATGTGAAGACTGATGATAAACATTATCAAATCAATTGCAAAGATTGGGACTTCAGTGTTGATTTGGAAAATATGACATGTGGTTGTGGGAAATGGGACCTTACTGGAATACCATGTAAACATGCCATATGAACTATCTATTGTCAAGGGTGGGACATCAATGATTTTACAAATAGCTGTTGTTTTGTGGAGACTTATCACAAGGTTTATGAACCTATGATTATGCCAATGAATGGTAGAGATGAATGGCCAGTATGAGAATTTATTCCTCCTCTACCACCAAATTTTGGAAGACAAGCTGGTAGGCCTCCTAAGGCCAGAAGAAGGGAACCAAATGAAGTGGTTCAGAAGCAGAAAAAAAGGAGCAGGGGCAGACAAAATGAAAAAGATCCATACAAGCTGAGAAGACAAAAAAACATCTTGACATGTACAAATTGTGGTGGGAATGGACATAACAAAAAATATTGCACTGCCACCAATAGCACACAAAATTCTACTCAAGCTGAAGATTGCAGCCAACTTACCCGAATTTAATCATCCCACAAAGGCTTCCAAAGATACAGGTATTTAAATATCACATGTATTTTTTAATCATATTCATATTCATAAATCTGATCCAAACTCACTTGGTATAGGTGAGAAGTAAGAAAAAGGCTACTGCAAATAATTCATTTCAACCACCAAAAGTGCAAAACACCTAGGCGACAAAGGTAAAATAATTTTATTTTATTTCATTTGATTTGTGTAAACATTATTAATTTGTGTATACTTTAATAAATCAATAAACCACCCACCTAAACAATTCATATTAATTTGTGTATGCATTATTATTCTACAAAATCAAGGAATCAGGTCCACCTCCATTGTACAAACCACTTCAACAACCACCAAGAATGTGGGACCAGCTCCAAATGCATCAAGGAAAGGAGAAAGGTTCCAACTTAGGGAATGTGAAACAAGACAAGAAGAAATATGTGAGTCTATCCACCTTGGAAGCAACACTTTCAGGAATAAATGCCAACAAGACAAGGAAATCAGTTGATAAGGGAAAGGAAAAGTTGAACTAAATGATTGAATACCATTGGCGATGAGAATCCATGGACGAAAGACCCAGTAACGGTACCAGTCGGTCCGGTGATGAGAGCTCGAGTAAGAAAGTTCAAAGATACGCTCAATAGTTTGATTCAAGTCATTCAAAAGGAGACCGAGAGTGCATTACCAATGGAGGAAGATGTTCGGGTGGTCCAGTTGATTCGCGTCATCAACATTCAAGAGTCCACCTCAGACTGAGCAAGTGAAGGATGCTAAGAATACAAGTCACTTTGCGTCTTGAAGACATTGTAATCAAGTTCTCATTAGTGTCTTATATTCGTCTATCTTAGTTAGTCGTAATTTGAATTATTTTGAGTCGTTTTATTGTTTGGGAGGCCAAGTAAACCTTTAAGGCCACGTCTTAAGTTGTTATTTCAAGTTTGGAATGAGCAGGGGTCAAATTCGAGGGAAAAATCGCAGGGGAGTGTTCGACTTGGCGCACGGACGGACGCACGACCCATGCATGCACTCGTGCATAATGGTGTACGATTTTGGGAGCCTTTGACTTGACGCACGACCCGTGAGTTTGCCCGTGCGTGGTTGCGAACAAAGTGAAGAGTCTCGACTTGACACACGACCTGGGGCACAGCCGTGCGTGTGTCCGTGCGTCCGTCCGAATTTTTGAAATTTTGTTTAGTTTTTGTTTCCTTTTCAGTTTTGGAATTGTTCCTAGTAGGTTTAGGGTTTTGGCTCCTATATAAGGGCGAACACTTATTCTTTTATTCGGTTATCAATTGAATTCATCTTTTACTCTCAAATTGAGTATTTTTCCAAGTGCTTCAAGATTTACGTTTCTTGTTGCAATTATCGACTTATCAGGCAATAATCCATAATTGCTTGTGGCGTCTTTGCATACCGAGGTTCTTGCTTTGCTAAGCATCGGGTCGAGGTTTCCACCAATTTTAACCGAACTAGTGAAAATCTTGGGTTAACAACATATTGTTGTTTGGGTCGTATGCACATTGTTGCTACGGTTCACATCAGTTGGTATCAGAGCAATCTAGCAAGGTTAAATCTATCCTTGTTTCTTTAATTCTTGTTATTTTCCAAAATTTCTCATAAACCCTAGTTCTTCGAGGGTAAAAAAAATTCTGAATTGCACAGAAAAATCAGCGGGTAAAGAATCATAATCCGCGTGCATTAAAAAAAAGAAGAAGAAGAAATTCAAAAATTCTGGGACACCAGAATTATAAACCCTAGTCTTCAATTTCACCTTATTGAGATCCATTGTTGGCTTGGTGATTGTCTTAGTTTGTTGAGTCGTGCTTGCGATTGACTGATTGGTTTATAACCGTAACAAGTGCGGGTACTTAGAAATTGTGAGTTGAGTGATACACGAGCGTATACACTTGAGGGAGTGAACCAACCATTTTCGAGAAAAACCGACAATCAATGGATTTAGGTAATAAGTCGGATATGGAGACACTTGCAAGCCTCGTGAAGAAAATGATGATCGAAACGTACAGAGAGCCCAGGGAGGCACCGAGAATAGAGGAGTTTGTTACTAGGGCGTGGAGGCTTAAGAGGTTCGAACTTGAGGAATGGGTGGATGAGATGGATGATTTTGATTCCGAAAGAGAGCAAAATTACAAGCTGGGCAGAGATTGGCGCGGAAATAGAGGTGATAAGGGATGCGAGGATGGCAATTTGAGTAACATCAAAATGCAAATCTCATCGTTCCCAAGAAAGAGTGATCCGGATGCCTATTTGGATTGGGAGAAAAAAATCAAGAATGTGTTTGAGTGCCAGAATTATTCCGAACTGAAAAAGGTGAAGTTGGCATCAACTGAATTCTCGGACTATGCAAGTGTTTGGTGGGATCAATTAACGGTTTCAAGGAGGAGAACGGCGAGCGGCCCATTTCCACATGGGAGGATATGAGGAGTTTGATGCGACGTCGTCTTGTACCAAATCATTATTACAGAGGTGTCTATCAAAGGTTGCAGAGGTTGACGCAAGGGTCTTAAAGCGTGGAGGATTACCATAAGGAGATGGAGATGTTGATGGTGAGGGCTAATATAGAGGAGGATCAGGAGGTTACGGTGGCACCATTCATTGTAGCACTGAATACTCCTATAGCAGATGCCATCGACTTACATCATTGTGTCAATCTTGAGGAGATGGTGCACATGGCGGTGAAAGTTGAGCAGCAGATCAAGAGGAGGGGTTTCAACCAACAGGCACCGAGTTCTAACTCCAATGCTTGGAAGTCAAACACTAACAAAAAAGAGGAGCAGAGTTCGAAAATAGCAGATCAATGGGGGAAGGCGGCCGAGCCTAAACCCGCAGGTAAATTCGAACCCTCTACTGCTCGAACGATGGATATTAAATGCTTTAAGTGTCATGGGCTTGGGCATATTGCTAGTCGATGTCCAAATATTAGGGTGTTGGTGTTGCGTTATAATAGGAAATTGGAGTCGGAAAGTGAGGGAGAGCCAGATTATTGTGATATGCCGGAGTTGGAGGACATTCTGGAGGTATTAGAGGCGGCAAAGGGGGATGCATCATCTTTAGTATCCCGGAGGGTGCTGAGTATTCAGCCTAAGTCAGATGAGGGAGTCCAGCAAGAAAACATCTTTCATACAAGGTGTTTTGTCAATGGAAAGGTGTGTAGTGTCATTATAGACGGAGGTAGTTGCACTAATGTAGCTAGCACGAAGTCGGTAGAGAAATTGGGGATTCCAGCGATGAAACACCCATAACCATATAAATTGCAGTGGTTGAGTGATTGTGGGAAGATGTGAATCAGTAGGCAGGCGAAGGTAGCATTCCAAATAGGGGGATATAAGGAAGAAGTGTTGTGTGATGTTGTGCCGATGCAGGCGGGGCATATCCTGTTGGGTAGACCGTGGTAGTTTGATAGGAGGGTACAACATGACGGTTACACCAACCAGTATACTCTTGTTCATAATCAAAAATGTTTTTTGCTTATTCCTTTGACTCTAAAACAAATTTATGAAAATCAAATAAAATCGAGAGTAGGAGAGGCAAAAGAAAAAAAGAGTTCAGCTAGTGAGAATAAAAATCAAAATAAAGCCTAGAAAAAGGAGAGTTTGAGGGAAAACAAGAATGAGGGTCCGGCTAAGGGTAGAAGTGAGGTTCGAGAGATACCCACGAAAAAGGAGAGTAACGTTAATGAGAGGGCTGTAAAACAAAAGGGGGGAACGAATGGCCTTGAGGTAAGAAACGAGGGAAAAATAAATTTGATGGCAAAAATGAGGTGACCTTAGGAAAGCCACGACGAGTGGTTGTTCGATGATACTCTTGATTTACAAGGGCACTTATTTATCTACTGGTAGTATTAACCACGATTTGCCTAGTTATGTCTTGTCTTTGTTGCAGGAATTTGAGGATGTGTTTCTAGACGAGTTGCCAGATGGATTACCGCCTCTTCGGGGGATTGAGCACCAGATTGATTTCATTCCGGGGGTATCATTGCCAAGCTGACCGGCGTACAGGACCAATCCGAAAAAGACCAAGGAATTGCAGCGGCAGGTTGATGAATTGTTAAGCAAGAAACTCATTCGGGAGAGTATGAGTCTGTGTGCAGTTCTAGTATTACTAGTTCAGAAGAAAGATGGGTCATGGAGGATATGTGTGGATTGTCGGGCTATTAACAACATCACTATCAAGTACCGACACCCCATACCTCGCTTGGATGATATGTTGGATGAGCTCCATGGGCCTAGCATCTTCTCCAAGATAGATTTAAGGAGCGGATACTATCAGATTTGGATGCGGGAAAGGGATGAGTGGAAAACGACTTTCAAGACTAAACATGGTTTGTATGAGTGGTTAGTTATGCCGTTTGGGCTAACTAATGCGCCTAGCACATTTATAATATTGATGAACCATGTTTTGAGGACGTTTAGTGGGAAGTTCGTCGTGGTCTACTTTGATTATATCCACATCTATAGTAAATCATTGTACGAACACTTAGATCATTTGCGAGCCGTCTTAGAAGTGTTGAGGAAAGAGCAACTATATGCAAATATCAAGAAGTGCACATTTTGTTCCGAGCAATTGATATTCTTGGGATTTGTAGTGAGCTCAAAGGGAATCACAGTGGATGAGGAGAAAATCAAGGCTATTCAGGACTGGCCTAAGCCCACGTTAGCCAGTCGAGTTTGTAGCTTCCATGGGCTTGCGAGTTTTTATCGGAGGTTTGTACGAGACTTTAGCACTATCGCAGCGCCATTGACGGAAATGATTAAAAAGAGTTTCGCAATTCAGTGGGGTGAAGCCCAAGACAAGGCATTCGAGTTGCTAAAAGAAAGGTTAACACATGCGCCTTTGTTAGCATTGCCAGATTTTACCAAGGTTTTCGAGATCGAGTGTGATGCGTTGGGAGTGGGGATTGGAGCCGTATTGATGCAAGAGGGGCGACCGATCGTGTTCTTCAGCGAGAAATTGAGTGGAGCGGCTTTGAACTATCTGACGTACGACAAGGAGTTGTATGCTTTAGTTTGGGCCTTGAAAATGTGGAAGCACTATCTGTGGCCGAGGGAATTCATAATTCACACTGATCACAAGTCACTAAAGTATCTCAAGGGGCAGCAAAAGTGGAACAAGCGACACGTGCGCTGGCTTGAGTTCATCGAGACGTTTCCTTACGTCATCCGGTACAAGCAAGGTAAGACTAACGTTGTAGCAAACACACTATCTCGGAGGTACACTCTTATCTCTACTTTAGAGGCTAAAATCATTGGGTTTGAACATGTTAAAGAGTTGTACTTGCATGATCTTGATTTTGCTGAGTCGTTTGTTGCATGCGAAAAAAGGGGCGGTGGATAAATTTTATCAACAAGATGGTTTTCAATTTTGGGAAGATAAATTGTGCATTCCTGAGTGTTCATTAAGGGACTTACTAGTGAGAGAATCACATGGTGGGGGTCTTATAGGACATTTTGGGGTAGCCAAAACATTAGCGGTCTTGCAAGAGCATTCTTATTGGCCACATATGAAGCGTGATGTTGAGCGTATTTGTACTAGATGCATTACTTGTAGGCAAGCTATATCTCGAGTTCAAAACCAGGGCCTTTACACGCCCCTACCCATTCCGACATCACATTTGGTTGATATTTCTATGGACATACACGTGTGGGCTTTAATAAAGTGGGTTCAATAAAGAGGCTTATCAATATAATAATCAGTGGAGTTACAATAATTAAGAAGGGGATTTCTATGTCGGGCAAACATTAAAATTCTAAAAACTCCAAAATTACTAACCGGAAAATAAATTTTATGGGGTGTTACATGATAGGTCCCATGATTTTGACTACTTTAATCGCGATTGATCGCGATTTTCTTACCGCAAGCGTACGGTGTCAAGTTTTAGTATAGGTTTTGAAAGTAGGGTTATCGTCTCCACAGGGATTGTTATCGAATTTTATACTAAGTACTATAATTAAAATAGCTTAATTCTATCTAGAAATCGAAAAGAGATGGATTGTTTATTAAACTAAAAATTAAACTAAGAATTGGTTCGATAAAATTATCAAACACGTAGAAAATGAATTCTAGAGGGTTGATTTCACCTAGTTATCCCATATGTTCTCAATCCAGTTTATAAATCACAAGTTATTAATCTATAAGCCAATATTCCTACCGTTTATCACTTCCTCTCTCGAGTGCCAAGTGATTATAGGTTCCAATTTCTGATTTCGATATCTCTATAAAAATCATAAATTAAACCCTAATACGATCAATGAATATTCATTCACCAACTTCAAAAGATTCATAAATCTCTCGACTCTATGAAACCCTAGGTTGTGCTATTCTAAGGTCATGTGTTCAGTTACCTCTCTCGAGCGTCAAATTAAACACGCCAAACAATCTAAATTATTGATCAGATAATCCAGATGCACCCAAATCAAATAGCACAAATAGATTAATAAACATGCAAATTTCATAAACTAGAAATCAAAACATAGGTTCCAACATAAGTTACATCAATCCCCTAGAAAAATAGGTTTAGCTCATAATAGATGTACAAAAACTCATGAAGAAGTAATTATACATTGATAGGGTTCAACAAAGATGCTAGAAAAATAATTCAGAATGATTAAAGGAGGAATCTTCTCTGTTTCCCGGAAGATAGATGCCTTGAATCTCGTCCCGAACTCTTTCTCCTTGCTCAAAATCGTCCCTTGTGCTCTCCAAAATGTCCAACCCCCTGTTTGTCCGTTCCTTGTTCTATTTATAGGCTTAAAACCCTAAAAACTCCGTCCAAAAAGGCCCAAAATACGTTCGAGGCCCAAACGCACGTGCACTGCAAATCTCTAGAAATGGCGCGCTGGCCTTGCGCGCTCTCCCAAGCCAACGCACGCTGCAGTCTTTGTTGTTGAGCCGCAGCGCGCCTGTTTTATTGCAAGTGTCGCCCACCGTCTTGCTGCGCCCGGCGCCGCGGCTGCAGCCGCGCCCAACTGTCCTCAAACGCTGTACCAATTTCGACCCCGCACAAGGGCGGGGTTTTAGCTGCGGCGCTTCGATCTTGCTCGATATATTTCCGCTTTTAGCTCCCATAATGCGATCTTCACCACCCAAACACGTTTTTAATCATTTTTAACCAGTTTCGGCTATCAAGATCAGTCCCGATTCTCGAACGACAACTAATGACACAAACTCGACTCAAACGACACTAAAATACCCGAAAACAACGCAAAATCCTTGTCTAGAGTACTCAATACGTTGGTATAAAAACCAACTTAACAAATACCCCCAAACTTAGACGTTTGCTTGTCCTCAAGCAATTACAGACTCTAAAAAAAAACGACAAACATGAAGGAAAACAAAATGAAGACGACAGACTCAACAAACCAACTGCGAAACTTCACAACCAAACTCATTCGTCAAATTTCGTTTTACTATCAATTAAGCACGTATTTTCACAATTTGATCATGAAGGTGGAATGTTCATGCCAACTCCGTTTTCATTATCCGAGATAGACTCACGCAATCAAGTGTTTTCAAAATGATCCACTTTTTTGAATATAGAGATGAGATGCTTACCGGACTCCATAGACTTGTCTTTCACACTAATCTCCACTAATGTAGGCTAATGAACACAAGGATCAATAGGACTTTTGAGCTTGTAATGTGAGCTTAGGGTAAGGTAAGAAAATATGGAATTAAGTAGCTCAAATCACTCAAACACACAATTATCAATTCAAATCATCAATTAGCAACTACCCTTCACTTTTTGACATCCCCCATGTTCATGAACTTTCAATCCCGCTAATTTTTCTCAATTTTTTTTTTCGGAACCCCCAAACTTATTCTTTTGCGTACATGGGGTTTCATATTTTTTTATTTTATTTATTTTTTTTTTCGGGCAACTTCATTAAATACGCACCCTTCTCATCATACCCTCCTCAACTTCCAATATTTTTCTATATTTTGTGTGTATGAGTGATGGGTAATAAGGATATTTACATTTAGGCTCTGGGTCTGAGATTGGTTGCCAAAGACACGGGTTTATAAGGCTCAAAGGGGGACACTAGGGAAAATATAATACAAAGGTAGGCATTTTAGTCTCTAGCTTGTTCAAAGATGGCCTAAATCACTTCCTTAATGTTACTTCACCTCGGATTTTGCCTCGACTAGTGATCAGACAAGTTCTAGCATCCGGTGGGATCATAAAGGAACCACTCAATTGCATAAATCATCCCCAAATAAATCAACAGAGTTAAGCACATAGATGGAATTAATGGAAAGAAAAATGGATCACAGTTCAAATACATGCTTTTTTGACCGTTCAACTCATATTCAATAAATTCACTTAGTCATGCAGTTTCACAGTTTTACAAACGATTTACTCAAGACTCGACTCGAAGAATAAAAATAGACACTCGACTCGAATTTTACTCAAGACTCGACTCGAAGAATAAAAATAGACACTCGACTCGAAGAATAAAAATAGACTACACCCCCCCAAACTTAAAACGACATGGTCCCCATGGAGAGGTGAGAAAAGTACTTTCCTGATAACCGGGGACTAAGACTCCTCATCTGAGTCGTGTGGCGGAATGTAGGTGGCAGGCACCGGCGGCGGTGGTGTAGGGAAGGGAAACTGAGGATGTGACTGTCCATAAATCTGCGCAAAAACCCGGTCGCGCTCATTCTCATACTCTTGTCGCTGAACTCGCTGGCGCTGCTCTTCTTGAAAGGCTACGGCTAAACGACGATGTGCTCGCCGCAACTCCCGCAACTGTAGGTAATATGCATGCATCGGGTCGTCCTGAAATGCGGAAGGGTGGGACCGCTCTGTAGCCGAAGAGGAAGTACTGCGGCATGATGGGAATGAGATGGTGCGTCAGATTCAGCACCAACAGCATCAGGCGAAGCAGGCGGGGTGCGATCATGGTCTATAATGTACCCTTCGCCCCGAGGATCAGGGACACCATCAGTAGTGTCCTCGTAGGCTGCAATGGTGGCCGAATCAATTGGCGCCTTAGGGCGCTCTAAGGGCTCATTCTTCTCTAACACAATACCTTCGCCCAGACCCAAGCCGCAAATCAGAGCCGGCATGCACATGCCCCCCGTACTTTTGTGGCGAATAGCTTGATGAATAGATTCTGCGATAATCACTGCGGCGTCGAACTGGATGCCGTGTATAATAGCATATAACAACCGGGCACGAGGCGGCGTGACGTCACTGAGATGGCTGGTCGGCATCAAGTTCTGGCAAAGAAAGTGGTACCATGCACGACCATAACGACTCAGTGTCGTGTGAGAAAAAACCATCGTACCCCCACCTTCGCGGGCCGGGCGGCATTCAGTGCCGGGCCGACAGAGAGCATGGACAATCATATCTAAATCCGGCTGGCCAGCAAGAAAATCTGTGTACGGGCTATGGTCAACTGCGGGTAAAGAATAATACTCTCGAATATCCGCTGGGGTGTAAGTGATCCGCTCGCCACGTAGATAAACATTCGTTGGGTCCTCATCTGGGTCACTGGCATTGGCATAGAATTCCTTGACAAGTATCGGTGCAAATGGCGGGGTGGTGCACACAACTTTTGCCATCGGCGCTCCCGGATCATGCGCCAGTAGATGACCATCCTGTGGTCCTGGTTGGAAGCCCCGCTCGGCATTGATTCGCCGAGTCATTAGTTTGCCAAAAATGTCTCTGTGCGGCTTGGCTAACAAATCTCTCGTGTCGTAGTCCGCCGAGGTAGATGCCTTTGCTTTGCCCTTACCCTTACCCTTCCTAGTCCTTACCATGCCGATCACCTAGCAAAATAAACACACAAACACAACACGTGGAAACATAAAACTCGGTGAGGATGAATAATCAACAAGCAAGGTGGTTAGAAAAATGCACCCGAGTGTATGAATTAGGTACATTTCGAGATTACAAGTAATATTATGCAAGATGGCACTTCTACAATGTCAAAATCTCAATGGGGCATTTTAACAAACACCTGGTGTGCGTGAAATTGGGAGAAAGTGATGAATGCAATTTTAGTACAATTCAATCCCAAAAATTTCACATCCAAACCTAGTTCTAACATGCTCAAGCTCAACACAATCACAACACAATTCAATATTCAACATATAAAGCTCAACCCACCCAATGCCTTAGCACAAAATGAAAGAATTTGGGGATGACCTTGGGGTGGGGTTTTGGAAGCAAGAAACTTACCAATTGATGAGTGGTGAGGATGAGTGTGATGTGTGGTGTGCTAGATTGGCTCCTTGTAGAGAGGAAGGTGATTTTCGGGAGTGATGGTGAAAAAAATGGGGCTGGCCGTCGAGTTTAGGGGAGGGGTGTGTTTTGGTGTGTTGAAACAAAAAAAGAGGCTGGGCACTTTATACAAAAATTCGACCGCTGTGCCGCCGTGCGCCATAAGCATTTTCCATTTGTACCATTTTGTTTTGTGGAGGGCGCACTGCAGGCTCCCTTGCAGACTATTCTTCTTTTTTTTCCTTTTTTTCCTTTTTTCGCTTTTTTTTTATAGATATATATATATATATATATATATATAAAATCAGCGCACGTCTCGCACGCACAAATAAGAAAAAGTCGGGGTGTGATGCAACTTGCTACTCCTAGAATGCAAAAACAAAAACAATGCAACTATGATGCAATTTAACAAAAGATAAAAAGAACTACTAAACTAAATCGATACTACGAAAGCAATAACCATGGCTTGGGTTGCCTCCCAAGAAGCGCTAAATTTACAGTCTTCAGCCAGACTTTGTCGGTCAATCACGAATCCGCATCTCCGAGCGGGAGATTGAGAATTTTCCGGGCTTCATCACCAAAATAGTGTTTTAACCTTTGCCCATTAACCTGAAACGTGCTGCCATCCTTACATCGCAACTCAACAACACCGAACGGCGAAACACGCTCGATGACAAACGGCCCAAACCATCTCGATTTCAGTTTTCCCGGGAATAATTTCAACCGAGAATTGAATAATAATACCTGCTGGCCCGGGAGAAATTCTCGCCTCAAAATCATTTTATCATGCCATTTTTTTGTCTTTTCTTTGTAGATTTTGGCATTCTCATAGGCCTCATTCCGGAATTCCTCCATCTCATCAAGTTGCAATAGCCTATTCTCACCCGCAGCCTTCAAGTCAAAATTCAGTTTCTTCACGGCCCAATAAGCACGATGCTCTAGCTCGACCGACAAGTGACATGCCTTCCCAAACACCAAGCGATATGGGGACATACCAATAGGCGTTTTAAAGGCCGTTCGATATGCCCAAAGTGCATCATCCAACTTTTGAGCCCAGTCCTTGCGATTATGACTCACGGTCTTCTCAAGGATTTGCTTCACCTCACGATTTGAAATTTCACTTTGTCCATTCGATTGCGGGTGGTAACCTAAAGCAACCTTGTGCCTTACACCATACTTAGAGAGAAGGTTATTAAACAGTTTATTGCAAAAATGAGTACCTTCATCACTAACAATAGCCCTAGGAGTGCCAAAACGAGTGAATATGTGCTTGTGTAAAAATTTCAACACTACCTTGGCATCATTGGTAGGCGTAGCAATTGCATCCACCCATTTAGAAACATAATCAACCGCAAGAAGGATATAGGCATGTCCAAATGAAGGGGGAAATGGACCCATGAAGTCAATCCCCCAAACATCAAACAATTCTACTTCCATCATGTTGGTGAGAGGTAATTCATGGCGTCGGGAAATGTTGCCAACTCGCTGGCACCTGTCACAAGTCTGCACAAAAGTATAGCAATCTTTGAATAAGGAAGGCCAATAAAAACCAGATTGCAATACCTTAGCGGCCGTGCGGGTTGGCCCAAAATGACCACCATATGGGGCAGAATGGCAATGCTGTAAAATCTCCTCTACCTCCTCTCGAGGCACACAACGCTCGGATAATCAATCCGCACACCTCTTGAACAAAAGGATCATCCCATAAGTATGATTTAACATCATGCATAAATTTCTTCTTCTCGATGTGAAGTCAAATCGGAGGCAAGACTCCACCAGCCAGATAATTCACAAAATCAGCATACCATGGGAGATGAGCTTCTGCTACCAAAATACGCTCATCCGGGAAAGACTCCTGAATCGGAACTTCAATTAGCTCATTGGGCTGGTCTAACCTCGATAAATGGTCGGCTACCACATTCTCGCTACCCTTCTTATCCCGGATCTCAATATCAAATTCTTGAAGAAGGAGAATCCATCTAATCGATCGTGGTTTCGCATCTTTCTTCGCAAAGAGATACCGAATAGCGAAGATGATCGGTGTAAACAATGACCTTGGTACCCACCAAATAAGCCCGGAACTTGTCAAATGCAAATACAATCATGAGCATCTCTTTTTCCGTGGTGGTGTAATTTTGCTTTGGGCATCATCCAATGTCCTATTGCATAATAGATGGCCTTGAAAATTTTATCTCGTCTTTGCCCCAACACTTTGCCCCTCTTTGCGCAATCACTAGCATCACACATGAGCTCAAAGGGTCGTGTCCAATCCGTACCACCATAATAGGAGCGGAAATAAGTGCCTTCTTAATGTGCTCAAAAGCCTGCAAAACAAAGATCATCAAAACAAAAAGGCACATCTTTCTCGAGAAGATTACATAAGGGCTTGGTTATTTTTGAGAAATCTTTAATGAATCGACAATAAAAACCAAAGATGCCCTAAAAAACTCCGAATCCCTTTACGTTTCTCGGAGGTGGTAATTTTTCAATCGCCACTATTTTCGCCCGATCCACCTCTAATCCTGCCGCAGATACTCTATGACCAAGTATAATGCCTTCTTTCACCATAAATTGACATTTCTCCCAATTAAGCACTAAATTTGTGTCTTGGCACCTTTGTAGAACCAGAGATAAATTATGGAGGCAATGATCAAAAGAATTACCAAACACCGAAAAATCATCCATAAAAACCTCCATAATTTCCTCCACCATGCCATGAAAAATAGACATCATACATCTCGGAATGTGGCCGGTGCATTACACAACCCAAAAGGCATCCTTCGAATGCAAAGGTACCATAAGGACATGTGAATGTGGTTTTCTCCGATCCTCGGAGCAATCACAATCGATTATAACCCGAATATCCATCAAGAAATCAATAGTAGTCATATCCACCAACCTATCCAACATCCGATCAATAAAAGGTAAGGGAAAGTGGTCTTTTCGAGTGGCTTTGTTCGGTTTCTGTAATCTATGCATACTCGCCACCCAAATACCGTGCGTGTAGATATTAACTCATTATTGGAATTTTTCACCACAAATCATCCCCCTTTTTTCTAACTACTTGCACTGGACTTACCCATGAGCTATCAGATATGGCAAAAATGATGCCAGCCTTAAGCCACTTAAGAACCTCAGCTTTAACTACTTCTTTCATTGCCGGATTAAGCCGTCTTTGGTGTTCAATAGATGGCTTGTAAGAGTCCTCCATGAGAATTTTATGCATCACTATAGAAGGGCCGATTCCTTCAAATCGGCTATCGACCATCCCAAAGGTCTTGATTTATGCTTTCTCAAAATGCGCAACAACTTATCTAACTCCGAAGGGGATAGAGAGGCGGAGACTATTACCGGATGTGTATCATTCTCTCCCAAAAATGCATACCGTAGATGTGTAGGAAGTTCCTTCAACTCCGGAGTGACCTTCGGGATTTCCTCAATGATCGTATCTCCCAAACTCTCTTTCGCACCCTTGCTTGTGTCAACTTTGTGTGGCATCAAGAGACAACACGTAATCCAATAAGTCAATGTCATCAAAATCATATTCCATACCTTGCACTAGGGATTGGGTGAGACATCTTTCCAAATGGATCCACAGTAATATGTCGAGCTATTTCTGAGCGAGCACACTGCTCCACCAAGTCTATGAAATGGCAAGTGTGTTGTTCTTCTTGGAATTTCATCGCATTATAAATGTTGAACATCACTTCCTCTTCATTAACTCGCAAAGTCGTTCACCTCGTTGAACATCGACATTCCACGACCGGTGGCCAAAAATGGTCTCCCCAAAATTAATGGAACCTCTCGATCCTCCTCTATATCCAAAGACAACAAAGTCTGCCGGAAATATGAATTTATCCACCTTCACCAAAACATCTTCGATTACGCCTCGCGGATATGTAAGCGATCCGTCCGCCAATTGTAAGGTGATGGTGGATGGCTTCACCTCTCCAAGACCTAGTTTCAAAAACAGACAAAGGCATAAGATTAATGCTAACACCAAGATCGCAAAGGGCTTTATTAAAAATAGAAGCACCAATTGTACAAGGGATAGTGAAACTCCCCGGATCTTTCAATTTCTGTGGTAGCTTCATTTGCAAAATAGCACTGCATTCTTCTGTAAGCTTTACAGTCTCGAACTCTCCTAACTTCCTCTTTTTCGACATCACATCCTTTATGAATTTAGCATAATTAGGCATTTGCTCGAGTGCATCAGCAAACGGGATGTTGATGTGAATTTTCTTAAAAATTTCCAAGAACTTCGAAAATTGAGAATCTAGCTTCTTTTTCTGAAATCTCTGAGGGAAGGGGAGTGAGTTAGGCACTAGAACCGCAGAATCAAGAATGGGAGCAGATTTAGGCTTGGTAGCCTCCGTCTGCTCGTTGCTCTGCTTATCTTCTTCTTGTTTCGACTCCTTCTCAATAGGTACTTCAGAATCAGAAGGATCCTCTTGGGTGGCATGAGATGGAAGCTTAGGAGCATCATATGCAGTACCACTCCTCAACTGGATGGCTTTACAATGTTCCCTCGGATTCACCTCAGTATTACTTGGAAAATTTTCTTTCTTCTGCTGAGAACTTATGGCGGTAGCTAATTGTCCCATTTGGGTTTCCAATGATCTAAGGTGTGTCTCCATAGTAGACATTTTTGTGCCCAAGTTATCAATCTGTGCATCGCTTCTATTCAGCCGATTTCTAGTCTCTCCAATAAATGTACCGAGTATTTCTTGAGCGATCGTTTCTTCTCACCTACGGTGCATTAGAGCTAGATGGATTGGTGTAACCCGGAGGTGGATTCAACACGTTTCTATTATTCTTTGTAGGAGAAGTTCTCATGATTGCAAAGTCCCGGTGATAATGAGTAGGTAATCGAGTACTTCGATTGTTAAAACCTCGGTTATTCACATAGTTGGCTTGCTCGGCATCGAATGTTGCAACCTCCGAATGGCGGCGGTATTTCGATGCATTGCGATGTTCCGCCCAAATTCATGATGGCGATTGTTTCGACAATGCTGATATTTCGATCTAATGCCGACATATGATCCAGCTCAAGGACACCAACAACTTTCTTTGGTACTAATATGTCAGAAGGCCATTGATAGCTGTTTGTGGCCATTTCTTCAAGAAGAAGTAATGCCTCGATCGGAGTTTTAGCCATCAAAGTGCCTCCTGTTTTGCATCTAGTATTGTCCTCGTATGCCCGTTCAAACCATTGTAAAAATCTTGGACTCTCTGCACCCGCATAACCATGTTGTGGGCATCTTCTCAACAGATCCTTATATCGTTCCCAAGCTTCATATAGTGGCTCAAAGTCGATTTGTTGGAATTGAGCTATCTCGCTTTTCAGTTGGAGCGTCTTGCTGGGAGGGAAGAACTTTGTCATGAATTTTTTGATCGAGATCGTCCCAACTAGTGATACTCCCAGTGCGAACGTCTGTAACCACCGCCTGGGTTTATCCCGGTGAGAACGGGAAAAGCCTCACTGTCGCCTCATCGACACACCATTCATCTTGATGGTGTCACAAATCTCCAAGAATGTCGCCAAATGTGTATTCGGATCATCCACTGGACTCCCCCAAATCGATTCTCACGAACCATGCTTATGAGGCCTGGTTTCAATTTGAAATTATTTGCATTTATAGGTTGGCGCACAATTCCGAGTAGTTACGTTCAAGGCGGCTTTAAATAAACCCGGATTGCCCTTTCTCGGTGCATCGAGGTTGTGGTGGCATATTCACAACCCGATTTAAAGTTATTCTCATTGTCTACAACGCCTGCCATTGCTCGATTAAGTGCTCGCTTTCTTTTGCTCTTATTGCTCGAAGTGTCCGTTCAATTTCTCGGATCAAAAGGAAGCAAATTAGTATTTTCTTAATCTCGCATAAACAAATAAATCAATGAGAAATACGAAATTATAACTCCTAAACTAGTCTAGATTAGTATTAAGACTACTTGATAATAGTATTAGTTTAGAATAGGATAAAACAATCCCCACAATAAAAACCCGATCGCGATTTTCTTACATAGCGTACGGTGTCAAGTTTTAGTATAGGTTTTGAAAGTAGGGTTATCGTCTCCACAGGGATTGTTATCGAATTTTATACTAAGTACTATAATTAAAATAGCTTAATTCTATCTAGAAATCGAAAAGAGATGGATTGTTTATTAAACTAAAAATTAAACTAAGAATTGGTTCAGACAAATTATCAAACACGTAGAAAATGAATTCTAGAGGGTTGATTTCACCTAGCTATCCCCTATGTTCTCAATCCAAATTTATAAATCACAAGTTATTAATCTATAAGCCAATATTCCTACCGTTTATCACTTCCTCTCTCGAGTGCCAAGTGATTATAGGTTCCAATTTCTGATTTCCATATCTCTATAAAAATCATAAATTAAACCCTAATATAATCAATGAATATTCATTCACCAACTTCAAAAGATTCATAAATCTCTCGACTCTATGAAACCCTAGGTTGTGCTATTCTAAGGTCATGTGTTAAGTTACCTCTCTCGAGCGTCAAATTAAACACGCCAAACAATCTAAATTATTGATCAGATAATCCAGATGCACCCAAATCAAATAGCACAAATAGATTAATAAACATGCAAATTTCATAAACTAGAAATCAAAACATAGGTTCAAACATAAGTTACATCAATCCCCTAGAAAAATAGGTTTAGCTCATAATAGATGTACAAAAACTCATGAAGAAGTAATTATACATTGATAGGGTTCAACAAAGATGCTAGAAAAATAATTGAATGATTAAAGGAGGAATCTTCTATGTTTCCGAAAGATAGATGCCTTCGAATCTCGTCCCGAACTCTTTCTCCTTGCTCAAAATCGTCCCTTGTGCTCTCCAAAATGTCCAACCCCTTGTTTGTCCGTTCCTTGTTCTATTTACCCTAAAAACTCCGTCCAAAAAGGCCCAAAATACGTTCGAGCCCAAACGCACGCACGGCTGCGGTAGTCAATAGGAATGGCGCGGCTGCGCGCCTCTCCCCAAGCCAACGCACGCTGCGATCTTTGGTTGTTGGGCACGCAGCTACGCCCTGTTTCTTTGCAAGTGTCGCCACCGTGCGTCTGCACCTTGCAGCAGCCGGCGTGAGCTGCCGCACGCCCCGTCTCAAACGCCGTACCAATTTCGACCCCCTTGTGCAGGCGCGGGGGTTTTTAACATCAAGGGCGCTCGATCTTGCTCGATATATTTCCGCTTTTTAGCTCCCATAATGCGATCTTCACCACCCAAACACGTTTTTAATCATTTTTAACCAGTTTCGGCTATCAAGATCAGTCCCGATTCTCGAACGACAACTAATGACACAAACTCGACTCAAACAACACTAAAATACCCGAAAACAACGCAAAATCCTCGTCTAGAGTACTCAATACGTTGGTAATAAAACCAACTTAACAACGATTACAAATCCGATTTCAGCAGATCCACTTAAGGAATTTGTTCCAAGTATATGTGAAAATATTTGAAGTCGAGAACCCTCCAGATTTTGAGCTAATTCACCAAGTCATGGATCCCTTTCAGAAGTCTTAATGTGTGCGTATCCAAACGGCAAAAGGGTTTCTCCTGGGAATTCAAATTCGATGACTCACCCAAAGTCAGTGAGTCCAGCAAGAAAACAAAAGAAGACATGCTTGAATCTTCTAAGCAAGGGGAACACATGTTGAAATTTCTTAAATGATTATTGAATCAGAATATGACGATGATGGGCCTCGAGGCGTGGTGTCCCACAGACCACGAACTTGACGGTCTTCTAGAAAGGTTGTTACTTCTGATAATTCTTACTCCGAATCATCCAAGAAATGGAAAGATAGCTTTACTAAAAAGGAATCCGTTGAACAATGTGCTAAAAACTTTAACTTCTTTAGAGAAGGGTGCTGGTACATGTGTTGGCACTTCTGCTCCAACACAATCAAATCTCTGATAGCTCTGAATCTGACGACTCGAGTGATGAGATCTACGAGGCTAGGAAAGAAGCTGGCGATCTTGTGAACATAATTAATACAACACCTTACAACATCACCTTGAAGAGCACCACATTCTTCTTCAACACCACCTTTGAGATTACCACAATTTCTCTTGAAGATTACCACAATCTCCAACGGCACCTTGTGAAGATTACCACCATCTTCAACCTTGAAGAAAACCAAAGTTTTCAATACCTCAAGAGCACCACACTCTTGAAACACCTATCACCTAGATCACCCAAGTGTATTCTTTCCACAAGAATACTCACAAGGATGTCTTGTGTTGAATGATGACCAAAATCAAGATTACAACTCAATAATGAATATTACAATTTTGAGTGCAAGTGTAATCAAGAATCAAGCCTAGACCTCAAAATGTGAAAGTGAAATACTTAGGCTGTAAATACAACAAGAGTGTTGAATATGAAAACTTAGAAATTTGCAGATTTCTTGTTGTGTATTTGCTTATGTGTTGTTGTCTTGTGTCTTCAAAAACATCTTCTATTTATAGGAGAGTCTTCACAAACATAGGCTCCTACTTCTTCACTTTTGTCTACAAAAAGAAGATCACAAGATGTAGAAATAATGTACAAAATTGTTAAAGTAAATCTGCTGATATGGATGTTCAACGGTTAGAATCTGCTTTCAGAAATAACACAGCGCGACCGGTCGCTGTATAGAAAATTTCGAACGTTTGGAAGAAAATAGTGTGATCCAGACATAGGTTGTAGGGGGATCCGACTGGTCGCCCTAGGGTCTGACCGGTCGGCCCCTAGGTGGACCGGTCCCCCTGCACATTTTTTGTGTTCCAGTGTTCTCTGTTTTCATTTTCGCGTTCCTCAGGTACCGGTCGACCTCTTGTTCGACCGGTCGACCTCAAAATTGAAATGTTGTCCGATTTTTGTCAAAAATAAACTTCAAGAAATACTCCAAAAAATTAGTAAAAACATTTTAAATCAATTGGGAGTATTTGGACAACATTTAAAACATTGTTTTGGTGTAAAAACCAATTAACACAAAGTCATCAAAAGTATTTTCCAATTTTTATCGAATAATAAACTCTAGGAAATACTTCAAAAATTAGTAAAAATATTTTAAATCATTTAGGAGTATTTGGACAACATTTATAAACATTGTTTAGTTATAAAAACTCATTTAAACAAAACCATCAAAATCTTGATAAAAATATTTTTCTAACAATCTCCCCATTTTTGATGATTACAAAACAAAACAATTTTAGGAGATCGATTTTAAAACAAAACACATTTTCCGATCTAAAACATCAATCCATTACAAGCAACATTCATCATAAGTGAAACACACAAGAGTAGGAGCAAAGATTTTTCAAAAAACATTTTGCACAAGCTCCCCCTATCAATATGCACATTAAGAACAAGTATAGAAACAAATAATTAAAAGCTAAAATCTTAGCTTTTACAACTTAAGCTTGAATTTCATGAGCTTATAAGCTCCCCCTGTCACAAGACATTATTAGTCAATCATAAAAGTCCATAATTCATCAAGTGGACTAAGTATCATTCACAGTTTTTGGCTTTTAAGAGCTTTAGCTTATAACTTTTCTTGCAAGCATATTTTCGCTTCTTTGAGCATATGAGTGTTTTTCCTGTTTCTCCCCCTTTGGAATCATCAAAAATAATGTTAGCACGATAAAAACATCATACAATCATATCAAAGTGCGCAAGTTAATCAATTTATCGAGCATTTTGTACAATGAAGCTTAAATTCCAAATAAAAGGGAAAAGTTGCTCATTTGTTTTGCAAAAGCTCATTTGATTGATAAAACATGATCTCTATAACATTATAAGATTTTTCAAATCAAGAGAATCATGTAGGTGATGAATTTTTCATAGAAATATTTTGTCGAACACTTGGCGTGCGTCGAATAAAACAAGAGATATATAACGCCTTTGTATTTCATTTAAGCCAAAAACATTCATCACCAATTGCAATATAACAACATTCATCCATCAACAATCATCATATACATTATACTAATGCAAGAATTTCATCAAAATAGCAAGATACAAGCACATTCTCAAGGGTTCAACCCAATTGAGATAAAAAAGGAGAAATTCTTACCAATTGATCGGAGAAGTCGGATGATATGGATGAAATAGAAGTTACATAAACTCAAAAAATATAGATTTTATAAGAAGAAAATCATTTTGAGTGAATTGTGTGTGAAAAATGCAAATGGGTTCGATTTTGGAAGAAAACAACCAAAAATACGAAATGAAGGACAGAAGCAATTTTATCACTGAAATTGCTTAGGGCGACCGGTCGACGGGTAGGGCGACCGGTGCACAAATCGGTCGATCCGTCGACCTCTCTGCGATGACCGGTGCAACATCGTTTTGTTTACATCCGATTTTGCACCAAAAATCCGATTTTTCACCCCTAAGTTTTGTCAATGGGTAGGGTCTTTTTATGCATGTTTTATGTGTATATTTGAGTATGATTTGAGTTATTTTATTGTTAGTTTCATAAATTTTTGATTGTACATAGTTCACATTACTCCGAGGTGCTTTTACTGGTGTAGATTGATGATTCAGAGCTATTTTTGGTGAATTTTGGGCCATAGTTTCATGTCAAAACATACCCGGGGGTTTCTAGATGCCAAAACACTCAAAATCCCAAGTTAAACACGTCATTTCGGGGCCTTTTCAGTCAAACACGGGCAGGGTGTGCTTTTCAAGCACGGCCGTGCTTTTTAGAAGTAAAAAACGAGCAATTTTTCAACCTCGGCGTACCAAACACGGCCAGGCCGTGCTTTTCAGGCACGGCCGTGTTCGGGAAAATCCAAAAACACGGCCAGCCCGTGCTTTTAAAGCACGGGCGTGCTTTTCGTCCAGTCTGGATGTTCTTTTGGCGGAAATTATGGAGACTTTTTGCTTTTTGACAACCTTTGAGCAACTTTTACATCTCATTTTGCTGCACCAAACTCTATTATTCTCTCAATTATCACATGAAAACAAGGATTCAACAACCCAACTATGGAACTGGAACAATTTTTGTCAAAAGATGACATTGTTAATGTGTTCTTTCACAACAAGAATGTCTATATAAGCCAAGATTTTGGGTTGGAGGATTTGGCATTCCATATTATCATTCCATATTCCATTCAATTCCATTCATTCATAGAGAGATTCATTGTATATTCCTTGTTTCAAAGCAAAACACATTGAGAGGATAAAAGAGAGGTAGAGTTGGAAGTTGAAGGGCAATAGAGGAAAAGGCTTGGAGCTCAACATCATTGCAATCAACCAAGGAGGAAGTCTTGAATTGATCTTGAATAAGAGATAAGTACACCATGTTCATTTTATTCAAATCTTCATGTGTAGTATACTCTTTTGTCAAAGTCATGTGTAGCTAAATTTCTAGTGTTTGAATGTAATGAACTCTAGAATGAATTTGTGATTAAGGTTTGAATGTTTTTAATAAAATCTTCATGTTTTGTGTGATTCACTTATATTATGCTTTATTTATTCGAATTGGTATATGCGCAATATTGTTTTGAAGTTTATTTTTATCCAGAAATCGAGAGATTCATGGTGAAATAGAACCTATATAAGTGAAAAGAGTTGCATGCAATCCTAGATATAGGACGACATAAATCTTCCGGACTAGGGTCAAACCTAATATGGGAATTCACAAATCGTTATAATCTTTGTCTTGGGGTTTTAACTAGAAAGAGATTTCGCTTAATCAACTTGAGGTTAGAAGTTATTCGCTCGATAGAGGGTTTAACTTAAATCGAATTTCTACAGATCCATGAAACATGAGATTTTACTAACAGAGGTTGGTTTTTGCTTAAGGGCTTATGGTTGTATTTTTATCTTGTTGAATCACAAAAACATTCTAGAGGGATTTACATTCAAACACATTTCTAGCTCTTGATTTCTTAATTCTATAATCTACTTTTATTTGATCTTTTGTAAGTTGCAATTATTTTAAATTCTCTATTTTTCATTTTCCATTTTAACAAACAAAACTCTGAAAATTGTTAGATTAAATAACAAAAAGACGGTGATTATTAGTACTTACAATCCTCGTGGGAATGACACTCGGTAGTCAATAATCTATACTATAAAACGATAGGTGCACTTGCCTACGGTTTTCTAGAGTAGCTTTTGAGCCATCAAGTTTTTGGCGCTGTTGCCGGGGATTGTAATATTAAAAATGCTCTATTTTTGTTAATTTAATCATTTTATTTTATTCTTTTTCACTATCTCTCTTTTTATCTATCTTTGAAAGTCTTGGATTACACATACCCTCTTTGTTTACCGCAGTGCATGCCTACTCGACGTCGAATTTGGAAGCGTGATACCGCCAGGAGCAACACAGAGGAAAGTACTAATACGGACCACGAAGAATATATTAACGAAAGCAAGGATTTCGCCATGGCAGACGAACAACAAAGAACCATGTACGACTATGCCAAACCATCTATGGACGGTACGTTGTCTAGTATCGTAAGGCCCGTTGTTGCAGCCAATAATTTTGAAATCAAACCGAATGTCATTCAAATGGTGCAACAATTTGTTCAATTCGATGGCCTACTGGACGAAGATCCAAATAATCATATCGCGAATTTCCTCGAAATTTGCGATACCTTTAAACTAAATGGAGTCTCCGACGATACCATCCGTTACGCCTGTTCCCATTTACTCTTCGGGGACGGGCTAAACAATGGCTAAACACTTTACCAAAGGGAACAATCACAACATGGAGCATTATGGCGGAAAAGTTTCTTTTGAAGTATTTTCCACCCGCCAAAACCGCACGATTGAGGAATGAAATCTCTTTATTCACTCAAGAGGACGATGAGACCTTGTACGACACTTGGGAGAGATTCAAAGAATTGCTGCGAAAATGCCCACATCATGGCCTTCCTGTTTGGATGCAAGTCCAAACATTTTACAATGGGCTACTCTCATCGACGAGGCAAATGATTGATGCGGCGGCAGGGGGAACGTTGAACAATACAACACCCGAAGCCGCCTAAGATCTAATAGAGGGAATGGCCATGAATGGATATCAATGGCAATCCGTGCGAGGTAAATCCAACAGGACGGTGGGTGTATACAATGCAGACACGGTAGTTACGCTAGCCGCGCAGGTCGAAGCTCTGACTCAAAAAATTGACGGGTTGGCAGTTCCAAAACAAATCTTCTCATGTGAGACTTGTGGAGGATCGCGCAACCACCAAGAGTGCCCCCACACGATACCACCGCATGAACAAGTGGATTATCTAGGTAATCAATCTCGACCCTCTCAAAATAATCCTTTCAGTAACACCTAACTTGGAGAAACTTATGGCAAAGTTTGTGCAATCAACAGATGCCCGATTCTAGGCGGTCGAAACATCCTTAAGAAATCAAGAGGCATCTATCCATAATTTGGAAAACCAAATAGGCCAGATTGCGAAAATGATTTCCGAAAGGCCACAAGGAAGTTTGTCGGGTAACACCGAGCCAAACCTAAGGGGGAGCACGTAAAGGCAATCACCATCGCTTTTCCACATGAGCATGATTATGCCAACTCCACCATGCGAAAATATGTGGAGGACGACAAACACGAAGAAAAGCCCATGAAAAAGGTGGTCGCCGAATACAAGCCCAGATCCCTTACCGAGTTTAATCAAGAAGATAGAAGGGAGGACAAATTTGGTAAGTACCTTGAGTCATTCAAGCAACTACATACTAAAATTCCATTTGTTCAACCTCTTTCAAAGCATGCTAAGGATCTAAATGACATCATTTCTAATGAAAATAAGCTTAACGAACTATCAAATGTGCAATTGAATGATAAATGTTCTTCCAATAATCTACCACAAAAATTTAATGATCCGGAAGTTTTATTATCCCTTGTACAATTGATGGTTTACTGTTGATAGAGCACTAGGCGACTTAGGAGCTAGTATCAATGTGATGTCTTATGAAACATTCAAGCATATGGGATTAAGTGAACTGAAACCTACTAGGATGGACATACACTTAGCCGATAAATCGATTAAACATCCTAGAGGTATTATTAATGATGTGTTAGTCAAGATTGATAAATTCATATTCCTAGTTGATTTTGTTATTCTTGACATGCATGATGATATTGAGGTTCCTCTAATTCTTGGGCGTTCTTTCTTGGCTACGGCAAAATCAATCATTGATGTGCATGAGGGAAAATTAACTTTGAGGGTGGGGAATGAACAAGTAATTTTTAAAATTCATGTTGATATTGAAAATGATACTACTTGTTCTTTTGCCGATTCAATTTCGTTGCACGATGAGAAATCTAAAAATCTCTTGGAGAAAAGTGTTGTTCAAAGTCCATGTTGGAAGCTTATGCCCGAAATGGGGACCGGAAAGGTCAAAGAGCACATTTTGAAGCATGAAGTTGGAGGTAATGCTACTAAATACCCGAGGGATTTTCATAAGTCCAAGGCCCCACCCAACTAATCTCCACATTTGGGTAAATGGTCTAGCTATACAACTTTAAAAAAGCACTAACCGGGAGGCAACCCGACATTTTGTGTGCATTTTTTTATTTTTTATTTTTTTGTGATTAAAAAAAAAACACGGTCTGGCCGTGTTCGTCACCCAATTCGCGAACACACCCTGACCGTGTTCAATAATCCAAGGCTTTGTGGGAAAAGTGCATGCAAAACACGGCCTGGGCGTGTTTGCACAACACGCCCGTGCTTAAATTCAAAAAAAAATCGGAAAAAATTCGTACTGAACACGGCCGTGTTTTCAAAAAAAAAATTCAAAAAAAAATTGTTATCTTAATTTTATTTGAAGATTTCACGGTATTCGAGTTGTGTATTCTTGATTAGGTATGAAGATGCTGATGACGGTCTCGTACTAAACAACCCAATGATCGCTCAACACCGATTTCACTCTTCTAGTAAGGTCGTATTTTTCTTTTTCCACCTCTTTTATTTTCTTCTAGTGTGGCTGATTTTTGAGTGTTTTGTTTGTGTTCATTCATCTTTTTTTCTTTCACATTGAGGACAATGTGAACCTTTAAAGTTGGAGGTGGGTGCAATTACATTCTTAGAATGCTTGTGTGCTTGTTCTGAGTCTGGGTGTGCTTGTTTTTATTTTGAGTTTGTCGACAAGAGGTAAATTGTTTTTAAACAAATTGAGTGTTTGCTAGTCAATAACTTAGCCCAATTACACCAAAATTAATTTTTTGAAGCAATTGATTGTTTAGGATAGGTTGACGTGGATGTGCGCTAAATTTTGACGAGATTTCCAACACCATAATATTCGATGTGTTAAGGCATTTACGACAATACTTAGTGTTATGAACATTTGAGAATTCATGATTTAGTGGTGGTAAACTAGTCGTTAAACCAAGCTTGTAACAAAAAAAAGGGGGTTCCAATCGAGGTTATACTGCTGTATTTGTTGTTGCTTAGTAACTAGGAGCATTCATGAGCCCCATGTTTGTCTTTTACGTAAAACGGCGACACAAATATGAGTATGGGAAACCACTCTAGGAGTGTTTGAACGAAAATTCAAAATATAAACCTAGTGGAAGAATGCCTCAAAAGGACCTACAAAAAAAAAAGAAGAAAATTGAAAGGAAGAATGTATATTCCTTGAATTCTCATTCCAATAAAAGTTCAAGAAGCTTGGTTATATGACTAGTAGGCTAACTACAATGATCTATTGAATTCTTGTATTTTCATGACATTATTGAATTGAAGTTATTCATAACTATCAATATTTGTGGAGTGATGATTTCAAGTTTGAATAATGCCTGCTGATATCACATTCTTTCTTGACAGTCGATCGTTTTGCAAAACTGTGTTTTTACTAATGGTTAATTCGGGTTGAGAAGGCTAAGAACTTGACTGCTTGTGTTCAATGTGTTGAAAAAAAAAATTCCTTGTGTGTTGTAATTTATTGAATCATTCTTTTTGATTTAATGTTTTGCTTGAGGACAAGCAAAGTTCAAAGTTGGAGGTGGTTTGATAAGGGTCTTTTTATGCATGTTTTATGTGTATATTTTAGTATGATTTGAGTTATTTTATTGTTAGTTTCATAAATGTTTGATTGTACATAGTTCACATTACTCTGAGGTGCTTTTATTGGTGTAGATTGATGATTCGGAGCTATTTTGGTGAATTTTGGGCCATGATTTCATGTCAAAACATACCCGGGGGTTTCTGGATGCAAAAACACTCAAAATCCCAAGCTAAACACGTCATTTCGGGGCCTTTTCAGTCAAACACGGGCAGGGTGTGCTTTTCAAGCACGGCCGTGCTTTTTAGAAGTCAAAAACGAGCAATTTTTCGACCCCGACGTACCAAACACGGCCAGACCGTGCTTTTCAGGCACGGCCGTGTTCGAGAAAATCCAAAAACACGGCCAGCCCGTGCTTTTAAAGCACGGGCGTGCTTTTCGTCCAGTCTGGATGTTCTTTTGGCGGAAATTATGGAGACTTTTTGCTTTTTGACAACCTTTGAGCAACTTTTACATCTCATTTTGCTGCACCAAACTCTATTATTCTCTCAATTATCACATGAAAACAAGGATTCAACAACCCAAATATGGAAGTGGAACAATTATTTGTCAAAAGATGACATTGTTAATGTGTTCTTTCACAACAAGAATGTCTATAAAAGCCAAGAGTTTGGGTTGGAGGATATAGCATTCCATATTATCATTCCATATTCCATTCAATTCCATTCATTCATCGAGAGATTCATTGTATATTCCTTATTTCAAAGCAAAATACATTGAGAGGATAAAAGAGAGGTAGAGTTGGAAGTTGAAGGGCAATAGAGGAAAATGCTTGGAGCTCAACATCATTGCAATTAACCAAGGAGAAAGTCTTGAATTGATCTTGAATAAGAGATAAGTACACCATGTTCATTTTATTCAAATCTTCATGTGTAGTATACTCTTTTGTCAAAGTCATGTGTAGCTAAATTTCTAGTGTTTGAATGTAATGAACTCTAGAATGAATTTGTGATTAAGGTTTGAATGTTTTTAATAAAATCTTCATGTTTTGTGTGATTCACTTATATTATGCTTTATTCATTCGAATTGGTATATGCGCAATATTGATTTGAAGTTTATTTTTTATCCGGGAAATCGAGAGATTCATGGTGAAATAGAACCTATATAAGTGAAAAGAGTTGAATGCAATCCTAGATATAGGACGACATAAATCTTCTGGATTAGGGTCAAACCTAATATGGGAATTCACAAATCGTTATAATCTTTGTCTTGGGGTTTTAACTAGAAAGAGATTTCAGTTAATCAACTTGAGGTTAGAAGTTACTCGCGCTCGATAGAGGTTTAACTTAAATCGGAATTTCTACGGTCCATGAAACATGAGATTTTACTAAAAGAGGTTGGTTTTTGCTAAGGGCTTATGGTTGTATTTTTATCTTGTTGAATCACAAAAACATTCTAGAGGGATTTACATTCAAACACATTTCTAGCTCTTGATTTCTTAATTCTATAATCTACTTTTATTTGATCTTTTGTAAGTTGCAATTATTTTAAATTCTCTATTTTTTAGTTTCCATTTTAACAAACAAAACTCTGAAAATTGTTAGATTAAATAACAAAAAGACGGTAATTATTAGTACTTACAATCCTCGTGGGAATGACACTCGGTACTCAATAATCTATACTATAAAACGATAGGTGCACTTGCCTACGGTTTTCTAGAGTAGCTTTTGAGCCATCAGTAAAGTTTGAAATTTTCTTGAAACAAGAATGGACAAGTAAAATGCGAATAGCTACAAAAACATGCTACGGGTGCAAATGTATCATTAAAATCAATACCTTCTTCTTGGCATTACCTATGAGCTACTAACCTTCCCTTGGTCATCAAGCTTGTTCAAAATACCAAAAATTTTCTGCAAAATCTTAGCAAGATATCTTTGCACAAGAGCATAGTAATATCGAATGATAGAGATACAATAACAAGTAACACATACTATGCTTTCAAACAAATCATCAAGAGTTTCATAAAACATGTAAGTTCAAATAAGCTTATAGGAAGCTATATAAGGTCTCTTTTGAAATTTGAAAAATTCAAGAGCATATAGTTGAGACCTCATTTAAAAGAAGCATTTGAACAAGAGTTTTGACAATAACAAATATGTGCAATCAAATGCATAATTTTGAGAAGAGGAATCAAATGTTTTATCAAAACAAATATAATCCTTTACAAATCTCGGATAAAACAAGCTTTATAGAATTGTGCCTTTCAAAAATCGAAAAATCCTCTTAATGGCACTTATGTGAAATACTTTGAAATAACTTGAAAAACAAGCACATAGGCATATGACAAAAATATATCGAGTCTATAAGATGAATACCAATGATGAGCGTACCTCGATAGTTTATGGTCCTCTCTTGAGAAAATAACCATTGATGAAAATATATATTTTCTACACAATTCTTAAACACGTCTTGCACAAACATAATGATACAAGTGTAGGCTGAGCAATAAGAGATATCATAAATGTGCTTATGCTATATAAAACCACAAGAGATAATAAAAGCACCCGAGTCTATGTAAATACACAAGAGTTTTAGAAACATCATGCAAGGTCTCTTTTACAAAGAATCTTAAAAACACAAATATAAATAGAAGACCTAAAAAATATTTTTAAACATCAAATAAAAACATGCATAATAACAAAATAAAAATGCATATTTAAATGGGGAGATACGATTTACCAATTACACCATTTCCATGGGTTGTGTCTTTCCCATTGTTGATGATATCTTCCCTTTTGAAAATTATTTTGTTCATGATAGCTCTTCCTATTGCTCCATTTCCAAGGATTGTGTCCTTCCTATTCTTGAAAGTGTATTTCTCTTGGAAATTTATTGTGGTGATATCTTCTCCTTTGATCAAATGAGATGGTCATTTGATGTCTTCTTGGCGGTATGAATTTTCCTTGATTCCGTCGGTTACCTAATATTACATTGTTTTGTGGTACCCTCAAGTGTTTGTGTCCTTTGGGATTAGCTTTGATACTTTTAAGTCTCCAATAATAATTAGAGCTATTTCTAGCCCGACAAGTATTAACCGTGTGACCCTTTTTACCACAATAAAAACAAGTAGTAATTCTAGGAGCATAATGATCAACATGCATAGAGACTTGATCCTTTTTCATTTGATTGACAACATTAGGCTTATGATCAAGTCCTTTATCATAATTATGAATATCAACAATCTTGGTCATTTTATTGATACTCAAGTTAAGTTTTAATACATCATTTTTCATGCAATCAATATCCTCAACAAGAGTACTATTTTCTTTTTCAAGGTTTATAACCTTATCAAAAGTGGTGGTTGTTAGATAAATGTTTTTATCAAGATTTTGATGATTATGTTTAAATGAGTTTTTATACCAAAACAATGTTAATAAATGTTGTCCAAATACTCCTAAATGATTTAAAATATTTTTGCTAAGTATTTCTTAGAATTTAATTTTTGATAAAAATGAACAATACTTTTGATGGTTTTGTTTAAATTGGTTTTTGCACCAAAACAATGTTTATAAATGTTGTTAAAATACTCCCAAGTGATTTAAAATGTTTTTACTAATTTTTTGGAGTATTTCTTGAAGTTTGTTTTTGATAAAAATTGGACAACATTTAAAATTGGAGGTCGACCGGTTGCCCAAAAGGTCGACCTATACCTGAAGAGTGCGTAAATGAAACAAAACACTCTGAAACACAAAATTTGAAGAGGGGGACCGGTCAAGCTGGGGGCCGACCGGTCACACCCTAGGGCAACCGATCGCACCTCGGTCGGCCGACCTGGCCGACCCCCCATCGATCGACTGCACTGGATCGCACTATCTTTTTCAAACGTTTGAAATCTTAAACAGGGCAACCGGTCGCCCTATGTAATTTTTGACAGCAAAAATTCCAACTGTTGCGATCCTTATCAGCAAGATTTACTTTTCATTTTTGTACAATATTTCTACATCTTGTGATCCTATTTTTATAGAAAAAAGTGAAGAAGAAGGAGCCTATGTTGGGAGCCTATGTTGGTGAAGACTCTCCTATAAATAGAGGATGAATTAAAGACACAAGATACAACAAAACAAGCAAATACACAACAAGAAATCTGCCAATTTCCAAGATTTCATATTCAACACTCTTGTTGTATTTATAGCCTAAGTATTTCACTTTCATATCTTGAGGTCTAGGCTTTATTTATTGATTACACTTGCACTCAAATTGTAATATTCTTTATTGAGTTGTAATCTTGATTTTTGTCATCATTCAACACAAGACATCCTTGTGAGTATTCTTGTGGAAAGAATACACTTTGGAGATCTAGGTGATAGGTGTTTCAAGAGTGTGGTGCTCTTGAGGTATTGAAGAATTTGGTGTTCTTCAAGGTTGAAGATTGTGGTAATCTTCACAAGGTGCCGTTGGAGATTGTGATAATCTTCAAGAGAGATTGTGGTAATCTCAAAGGTGGTGTTGTAGAAGAGTGTGGTGCTCTTCAAGGTGATGTTGTAAGGTGTTGTATTAATTTTGGAAATTAATAAAATCTTTTTTCTTTTTGAAATCCATCCCGGAGATACTGAGGTGGTAGAGGATTAGGCCCTAGGTGGGTTGAACCTCTATAAATCGACGTGTGTTGTTTACATTCCGCACCTTTATTATTGTCTTGGCATAATTGATTCAAAAAAGAGGGCGAAATCGAAAAGATGGAGATAATCTATTCACCCCCCCTCTAGATTATCGTAGCCGCTTGGACTTACAAGTGGTATCAGAGCCAAACTCTTTGGCAAGCTCGTTCCACATCGCGAGTAAAGAGGAACGATCACCGGCTACGAATGAAGTCTACCTCACCGGCGCCTCCACCACCAAGCCACCACTATTTGTAGGTCCCAAGGGGTGTAAGTGTAAGGTTTAGAAGGGGGTTGAATAAACCTTACCAAATTTTCGATTTAGTCCTTTTAAATCTCTGAGTTGATTCTACACACTGTGTCCTTGATGGACAATCGAATTAGTCGTCAAGAGAGTTAATCTCTCAACGGACTCACCAGCCGTTGATGGAGTAACTCAAATTGTTGGCTATAATTTAACTCAACCGTGGTTTTATTTTCATTGGAAGACTTAACACCCTTAAGTTTGATTAAGCAAGATTTTAGAGCTTGATTTAGTACTTATAAATTATCAAATGGATAGCAAATTTATCAAAGATATATAAGCGATTAAAAGTGCAGAATTTAAATGTTTGAAATGTAAATGACACAAAAGTTTTTATAGAGGTTCAAGATGGGGTAATTCTTCTACTCCTCTCTTCTCCAACTCCCCGGAGGAATCCACTAAGTAATGATCAATTTACAAAGTGGTAATAGTCCGTATACAAGTCTTGATCACAACAAAATGACTTGATCCTTAGGGACTCGATCCGAGACGCCTTGATCACTCAAATGGCTTCTCGTATGACTCGAACTTCTTCACAGGCAAACGCTTTGTTACTACACTCACTTGCTCAAGCTCTTTGGATTTGATCACGAAGCCCTCCAAAAGCTTAAGACTTGGTTCAACCTTGAACCTTTCTACAATCCTTCCTGGAGTGTAGACCCCTTGTTTTCAGTATTTTCCTCTTCAACTGATTGAAGTTCTCTTTCCTTCACAGGTGAGTGTTGGATTGATGTACTTCGTAATGTAGGCTTGAGAATGTTTCAGTTTTTCTGATGTGCTTATATATCTTGCGTGTGTGTCATCATTTTTCTCAAACAATCTCCTCAGCCTTTTATAGTGAACTTTCAAAAATTTGCCCGTTGAAGAGATAGGCTTATTTTTGAAAGTTACTTTGCAGTCGTTGGCTTGCAGTTCTTGGAATTGGCGTTTCCTCGTATGAATTGTTCTTTCACCTTTTTAGAGTTCTGACACGGTGTAGTGCTTCCCATTGGTTCATTCCTTTTGCACGCTTCTCGGGACCGAGCACTCCAAGAAAGGTGGTATGGAGATATTACTTGTTTAAGTAAATCTCTTGATTTAAATAACGGTTCTTTTCTGATTATCTCGACTTGATCGCATTTCCTTGCTTTCCCCAGGTGACTTGTGAGTCGACTTCCAATCATTGGATGACTCTTCTCACTTCAACTTGAGACTTGGCTTTTCTTGAGTTGACTTGACTGATGCTCCACTCACCGCATCTCACCGCTTCTTCAAGAGAGTTCCCGTCTACTCTTCTTTGCCACCCACTCGCTGTCTCTCAGCAGAGTTTTCCTTCCATCTTGATTGTCTTCTTGCATGTTAGGGCGTAGGCGACTTAACTCGGCTTGGACAACTCTATTTATTACAATGCATTTTACAACAAGAATTGGGGTGACAACTTTCTATTCTAAGTTTTACATGGCATTCATCAAAATCTAAACAATAAAATTCCTAACAATTTCCCCCTTTTTGATGATGCCAAAACTTAAACCATACAAAGATGCAAATAACAAATATACATACGATAGTGTATTGACATAGAATGTATGCGCAGAATCAATCTTTTTATTGATCATATCATTCTTGTACTTAACACAATTTTACAAGGTGTATCGTAGTATATACTTGTCTTCACACAAAAAAATAAAGAGTTTATAGCTTTATTACGTAAGACTTACATTGTATGTAATTACATGATAAACTACACGAAGGGTTGGACAAGAACACTTCATCTCCTTCATTGTCTCCTTCTTTCATCTTGATCAAGATCTTCTTCTCTTCTTCTCTTTTTCTCGTCGTCACCGCCTTCTTTTTCTTCTCATATGCTTTCCTGCAGCTTCATCTCTTCTTATTCTTTCCTGTCTCTCCCGCCATAGCCGAGTTTGTCTCTTGTTTTCTTCTTCTAATCTCTTTGCATACTCAAATAGATTTAGCCACTTTTAAATTTTCCACTTGGTCAAGCCCGGCCCCAAAGAGATCCCTCCTTTCTTTCCGGATCTACATATTCAATATTCTTGGGCGGAGGCCTGGGTCTCAAGCTTCTTCCTCCACTCATCGCTTCTTCCTCTACCTGGGCGTATCTTGTCTTTGGGGTCTTCTTCTTCCCTGAGTGACTAGCGGAGTGACCAAAGCAGAGTGATCGCCGGAAGTCTGCTGCCTGTCGCCTTCTTCACATAACGCGAGACCCTTTTCCCAAGACAAGTCCTAAGCTTGAGCCATAGACATATTTGCAAAATATCCCCGATTCGAGCGTTTTAAATTCATCGACTGATCGCGGCTCTGTCTCCGACATCCGAGATGGCATAAGTGTCTCTGTCAATTGGAATGCCTCCATGTTCTTTCAAGATGTTCATCACCCTGGCATCCATTCTTCCTTCCACTTCCTTCATCCCTCGCTTCAATTGCTTTTCTCTTCTCGGCCCATAGATACAAAGAGTTGTGTTGGAGTGGCAGAGTCACGGGAGTTTGCTTTGCTTATAATGTCACCGTGACAGGACCCCGCTGGGGGGTTTGTGCAATCATCAAGGTCATATCTTTTGATCCTTCCCCTCAAAGCAGATTTTCCTTTCTTTTGTTTCAAAATTTCCTCACCGATTTTCCCTTCTCAAATGCTTCCTTCTCACCGCTTCCTTTCTTTTCAAGATTTTCTTTGCTTTAAGGTATTCCTCTTCCCCTTTTTGGCATCATCAAAGGATAGAGGAACCCCAGGAACATCTTTGGCAAGCATGAAATCGAGCTCGCGATAGTCGAAGTTCTTCTTCAAGTCTCACGCATTGTAAGCGGCACGAATTCGGACCGAGTAGCGTTGGACTCTGAAATCACTTCATCTCAAATGAGAAGGCTGAATTTTCTAGTCATGTGTTCTTCCAAACGCTGTATATCATTTGTATTTTGCTCACGCAGCGACCTTGATTTCGGCGGTGTAAGCTTCATGCATATGCTCAATGTGTTCTCTCGGCTTCGTTTTTGCATCAGCATTTTCACTCTCCACACCAAAGAACTTGTTGAACAAAGTTAAAAGTATCTCACATGTTCCACACGCATTGATTCTTCTTTGTTGCCACCATTCCCTTATCCTCGACCGTGATGCCTCTCAAGTCACCGTAAGGTTGGCATCTCTGTTGTCGATCGCATGTCCAAAGAGGCTCGATGCCTCTCCATCCGTTCAACCTCGGCAAAGAGTGCTTTGAACACTTCTCGAACTTCATTCTTCTTCTTGCGGTGATGGCCATACAAAAAAAATCAAAATCGGTTGGAACAATGGTGCTTGAGTGAAAAACAGAGCTAGTCGTGATAGCGTGCTTGTTCGTTTTTCGACTCTTCGTGGAGTTCCGGTATTTCCGTGAAAAAGGAAAAGACTCTCTACGAAGGATTCATCACCGCCAACGGAATTGCTTTGATGATGACATCGTGCGCTGGCGGTTCTTTTGGGAATCGATCTGCTGCGGAGCTTGAGGAGCTGCGCAGTGGTCTCTTGTTGAGCTGGTCTTGTTGTGAAGCGGACCGGGCTTGCCGAGCCTCAACAGTCTTAGCGGCCGTTGGTCTCGGCTAATTTTTCCATTTTAGTAGATGGTCCTCGGCCTTATCGAAGCATCATCGGACGATGATGAGATTTCGATGGTGGCTCATCATCAAAGTTAAAAGTTTGACGAGTAGTCTTGAGATCGAACTTGCTCGTGCTTGGAACACCCGCACTGAGTCTTTTGGATTTGTCATGGGGATGACTCGAACTTCTTCTTCGCCTTTCCGATCCCCGGAAAAGTGACATCGGGGTTGTCCTGGGAATCATGAAGTGCGGCGATCTCCTTCTCGGATGGGTCGATGATAGTAGGAGGGATGTTCTCTACTTGACTTCTTTTTACCCCTAAGTCTCAACCTCCCGTGGGCCTTCATTTCCTCCAAAGGCTCTCTCTGCTGCGAGGCCTTAGTCCTCCCTTTCGATAGTGTCACTGTCTTAGGGTCTTCTACATGGCATCCATTGGAGTCTCAACTCCATGGATTGCACTTTCATCGCCAGTGTTAACTCCCGTAGGTCGTTCCTCCCTCAGCCTCGACCGCATTAGCGTGCGTCATTAGCCTTCGAGCGGTTGGCACCTCACCGAGACAGTCTCAATCGTCCGAGCTTCGTTGATGGCAACTTCTTTGTTCTTCTTGTGATTGTAATTTCTCGTCTCCGCCTCCTTGATTCATTGTGGAGTCATCTGCAGATCCTCCGACCTTGCTGCAGGTGGAGGAGGATTTCCCCCGGGCGCACCACCGAGTGACTTGTAATGGGGTCACTCGTCTCCAAACTCCCGGATGTTTGGATCGATTGTTCAGCCGTTGGGGGCGGTGTTAGCACACCTTCAATAGGGGTTGGCTCGATCCGGGGTCCCCACTAGCCCGATTTCATCGCCATCTCCCTTATCGCCTTCTTTTTCTCGAGTGAGTGGGAAGTGGTAGCAAAGCAACATCGGTGGCTATTTGTGAACCACTCCCATTGGATCGATTTCACCGTGTTCGGAGGACTCTCCTGGTCCCTCCATTAGTCTTTGCTCGTGAAGGATTCTTGACTCGTGCAATGCTTGCATTTGCAACTCTTCCGTGGCGGCATTCTCCAGTTCCTCGTCACCGCTGAGAAGACATCAAGGAGAGGAGGATGTGTGTTACGTGGTGCCGAGATAGGGCGGATGCTTGCCTTCTCACGTGCTTGGCTTCTTCACTTGCTTTACTCTCTCCCCTGTCCTTGTAGATCTGCGGGATGTCCGTGCGCTTGTCTTCATCCAGTAGCCGAGCACATAGTTAATCCAAGGAAATTTAGCGCCTTCTCTTCTTCTATGAACTCGAAAGCCGTTGGAACTGTTCCCTTGACTTGCTCGACTTCCATTTCCTCCACTCACGCAGACGATTTTGGATGTCCGGGTAAGGTGGAGATAGAATCATTACATCACTATCTCTGCTGCTCGCAGTTCTTCTTGTGCTTTAGCCGTGTGTGTGAGTTCTGATTGTGTCTTACGGTTGCCTCTGCGACGCCTTGACGAGACTTGGTTGTTTCATCAACTACATCCGGAGATTCTACTTCTCAAAGAGTCTCCCGTTTGTCTTTGGCCGAGAATCGACTCACCGGCTTCTTTGGTTTCTCGATTCGCTGACGATTCTTCTTCGTCTCTCTGGTTTGTACTGGGGGAATTTCTCGGTTGAGATGTTGTCTTCGAGTCTTGTGCGGTGGGGCGTCTTTGGTGTCTTTTTCTCGAGGAGTGGCCGTCTTGGCTTGTCGATTCTCCTCCTTTTGACGATCGGAGAAGGTATTTGTGAGTCCTTCTCGACCGCTCTCGGCAGGGGGGAGACACGGCCGGGCTTTGGGCGGGTGACTCGCCGCTGCGGGGCGGGGAGCATGTTTGGTTTTCTTTCTTTGCGGGGGCAATCTTTCTTAGCGGTGCGGGGCGGGCTTTCTTCTTGGGAGAGAGAAACAATTTGTATCTTGGTCACCGATTCCCCTCATCGTGTCGCTCTCTTGGCGTAAGCACGCTTCGAGCGCCCGAGAGGTTAGCTCAACATCCTCTTGTTAACATGGAATGCCTTCCCATGTCTAAGAGGGACTCCTTTCACCTCCAATAGCCGGCCAAGCACCGGGCCATATCCTAGGGATCCTCCAAATGAACCATCTTCTTTGAAGGACTTGTTCCCCACGTTCGGCAGAGTCTGCAGTAGACAAACTCAGCCCATTTATCTTCTTTTCTTCGATGATTGCGGCCATTACAATCAGCTTTGCCTTTGTGATTGGTCAAAGTCGCCAAATTTGATGTCGATACATTTGGCAACTATGTCCAACAACTTGTGATAGTCCTCCTTCAGTCTCTTGTTTCTTTGTGTATATTATTTTATCAAAAAAGTCGGACTTGGCTATTTCTTTCCATGCGTTAGCCAAGTTTACATCAGCTTCTTTAATCTCGGATGCTCCTTCCTGGTAGTGAGCAATGTTTAGCCAAATCCTTGGCGAGATAGTCACCGCTTTCCGAAGCAGATGACTTGATTCCTTCATCGTGAATCTCGGCATTCACGAGAATTGTCGCGACCTCCTCCACATAGGTCATCGGATATTCTAACGTTAGAAACGGTTTTAGTCCTGGGGCGTTTCCAACTTCTCAACATTTTCTTCACCAGGGTGTCGTCGGACCCCTGCTTCACCATTCCGTCAAAATCCACCGCCGAACCGGTGTGGATTTGCTTTCCTAACTTGGTAAAGTCATAAGTTGGTGCCATTTCTCGAGGATTATATCAAGGAAAAACTCGTAAATTGATTTGAAAGTCGATAGGGTTTCGAGAGTATTCTCGCTTTGCTTTTGAGAGAAAGAGATGAACAGTTTTTAGAAGTGTGAGAGAGAAATGGACGAAAATGGTTTAAATATGGTTTATGAAAGGACGTGCGGGTGGTTTTTGAATCGTGGTCGAAATCAACGGCTTGGATTTCGCACGCTTATTGAGCATTTCATGTCTCGTATTTAATGCGGCAGCATTTATATCCAATCATAAGCTTGGTGTGCGGCTTTTTTGTCCGTACACATCATCATTATCTTTGACGTATTCCTTAAAACATTCCCGCTTAGTCAAAACGATCGTGTTTTTGTCACTTTGCTCATAAGTTATTCAAACATCTCCTAGCCGATTTAACTCTACTTCTCACATTCTCTTAGTGACTCAAATTATCACCGACTTTGTAGCCGTCTTTTCCGATCTGGTGATTCTTGAGATTTACATTTTTCGACTCTTTTTCACCCCTTTTCGTTCCATTACTCTTCTCTCGATTCGCCCAGTGTCATCACCACCAATTAACCCCAACTCATGTTTGAGTTCTTCAAATCTTGACTCACATAATGGTTTTGTGAAGATATCAACTAGTTGTTTATCAGTTGAGATATATTCTAGGATGATGTCCTTCTTTTCAACATGGTCTCTTATGAAGTGATATCTGACATCAATATGTTTTGTTCTTGAGTGCAACACGGGATTTTGAGTGATAGCTATTGCACTTGTGTTATCACACATGATTGGAATTTCTTTTTCTTCAATTTCATAGTCTCTCAGCTGCTGTCTCATCCATAGGACTTGGGCACAACAAATTGCCCGCAGCCTATGTATTCTCGCCTCACTGTTGAGGTGGCTATTGAGTTTTGCTTCTTGCTAAACCAGAAATCACTGTTTCCTAGCATTTGACATGTGCCTCGAAGTACTCTTCCCGTCAACTCTGCATCCAAAGATAGTCGAGAATCAATAGCCAATTAGCTTGAATCCACCTTCCTTTGGATACCATAGGCCTACTTCTTGGCTTCCTTTCAAGTATCTCAATATTCTCTTAGTCTCTTTGTCATGTGGCTCTCTTTTGGAGCAGATTGAAATCTTGCACATACACCTACAAACAAAGGTGATGTCCGGCTCGCTAGCCGTGAGATAGAGCAATGATTCAATAAGTGCTCAGATCTTGTTTGATCTACTGTGCTTGCCATCCGTATCCATGTCCATTTTGGTGATGTGTTCATTGGTATTTTTACGAGAAGACTTCTCCTCCATACCAAACTTCTTCATTAAGTCTCCGGTGTATTTTGTTTGACTTATGAAGGTTCCATCCTTCACTGTTTCACTTGGAGTCCAAGGAAGAATGTCGCTCTCCCATCATGCTCATTTCAAATTTACTTTGCATGAGGTTTGAAAATTTTTCACACAGACTCTTTGTCAGTGGATCCAAAAATAATGTCATCCACATATATTTGAACAAGCAAGATACTCTTCTTGTCTTGAATTACTGAAAAGTGTTCTATCTACTTTTCCTTTTGTGAATCCATTTTCGATTAGGAATTGTGACAGGTGTCATACCATGCTCTGGGTGCCTGTTTCAATCTATACAGGGCTTTCTTGAGTTTGTATACCTTGTCTCCAAGAATCTTTTGCTCAAATCCTGGAGGTTGTTCAACATACACTTCTTCTTCCAATAAACCATTTAGGAATGCACTTTTTACATCCATCTGATATACAATGAAATTCTTGTGAGTGCATAGGCAAGAAACATCCTTATAGCTTCCAATCTTGCTACAGGGGGCAAATGTTTCATCAAAATCTATCCCTTCTTCTTGGCAATATCCTTTGGCTACTAGTCTTGCTTTGTTTCTTACCACAGAACCTTCCTCATTCATTTTGTTTCTGAACACCCATTTGGTTCCAATAACATTTTGATGTATGGGTCTTTGCACTAATTCCCATACTTTATTTCTCTCAAACTGATTCACTCTTCTTGCATAGCTTGAATCCAATGTGTGTCGTCCAATGCTTGTGACACATCTTTGGGCTCTATTTGCGAGATGAAGCATGTGAACATGGCTTCTTGTTGAGTTGATCTTGTTTTGACACCTTCTCTAATATCTCCAATGACAAGTTCTCGTGGATGGTCTCTCGGCCATCTTACATCGGTTGGAGTAAGTTAGCTGGATTCATCGACTTGCGGTACTTGTGTTGGTGTGGTCACTCTCTCGTTATCACTTAGCCGCAAATTTTCCATTGTTTTTGAGATTCACTATCTCATCTTCTTCGAATTGATAATTCCAGCTTTCACTTTCAAAGATAAGGACTCTTCTCAGTATGATTGGATGATTCAAATTATCACCGACTCTTCAATGTCTTCTCCATTTACATTTGGCTCATCGAATACTACATGAATGGATTCCCCTGTAACCATAGTTCTTTTGTTGAGTATTTTGTAGGCTTTGCTTTCACCGAGTATCCTAAGAAGATACCTTCATCGACTTTAGCATCAAAGGCCTTTAGGTTGTCTATGCCATTGTTGTGGATGAAGCATTTACATCCAAATATTCTCAAATATGCAACACTTGGTTTTCTTCCAAATCCGGATCTCATAGGAGTCTTTGTCACCGTCTTTATCTTTTATCATACATCCTGTTTTGGGTGTAGTGTCAAGTGTTGATTGCTTCATCTACTACCACCAAGGTGTATTTCTTTCCACTTATCTTTGGCCGGTTCCACTGGCCAAATAGATCCATATGAAGCGGTCTGCATATTCTTGTTGAGGATGGGCATGTCTTTTCTTTGAATGATGACTTGATTTGCTTTCCTTCGACATGCATCACATATACTCTCCTTCTTGTATACTGAGTCCGAAGTCCTTCTACAAGATGACTTCTTGCCTTTGTTAAGTGTTTTGAAATTCAGGTGACTCACTTTTTGTGCCACATCCAACTTGATTCGATTGTACTCTTTGCTAGTAGACAAGTGTTGGGTGTTGCGATTGACCAATCCACTACATACATATTTTTCTCGTCTACATCCTTGCAAAGACCACTTCATTTGATTCAATTTCTTTGATTTGGCATCTACCCATGTTGAATCCAACATTGTAGCCCTTGTCACGAGTTGATCGATACTCGATAAGTTGAAGTTGAGTCCTTCAACATATGCAACATCTGTGATTTCTAATCCATTCCTCTTGATGGATCCAATGCCTCTTATTTCACCAGGAGCTTCATTTTCCCCAAATATGACTTTTGCTCCTTTGACTTCCTTGAATTTTGACAGATTTCTCTTATTTCCATGTCATGTCCGGGAATGACCACTATCCATGTACCAGGTTCCTTGGCACTCACTGTTCAACCCGCAATCAAGGAAATTAAGTTTTAGGTACCCATGCTTGTCAGGTCCCGAGGGGTTAGAATTGTAAGATGATCCAACCAACCTATAGCCAAATGATTTGACTCTAAGAGGTTGCCATCTATCAGTGCCATAATCATAATTAATCCTGACAAATTGCTTGGGGATTTTAGGTTCATACAACTGTCTCTTTTGTCTGTATGCCTGCATATGTGTTTTAGCAATTGCCTTCCTTGGGTAATTGTGGTGTCTTTGAGTGTAGTGCCTAGGTGCATATGTGTCTTTGATGAAAGCTCTTATGCTTTTGGAATGGCCTTTGATGAGTTCTAGGCCTTTGCCATTTGGGCTTATATTCCATAAATCTGTCTTTGATAGTTCACATTATTCCAATCGGCTTGGCTTGGATATTTTATACCATCCCCATCATATGTATTTCTTTTATGGGTTTTAAGGATTTTTGGTAGCTCGCTTCTTCTTTACTGAGTATTTTCTTTTGGAGTTTGTGAGGACTCACCGAGCCTCTTCTCGAGCTTGTCCTTTCAAAGACACTCAATCAAGCCGTTTTTTCCTTTTCCTTTGTAACCAAGGCCGCTTTGCTTAGTATTGTGCTTTGGAGTGAATGTGTGTGCAACATTTAGAGTTTTGGATTTTTCGGACTCTTCATGACTTGAAGATCCTTTTTCCGAGAATTACTCTTGAGGTTTGACATAGCACAACGGAGTTAAATCCTAAGCTTTGTCTTGTCTCCACATTCTCTTTGACTCGTAATAAGATCATCCAATGATTTAGATGCCTTAGTGAATGAAGCAATAACATTCTTGAGGTCATTCTCCCTCTTTTCTATAGCGGCAATTTCTGCTATTAATTTAGCATTTTCACCTTTAACATTTCATTCTCAACTATTTGACTTAGAGTACTCGGCTCCTTAGTCGGCTTTGAGTTTTGACTTTTTAAAGTAAATTGTTTTCCTCATTCAATAGTGTGTGTGAGGATTTAATGTGTTCAAAATCTTTCATCATTTTGCTTAATGAATCATAAAGATTAGTAGGTGATGAAGTGAGTGTGTCACGATCACTATCACTAGTGTCCGAGTTTGTTGAGTTAGATTGTACCTCATCTTCTTGATCTTGTTCTTTGGCCATCAAGAAGATCGGGCTTCTTCTTCGAGTCACTTGAGTAGTCGCCTTCACTTTGCTCTCAATCACCGTGTCTTTTGACTTAGCTGTCTCGGCATCTCTGCACCAACATTGCCTTTTTCTTTCTTGTCTTCTTTCTCTCAAGATCTTTCTTTCTTCTTCATCCCTGTACTTGTTGACTACAGGATATGAGCAATCGATGGCGTAGTGACCTGGTTGTCTACGGTTCCAACATAGATATTCACCTTTTGATCACTCTTTCCACTCTTGAGTTGTCACCCTTTGATACTCAACTTTTTGATGATCTCTGTTCTCTTGGTTGGCTGTCTTCCCTTGATTTGGAGGAGCCGAGTGTCTTCCGGAAGATTCACCCTTTCCTCTCTTGTAGTTCTTGTTAAAGAACTTGTTGAATCTTTTAACCATCAGGGCTATTTCTTCTGGGTCAATGACCTCTAGGGATGGCAATTTCCTCCGAACCCGACGGAGGATTCGATATCCGACCCTAACGGAGGAGGGTATGGAGGGTAGTTTTGTACCCGATTAAATAAATGGGTACGTGGGTATGGGTATTTTCGGGTATGGGTATGGAGGTGGGTCTAGGTACATCCTACCCATACCCTACCCGATACCCGGATTAAATAATAATATTATATATATAATATATCTACATATATATTTATTTATAATATTTTACATATTTTTTTTATTTATACAACTCTATTTATTTATATTTAAAGAAAATGATTTTTTCCCCAAGTCTCAACCAAAATCTACAAACTCACTAACACTTTTGTTTAATCCTTTTTAATATTTTGCTATATTTTTATAATATTTAGTTCGCTAATTCTTATTTGTATTCTTTTTTCCTTATTGTTTCCTTAAGAACTTAGTAAATATCAATATCTTTATTTAAATAACTCAAATTTCTCTTTAAAAAAAGAAATAACTTAAATTTGAAAAAAATACAATTGTAAGTGGTAAGAGGGTATGGGTAGGGTATGAATACCCGATCATCCGATGGGTATGGGGATGGGTATGAAAACAGAATACCCGATGGGTATGGGTATGGATATGGGTATGAGTATAATAAATGGGTATGGGGATGGAGGATATAGAATCCTACCCGAATCCTACCCATTGCCATCCCTAATGACCTCTTTGACCTCAACTCTCTTCCCATCTTTAACAATTAGAGCAAATTGTTTTGGGTACAAATTGTCTCTTCCTCGTCTTTTTCTTCTCACTCAAACTCGTAGGCTTTGAGGTCCGAGAATAACTCATGGTTGGATGTCTTTGATAGGTCCATGGAATGTCTCGGTGCCATGACCTTCATCTCCCATTCACCGAAGACTTTTTAGGATTTTCATACACATTTCCTTCTCGTGTATATTCCTTTCCAAGTGCGGACATACATTTGTGATTTCATGAACCGAGCGTCTAGTTGATCCAAGTTCTCTCCTGAGATCATTTTGAAGTTTTCAAATTTTTGTACCGCCACCGATAATTTGTTTTCTTTGATTTGCTCGAGCCTTCACAAATTAATGTCGGCTTGTCCCGCATTTCTTTAGCCGTTTTGCATGATTTGACATTGTTGAACATGGCTTTGTCCAAAGTTTTGTAAAGGATGTCCTTGGCTACATTGTCCGGGTTGTATCTTTTTCTCATCATCATTTGTCCACTCGCTTCTTGGTTTTTCAACCATGACCGGTCTAGAGAGCAACATCTTCTTCTCCTTCACCGCAACTCTTCGTGACAAAATTGTTCACCTTTAAGATTTGCGAGAGGCCCATCTTCTATCACTATCCACATCTCATCATGTAATGCCGATAGATGAGCCTCGCATACGAATTTTCCAATCATCAAATTCTTCAATAGTGAACATAGGGATGCGTGTCAAATTTGCTTCCATGATAATAACTTTTGATGATAAAGAAGAGTTTTGAAAGTTTAAGTACTAAAGCGGACTTTGAAAAGTTTGGAGATCTAGTTCAAGAACCAGTGCGGAGGGTTCAATGAACCAACCGCTCCGATACCACTTGTAGGTCCCAAGGGGTGTAAGTGTAAGGTTTAGAAGGGGGTTGAATAAACCTTACCAAATTTTCGATTTAGTCCTTTTAAATCTACTGAGTTGATTCTACACAAATGTGTCCTTGATGGACAATCGAATTAGTCGTTCAAGAGAGTTAATCTCTCAACGGACTTTCAAATTTGTTGATGGAGTAACTCAAATTGTTGGCTATAATTTAACTCAACTCGTGTTTTATTTTTTAAATGGAAGACTTAACACCCTTAAGTTTGATTAAGCAAGATTTTAGAGCTTGATTTAGTACTTATAAATTATCAAATGGATAGCAAATTTATCAAAGATATATAAGCGATTAAAAGTGCGAGAATTTAAATGTTGAAATGTAAATGACACAAGAAAGTTTTTATAGAGGTTCGAAGATGGGGTAATTCTTCTACTCCTCTCTTCTCCAACTCCCGGAGGAATCCACTAAGTAATGATCAGTTTACAAAGTGGTAACAGTCCAGATACAAGTCTTGATCACAACAAATTTGACTTGATCCTTAGGGGACTCAACTGAGACGCCTTGATCACTCACCGGCTTCTCGTGCGACTCGGCTTCTTCACAGTGCCTTGTTACTTACTTACTCACTTGCTCAAGCTCTTTGGATTTGATCACGAAGCCCTCCAAAAGCTTAAGATTTGGTTCAACCTTGAACCTTTCTACAATCCTTCTGGAGTGTAGACCCTTTGTTTTCGATATTTTCCTCTTCAACCGATTGAAGTTCTCTTTCCTTCACAGTGAGTGTTGGATTGATGTACTTCGTAATGTAGGCTTGAGAATGTTTCGATTTTTCTCGATGTGCTTATATATCTTGCGTGTGTGTCATCATTTTTCTCAAACAATCTCCTCGGCCTTTTATAGTGAACTTTCAAAAATTTGCCCGTTGAAGAGATAGGCTTATTTTTTAAAGTCACTTTGCGGTCGTTGGCTTGCGTTCTTGGAATTAGCGTTTCCTCGTATGAATTGTTCTTTCACCTTTTCGAGTTTTGACACGGTGTAGTGCTTCCTATTGGTTCATTCCTTTTGCACGCTTTTGGGGTGAGCACTCCAAGAAAGGTGGTATGGAGATATTACTTGTTTAAGTAAATCTCTTGATTTACGTCAACGGTTCTTTTACTGATTATCTCGACTTGACGCATTTCCTTGCTTTCCCCCAGGTGACTTAGAGTCGACTTCCAATCATCGGGATGACTCTTCTGTCACTTCAACTTGAGACTTGGCTTTTCTTGAGTTGACTTGACTGATGCTCCACTCAACAGCATCTCGATTGCTTCTTCAAGAGAGTTCCCGTCTACTCTTCTTTGCCATACTCAAATTGTCTCGCAGCAGAGTTTTCCTTCCAGTCTTGATTGTCTTCTTGCATGTTAGGGCGTAGGTGACTTAACTCAGCTTGGACAGCTCTATTTATTACAATGCATTTTACAACAAGAATTGGGGTGCCAACTTTCTATTCTAAGTTTTACATGGCATTCATCAAAATCTAAACAATAAAATTCCTAACACTATTCGATTCCAAAAATTTTACATTTTGGAAAGAAAGAATGGAATGCTATCTACAAGGTTGCGGGTTCGATATTTGGAACACGGTCGTAAATGAAGAATCCATTCCAATGATGGACACACCACACAAAGGCCTCAAAGAGCTCAATGATGAAGAAAAGAAAATCATCTCCTTAAATGGTAAAGCTCTTAATATTTTGTATTGTTCACTTACCATTTTGGAATATAATCATATTGTAGGAATTAAATCGGCACATGAAGTATGGAGAAAATTAGAAGAAGTATATGCAAATGAAAGGAGCCACTCAAAAGCATCTACTTCTCAAATGGATACAAACCCAACTTGGGATGAGCTTCCTACAACTTTCGACGTCGATGAAAACGAACGATGTCTTATGGGCTTCGAAGAAGAAAACGAGGTAAGTTCAAAACCCTCCACTTCTTATGATAATGAATTACAAAATGATTATAGTGATTTGCAAAATGATTTTGATGAACTTCAAAATGAATTCCAAAGCTTACTTGTTAAATACAAAAATTTGAAAAAGGAATTCAATATTTTGAAAATTGATAAGGATAATTTATTTTCCTCTTATGAATCACTTTCATGTGATCACACCACCACACTTGACAAGGTTAGAAACCTTGAAAAAGAAAATAGTACTCTTGTTGAGGATATTAATTGCATGAAAAATGATTTATCAAAATCCAACTTGAGTACCGATAAAATGACCGATATTATTGATGTTCATAGTTGTGATAAATTGAAACAAGGACTTGATCATAAGCCTAGTGTTGTTAATTATGTGAAAAGAAATCAAGTCCCTATGCATGTTGGTCATTATGCTCCCAAAATTACTACTTGTTTTTATTGTGGTAAAACGGGTCACACGGTCAATACTTGTCGGGCTAGAAATAGCTCTAATTATTGTTGGAGACCTAAAAGTCTCAAAGCTAATTCCAAAGGACCCAAACACTTGAGGGTACCACAAAATAATGTCATATTAGGTACCCAACAGAATAATAATCGAGGAAAATACATACCGCCAAGAAGACATCAAATGACCATTTCATTTGATCAAAGGAGAAGACAACATCAAAATAAATTTCCAAGAGAAAGACACTATCAACAATGGGAAGAACACAATCCTTGGAAATGGAGAAATTGGAGAAGCTATCATCAACAAGATGATTTTCAAAGAGGAAGATATCATCAACAATGGGAACGACACAACCCATGGAAATGGTGTAATTGGTAAACCGTATCTTCTCATTTAAATATGCATTTTATTTTGTTATGCATGTTTTTATTTGTGCCTTAATTGTAAAATGAGTTTTCAAATATTTCTTAATATTAAGGTCTTCAATATATATTTGTGTTTTTAAATATTTTGAAAAGGAGATCTTGTATATTTTGTTCTCAACTCTTGTGCATTTACATAGACTAAGGTGCTTTTATTATCTCTTATGGTTTTATATAAAGATAAGCACATTTATGATATCTCTTATTGCTTAGCCTACACTTGTATTATTATGTTTGTGCAAAACGTGTTTAAGAATTGTGTAGGACATATATATTTTCATCAATGGTTATTTTCTCAAGAGAAGACCATAAACTATCGAGGTACGCTCATCATTGATATTCATCCTATAGACTCGATATATTTTTGTCATTCGTACTTGTTTTTTTCAAAGTATTTTATACAAGTGCTATTAAGAGGATTTTTTTGATTTTTAAAAGGCATTATTTGACATAGCTTGTTTTATCCAAGATTTGTAAAAGATTATATTTTGTTTTTGATAAAACATTTAATTTTTTAAGTTATGCATTTTATTGCACATATAAAATTATTCTTGGTTGCTTTATCAAAACTCTTGTTCATATGCTTGTTGTAAATGAGGTCTCAACTATATGCTCTTGAATTTTTCAAATTTCAAAAGAGACCTTATATAGCTTCCTATAAGCTTACATGTTTTATGAAACAAACTTTAGCGGATTATAAATGTTCTTTTGAAAGTGTTCCTATCTTTTGTGATAATAATCCGCTATAAATATTGCTCAAAACCCGGTTCATCATAACCGTACTAAACATATTGAGATTCGACATCATTTTCTAAGGGATTGTGTTTCAAAACGAAAAATTGAGATATCTTTGTACCATCTCAAGATCAATTAGCCGACATTTTTACAAAACCGCTATCTTCCGAGACTTTTGCGTCGATACGAACTCGGTTAGGCATAATGCATATTGAATGAGGTTTGCGTTTGCATTTTGCATGTTTTTAAAACTTAGGGGCGAAAAATCGGATTTTTGGTTGAAAAATCGGATTTCAAAAAAATTGGGCAAGACAGTGAGTTGATGGGGTCGAGGGCAACCGATCGCCCTCAACGTCGACCGGTCACCCTCAACGTCGACCGGTCGCCCTCAACGACAACCGGTCGCCCTTAACCTTTATTTTGGTTAAAATCGCTTCTGTCTTCAGTCACAGTCATTTTGGTCTATTATGTTTATTTTTCGTCCCCTTCGAATTTTGCACACAAATTTCACTTCAAATTTGTTTTATTGCATACATTTTATATTTTGGACTTCATGAGGCTCGATTATCATTATCATTGTTCATCTTTACCGATTAAATGGTAAGAATTTTTCTTTTTAATCTCAATTGAACCCTTGAGAAAGTGCTTATACCTTGCTATTTTGATGAAATTCTTGTATTCGTGTGATTGTATATGATGATTGTTGATGAATGAATATTGTTGTATTGCAATTGGTGATGAATTTTTTTGGCTTAAACGAATCACAAAGGCGTTATATTTCTCTTGTTTTATTCGACACACGCCAAGTGTTCGACAAAATATTTCAATGAAAAATTCATCACCTACATGATTCTCTTGATTTGAAAAGTCTTATAAGTTTATAGAGATCATGTTTTATCAATCAAATGAGCTTTTTCAAATCAAATGAGCAATTTTTTCCTTTTATTCGGAATTTAAGCTTATATGTTCAATATGCTCGATAAATCGATTAAATTGCGCACTTTGATATAATTGTATGATGTTTTTATCATGATAACATTATTTTTTATGATTCCAAAGGGGGAGAAACAAGAAAAACGCTCATATGCTCAAAGAAGCGTAAATAAGCTTGCAAGAAAAGCTATAAGCTAGGGCTCTTTAAAGCCAAAAGCTGTGAACAATACTTAGTCCATGTGATTTATTATGGACGTTTATGCTTGACTAATGATGTTTTATGACAGGGGGAGCTAATAAGCTCATGAAATTCAAGCTTTTAGCTTTTAGTTATTTGCTTCTACTTATTTTTGTTATGCATGTTATAGGGGGAGCTTGTGCAAAAATAATTTTGAAAAATCTTTGCTCCTATCCTTGTGTGTGTTTGTACTTATGATAAATCTTGCTTGTAATGGTTTGATGTTTTAGACCGGAAAATTTGTTTTGTTTTAAAATCGACTTCCTAAAATTGTTTTGGTTTGTAATCATCAAAAAGGGGGAGTTTGTTAGATAAATGTTTTTATCAAGATTTTGATGATTATGTTTAAATGAGTTTTTATACCAAAACAATGTTAATAAATGTTGTCCAAATACTCCTAAATGATTTAAAATGTTTTTGCTAAGTATTTCTTAGAATTTATTTTTCGATAAAAATGGACAACACTTTTGATGGTTTTATTTAAATTGGTTTTTGCACCAAAACAATGTTTATAAATGTTGTCAAAATACTCCCAAGTGATTTAAAATGTTTTTACTAATTTTTTGGAGTATTTCTTGAAGTTTATTTTGATAAAAATCAGACAATATTTAAAATTGGAGGTCGACCGGTCGCCCAAAAGGTCGACTTGTACCTGAAGAGTGCATAAATGAAACAGAACACTCTTAAACACAAAATTTGAAGAGGGGGACCGGTCAAGCTGGGGGCCGACCGGTCGCACCCCTAGTCGACCGGTCGACCCCCCCTTCGACCTGTACATGGATCGCACTATCTTTTTCAAACATTCGAAATCTTAAACAGGGCAACCGGTCGCCCTATGTAATTTTTGACAGCAAAAATTCTAACCGTTGCAATCCTTATCAGCAAGATTTATTTTTCATTTTTGTACAATATTTCTACATCTTGTGATCCTCTTTTTGTAGACAAAAGTGAAGAAGAAGGATCCTATGTTGGGAGCCTATGTTGGTGAAGACTCTCCTATAAATAGAGGATGAATTGAAGACACAAGATACAACAAAACAAGCAAATACACAACAAGAAATCTGCAAATTTCCAAGCTTTCATATTCAACACTCTTGTTGTATTTACAGCCTAAGTATTTCACTTTCACATCTTGAGGTCTAGGCTTTATTTCTTGATTACACTTGCACTCAAATTGTAATATTCTTTATTGAGTTGTAATCTTGATTTTTGTCATCATTCAACACAAGACATCCTTGTGAGTATTCTTGTAGAAAGAATACACTTGGGTGATCTAGGTGATAGGTGTTTCAAGAGTGTGGTGCTCTTGAGGTATTGAAGAATTTGGTGTTCTTCAAGGTTGAAGATTGTGGTAATCTTCACAAGGTGCCGTTGGAGATTGTGGTAATCTTCAAGAGAGATTGTGGTAATCTCAAAGGTGGTGTTGTAGAAGAGTGTGGTGCTCTTCAAGGTGATGTTGTAAGGTATTGTATTAATTTTGGAAATTAATAAAATCTTTTTTCTTTTTGAAATCCATCCCGGAGATACTGGGGTGGTAGAGGATTAGGCCCTAGGTGGGTTGAACCTCTATAAATCGACGCGTGTTGTTTACATTCCGCACCATTATTATTGTCTTGGCGTAATTGATTCAGAAAAGAGGGCGAAATCGAAAAGATGGAGATAATCTATTCACCCCCCTCTAGATTATCGTAGCCGCTTGGACTTACAGTGGTGTGAGCACAAGATAGTGATTCATAGGAAGTAAATAAACTATCTTTGTCATTTTTCAAAACATTGAATTCCTTTTTCAAATTTTTGTATTTAACAAGCAAGCTTTGGAATTCATTTTGAAGTTCATCATAATCATTAAGCAAATCACTATAATCATTTTGTAATTCATTATCATAGGAATTAGAAGGTTTAGAGCTTACCTCGTTTTCTTCGAAGCCCATAAGATAATGTTCATTTTCATCATCGTCGGAAGTTGTAGGAAGCTCATCCCATATTGTTGGATTTGATGTTGTATCCAATTGAGAAGTAGATGCTTTTGAGTGGCTCCTTTTGTAGGTCCCAAGGGGTGTGAGTGTAAGGTTTAGAAGGGGGGTTGAATAAACCTTACCAACTTTTCGATTTAGTCCTTTTTAAAATGTTCAGAGTTAATACTTCACAGCTGAGTCCTTGATGGACAACTAAGTTAGTTAATCAGCAGAGTTAGTCACTCAACAGACTCGATTGTCGAGCCGTTGATAAATAACTTAGTTGTTTTGACTAAAGACTTAACTCGACCGTGATATGTTTTCAAATGGAAGACTTAACACCCTTGAATTTGGTTAAGTTTGTTTTAATATTTGGTTTTAGCACTTGGTTGATTATCAATTGGATAGCAAATTTATCAGCAGATATAAAAGTAATATGCAGAAATTAAAGTACTGAAATGTAAATGACACAATAAGTTTTTATAGAGGTTCAAGATGGGGTAATTCTTCTACTCCTCTCTTCTCCAACTCCCGGAGGAATCCACTAAGTATTGATCAATATACGAGTGGTTAATGACCCGTATACAAGTCTTGATCACACAAATTGACTTGATCCTTTGGGACTCGGCCTCGAGATGCCTTGGTCACACAAAAAGGCTTCTCGACGACTCGCCTTCTTCACAGGCGCTGCCTTGCTACTACAGCCCACTTGCTCAAGCTTCTTGGATTTGATCACGAAGCCCTCCAAAACTTGAGACCGGTTCGACCTTGAACCTTCCTACAATCCTCCGTGGAATGTAGACCCTTTGATTCTTCAAATGTTTCCTCTTCAACTGATAGAAGTTGTCTTTCCTTCACAGGTGAGTGTTGGATTGATTTCCTTCGTAATGTAGGCTTGAGGATTGAATTTGAATGACGTGAGAATATTTTTGGTTACAGTTTGAATGTTAGCTTGAATGTTCGTGGTTCAGGTAACATTCTCTCAGAGTGATTCCTCAGCCTTTTATAGTGATATTTCAAAAATTTGCCCGTTGAAGAGATATGCTTATTTTTAAAAGACACTTGTGGTCGTTGGCTTGTCTTGTTGCAGTCCTTGGAATTGCCACTTCCTCGTATGAATGATTCTTGACTTTTTTCGAGTTCTCAAACAGTGCGAGTGCTTTCCATTGGTTTATTCCTTTTGCACGCTTCGACGAGCACTTCAAGAAAGGCATGATGAGGTATTACTTGTTTAAGTAATTCTCTTGACTTACAACGGATCTCTTTCAGTTATCTCGACTTGACTGCATTTTCTTAACTTCCCCAGTTGACTTCGAGTCAACTTCCAATCATTGGATGACTCTTCTGTCACTTCAACTAGAGACTGGTTGTCTTGAGTTGTCTTGACTGATACTTCACTCAGCTGTATCTCAGTTGCACCTTCAGTCGAGTTCCTGTCTTCTCTTCTTTGTCACACTCAGCTGCCTTGCAGCGGAGTCTTTCTTCTAATCTCTAGTTGTCTTCTTCCATGTTCAGGCATAGCTGACTTGACTCAGCTCGACTAGCCCTATCTATTACAATGCAATTTACAACAGAAAAATGGGGTGCCAACTTTCTATTCTAAGTTTTACATGGCATTCATCAAAATCTAAAAATTAATTTCCCAACAATTTCCCCCTTTTTGATGATGCCAAAACTTAAAACATTCATACAATAAAGTAACAAAGAAAGATACGTGACAGAAAATGTAGAATCACGAATGTATGCTTAGAATCAATCTTTTATTGATCATAACATTCTTGTTCTTTACATAGTCATTTACAAAGTGTATCAGAGCTTAAATAGAACTTAGAGTAACTATGATGTTCTATATCTACACAAGTATAGAAATTGTACGATTTTATTCGATGTACAGAAGACTTACATAAAAATGTATTTACATAGTAAAATACATGAAGGGGTGGACAACAACACTTTATCTCCTTCGCTTCCTCCTTCTTTCCTCTTCTTCAGCTCTGTCATCCTCAGACCTTTTTCTCTTCTTCTCATCTTCAACCGCCTTCTTTTTCTCATAAGCCTTTCGGCGACTTCATATCTTTTCTTTATTTCTTGTCTTTCCTTCCATAGCCGAGTTTATCTTTTATTTTCCTCTTCAATTCTCTTCACATACTCAAGATCGTTCTTAGCCACTTGCAGTTGGCTACTTCGTCAAATCAAATCGCCCAATAGATCCCTCCTTCCTTGCCCGGATCTATGTACTCAATGTTTTGGGCGGAGATCTGGTCCGAAACATCTTCCTCCACCACTCGCTTCTTCTTTTGCCTCTCCGGGTGTGTATTGTCTTTGGGGCCTTCTTTTTCCAAATTGAGTGACTAGCAGAGTGACCAAGAGTGACCGCCGATGAGTCCGCACTCACGCTTCTTCACATAGTTTGAGACCTTTTTCCCAATACAAATCCCAGGCTTGAGCCATGGACATATTTGCGAAGTAACCTTCAGATGCGAGCATCTTGAATTCATCAATAGATCTTGGCTCGGTTCCGGCATCTAAAATGGCATAGGTGTCTTTGTCTGTTGGAATGCCTCCATGTTGTTTCAGAATGTTCATAACTCTGGCATCCATCTTTCCTTCCACTTCCTTCATCCCATAGGTACTGCAGAGTGTTGGAGTGGCAGAGTCACTGGGAGTTTGCTGATGATATCAGATGTGGCAAGACCTTGTTGGGGGGTTTTAGCAATCATCAAGGTCACATCTTTCGAACCTTCCCCCTCAATAGATTTTCCTTTCTTCTCTCTTCTCACTTCCTCAACTGTCTTTCCCTTCACAGCTGCATCCTCCTTTTGAGCTTCAGATCCCTTCAGCACCTTTTGATATTCCTCTTCCCCCTTTTTGGCATCATCAAAGGAGAGAGGAACCCCTGGAAACAAGCTAGCAAGCATGAAGTCTAAGCGGTGATAGGAGTTCTCGTCGACTGGCTGCGGAGTATGCTTTTGAAATTCGAGCGGGTGGCGTTGGATTCACCGCTACCAACTTCATCTCACCGTGAGAAGGCTGAACTTTCGATCCATGTTCTCCTCTATGCACATGAGCTCTTTCTTATTATATTCACGCAGCAGTTGTATCTCTGTGGTGTGAGATTCATGCATTCGCTCGATGTGCTCTTGCATTCTTGTCTTTGCATCGACATTCTCACCGCCGGACTAGCAACTTGTTGAACAATGTCCCGAAATATCGAGCTTGTTCCACGCGCATTGTCTCATGCTGCTTTGTTGCCACCATTCCCGGATCCCGACAATTATGCCTCGCAGACCAGCAGTAGGGTTTGCATCTCTGTTATCCAACCTCATGTCCAGTGAGGCCTGGTGCCTCTCCATCTTTTCAATCTCTGCAAATATGGCTTTGAAAACTTCCCGAACCCGAGTTGTTACTTCATCTCACCAAGGCCAAGCAAATACAAAGTCATAGTCTGCTGGAACAATGGTGTCGTGGGAATAACAGGATCAGTTTATGGAAGCGCTCTCGATCTCTAGTCGATTCTTCGAGGAGGTCGGTACCTCCGAGGAGAGAAGGGAAATGATTCTACAAAAGGATCATCACGGGCAACTGGAATATGCTCAATGACAACTTGTGCTCGTGAAGGTCCTAGTGGAGTCGATCCTGCTGCAGCTTGGGGAGCCTGCGCGATTGACTGTTTGTGGTCTGCGTTGTGAAGTTGACCCGGCCAAACTTTGAGCCTCACTGTCTTAATGCCTTCTTCGGTCTCACCGGTTTTTCCACATGAGTTGACTGGTCCTCGGCCATATCAGAAGCGTCATCGGACGATGATGAGATTTCCATGGGTGGCTCATCATCAAAGTTAAATGTTTGGCGAGTTGTCTTAAGGTCAGACTTGCTCGTGGTTGGAAGAACATCCTCGGCTGAGTCTTTTGGTTCGGCAATAGGGGATGACTCAGCTTCATCTTCACCTTCGGATCCTAGAAAGGTTACATCAGGATTATCCTGGGAATCGTGAAGAGCACTTATCTCCTTTTTAGATGGGTCAATGATAGCAGGAGGGATGTTCTGTGCTTCAGTTTCTTTACCCCGGAAGTCTCAATCTCTCGTTGGCCTTCTTTACCTCCTGCCGTCTCAACAAGCAAGAGGCTCGGACATTCCCTTCGACAGTGTCGTCACTGCCTGGGGTCTTTCCGAGTGGCATCCACCGAGTCTCAACTCCATGGATTGCACTTTCATTGCCAGTGTTAACTCCCGGGCGCTTCCTTCCCTCAGCCTCAACCGCATCAAGAGCCAGGCGTCATTGGCCTGCGGAGCGATTGGCACTTTCACCGAGAAATATCATAATCGCCTCGAGCCTCACAATGGCAACTTGATGTGTATTCGATTGTTGTTCCTTCTCCACTTCGCCTCCGACATTCGTTGTGGAGTCGGCTTGAAGATCCTCCGACCTTCTTTGTAGTGGAGGGAGTTTCCCTCACCGGGCACACCACCGAGTGACTTGGAATGGGGTCACTCGTCTCGGACTCCCTACTGTTCCCATTGAGTATTTAGCCGTTGGGGCAGGTGGTAAGACACCTTCATTAGGGGTTGGCTCGACTGGGGTCCCCACAATCCCATTTTCATCACCATTTCCCTTAACACCTTCCTCCGAATGAGGTGGGAAGTGGTGGCGGCGACAACAAATGGCAATATCTTTTCCACTCCCATAGGATCAATCTCCAACAGTGATTTGGAGGACTCCCTGGTCCCTCCATCATCCTTCGCTCATGTAGGATTCTCGATTCTTACATTGCTTGCTGCAGCTTGCAACTCTTCTCGTAGTAGCAAAAGAGGGTCCGAGATCCTCTTCACTTTCGATAGGGCGTAAAGGTGAGGATGTGTATGATCGGTGGTGCCGGTGAGAGAGGGGCGATCTTTGGCTTTCTCACGTGCTTCGCGTCCTCGGCCTACTCTAGCCCGTTCGTTTTCTTTCCGAATCTACAGATATTGATATAATTATCCTCGTCAAGGGCTTGCAAGACTTTGTGTCAACCTCAAGAAACCGAAGAGTTCTTCTTCTTCAAAGAATGAACTCGGTCTTTCAAACCGCACTGGATAGGCTCGGCTTCCATTTTCTCCACTCTCGCAGGACGATTTTGGATGTCCTGGATACAATGGAGAGTACATGATTATGTCGTCTTCATGATTCTCTTGTTGGCCCTCGTTTCCAGGATTAAGGGTAGCAGAACTTATTTGCCGACATCCTCGTAGCCTCTGCATAAAGGCGGAGACACAACCCTATCAATAGGTGATTCGGTTGTCTCGGCCATTCCTTGTTCCTCGGCTATTCTCGTCTCAAATTGGGTCTTGAGTTGCCTCTGTGATCGGCCTCGTGAGACTTGGCGTTCATTAATAACTTCCCGAGACTCTACTTCTCCAGCTGCCTCGGGTATCTTTTCCAAATTGAGTGGCACTCAATGTCTTCTCAAGCTCGTAGAGCTTGGAAATTCTTTTTCTTCTTTTTGTTTTCACCAGAGGGACATCTGGTTCCACTTTCTCCGGTTCGTTGAAGGTAAATGCCTTCGCAGTTGTCTTAGAGGCATAAGTCTTCCTTGTTGTGGCAGTCCTCTTCTTCTTGATCACTGGAGAAGGGATTAACATTCCTTCTCCATCTGGGCGGCAGGGGCAGAGACACGGCCGGGGGGCACTCGGCTGCGAGGGGGGTGCAGATTTCTTTCTCCTTGCTGCATGGGCAGCAGTCTTCTTAGGAGGGGAGGAGACAACTGTATCATCTGGGTCAGCTTATTCCCCCTCACTCGTATCAGTCCTCTTAGCGTAAGCTCTCTTATGTGCGCCAGAGAGGTTTGATCGAAACATCCTCTTATTTACATGGAACGTCTTTCCATGTCGAAGAGGGACTCCTTTTACTTCCATCATTCGGCCAATCACCAGGCCGTATCCCAGGGAACCTCCAAACGTACCATCCTCCTTGAAGGATTTATTCCCAATATTCTCGCGAGTCTGTGTATACAAACTCGGCCCATTTCACCTTCTTTTCTTCAATGATCGCAGCCATCACGATCAACTTAGCTTTGGACAGCTGGTCAAAGCTTCCAAATTTGATGTCTATGCATTTGGCAACGATATCCAGCAATTTGCGGTAGTCCTCTTTCAGCAGCTTCTTATTAGCTGTATAGACCACTTTCGCAGCACAGTCGGACTTGGCTACTTCCTTCCAAGCAGTAGCCAGGTCAACATCAGCTTCATAAATCTCCGGCACTCCTTCCGCCGGAACAAGCATGTTTTGCGGATCCTTGGCATAATGGTGAACTCTTTTCCATGAGAAGAGGACTTGATGCCCTCATCATGAACTTCAGCGTTCACGTAGAACTGTGCGACCTCTTCCACGTAGGTCATTGGAAACTCCATCGTCAAAAATGGTTTTAATCCAGATTTTTCCAGCTTTTGTGCTATCTTCTTCACAAGGGTGTCATCGGACCCCTGTTTAAGCATGTCGTCGAAATCCACAGTGGACCAAGTGTGGATTTGCTTTCCCAGTTTGACGAAATCATGAGTAGATGTCATTTCTAGATGTTTTACCGAACGAAACTTAGAAAATGAACATGAGGATTTGTAGGGTTTTGAGAGAATTTCTTTCTTTTGCCTTTGAGAGAGATGAACAATTTTGATAAAGTGAGAGAGAATCGGATGAAATGGTTTAAGTATAGGTCATGAAAGGACGTGCGGATGGTTTTTGAAATTTTGATCAAAATCAACGGCTTAGATTTTGCACGCCGATTAACCTTTAATCTCTCGTATTTAATGCGGCAGCATTTATATCCAATCATAAGCTTTGTGTGCGACTTTTGATACGTACGTCATAATTATCTTTGACGTTATTCTTAAAAACATTCCCACTTCGTAAAGACGACTGCGTTTTTGTCACTTTGCTCATAAATGACTCAGCTTATTCCTTAGCTGATTTAACTCTTCTCTCTTTGCACATAAATACTCAAATTTGTCACTAACTCGATGCATCCGATTCTCCGACACTGGCTAATTCACTTAGGCGATTTAAGAGTTCAACTCTTTTTCACTTTTTGTGTTTCATCTCTTTTCTTTGAGTCTTCTGAGTGTCAACTCAGCTCAATTAACCCCAATTCATGTTTGAGTTCTTCAAATCTTGATTCACATAATGGTTTTGTGAATATGTTAGCTAATTGCTTATCAGTTGAGATATATTCCAAGGTGATGTCCTTTTCAACATGATCTCTTATGAAGTGATATCTGACATCAATGTGCTTTGTTCTTGAATGCAACACAGGATTTTGAGTGATTGCAATTGCACTTGTGTTATCACACATAATTGGAATTTCCTTTTCCCCAACCTCATAGTCTCTCAGCTGCTGTCTCATCCATAAGACTTGGGCACAACAGCTTGTTTGATACATGTTTTTATCTTAATTTTGATGATTTTATTTTATCACCAAAACAATGTTTTTAAAGGTTGTCCAAATACTCCTAAAGGATTTAAAATGGTTTTAATATTTTCCGGAGTATTTTCTCAAGTTTATTAAAAATGGACAACACTTTTATCAATGAGTTTTTACTCCTATAACAGGTTCCTAAATGTTGTCTAAATACTCTCGATCGGTTTAAAATGTTTTTACACAATTTTCGGAGTATTTCTTGAGTTTTATTTTCAACAAAAATTGGACAACATTTTACGTCTCGTGGTCGACCGGTCGCCTATAGGGCAACCCGTCAAGATGTTTTTAGAAACAGAAAATGAGACGGAAGGAAAAACAAGCGGTCGACCGTCCGCTTCGGCGCGTCGACCGTCCGGTCGACCGATCGCCAGTGCGACCGATGCACTGCAAGTGTGTTTGAAATGAACACTTGATCTTTGCAAAATCCATGAGGGGGACCGGTTGGGGTGATGGTCGACCGGTCGAGGTAGACGTCGACCGGTCGCCTGTTTATTTTCTTTGTGTATTTTTCCAACGTCTATTTCTGTGCGACCGGTCGCCCTATCTTTTGACAGCAAATTTCTGACCGTTTGACAGCAGACATTTTTCCTTAAATTGTGGGATTGATTTCTAACAGCTATATTCTTGATTTTAATTGTATTTTTCTGTAGATTTTCAATCCCCAAGAGGAGCCTATGCTTGATCAATCATCTCCTATAAATAGAGGAAGTTTTGGAGCAACCAAAATAACAATTGAGATACAACACAACAAGATACACTTCAAGCAAACACTTGGTCTTTCATTGTTATTATTCTTGTTGTAAAATTGCCTAGCTTATCACTTTCACATCTTTGAGGTCTAGGCTATTCTTGATTACACTTTGCACTCAAATTGTAATATTCATTATTGAGTTGTAATCTTGATTTTTATTATCATTCAAACACAAGATATCCTTGTGAGTGTTCTTGTGGTAAGAGCACACTTGGATGATCTAGGTGATAGGTACAAGAAGATTGTGGTAATCTTCTTATTGAGGTGTTGAAGAATTTGGTATTCTTCAAGGTTGAAGATTGTGGTAATCTTCACAAGGTGCGTTGAAGGAAGATTGTGGTAATCTTCAAAGGGAGATTGTGGTAATCTCCAAAGGTGGTGTTGAAGAAGAGTGTGGTGCTCTTCAAGGTGTTGTAAGTTGAATTTGTATTAATTTTGGTAATTAATAAAATTCTTTTTCTTTTCGAAATCCATCCCTGGATATCTTTGGGGTGGTAGAGGATTAGGCCTAGGTGGGTTGAACCTCTTTAAATCGACGTGTGTTGTTTACATTCCGCACCTTTATTATTTTGTTTGAGCATTCGATTGTTAAAAGAGGGCAAAATCGAAAAGATGGAGATAATCTATTCACCCCCCCTCTAGATTATCGTAGCCGCTTGGACTTACAAGTGGTATCAGAGCCAAACTCTTTGGCAAGCTCGTTTCACATCGCGAGTGAAGAGAAACGATCGACGGCTACGAACGGCTCATCTATCCGGCACCTCCACCACCAAGCCACCACTATTTGATTCCAAGAATTTTAATTTTTGGAAAGAAAGAATGGAATGCTATCTACAAGGTTGCGGGTTCGACATTTGGAACACCGTCATTAATGGAGAATCCATTCCGACGAAAGATACACCATACACCTCAAAAGGCTTCAAAAAGCTCAATGATGAAGAAAAGAAAATCATCTCCTTAAACGGTAAGGCTTTAAATATTTTGTATTGTTCATTTACTAATTTAGAATATGAACATATTGTAGGAATAAAGTCGGCACATGAAGTATGAAAAAAATTAGAAGCCATCTATGGAGTATTTGCAAATGAAAGGAGTCAAACAAAAGCATCTACTTCCAATTATGAAGAAGTTGAATATTGTTTTATGGGCATCAATGAAGAAAATGAGGTATGTCTTAAACCCTCTACTTCCTATGATATTGTCATTCAAAATGATTATAGTGATTTACAAAATGATTATGATGAACTTCAAAATGAATTCCAAAGCTTACTTGTTAGATACAAAAATTTGAAAAAGGAATTCAATATTTTGAAAAATGATAAGGATAGTTTATTTACTTCTTATGAATCACTATCATGTGCTCACACCACCACACTTAACAAGGTTAGAAACCTTGAAAAAGAAAATAGTACTCTTGTTGAGAATATAGATTGCATGAAAAATGATTTATTAAAATCCAACTTGAGTACCAATAAAATGTCCAATATCGTTGATATTCATAATTGTGATAAAGGACTTGATCATAAGCCTAATGTTGTTAATCATATGAAAAAGGATCAAGTCACTATGCATATTGGTCATTATGCTCCTAGAATTATTACTTGTTTTTATTGTGCAAAAGGGTCATACGGCTAATTCTTGTCGGGCTAGAAATAGCTCTAAATATTGTTGGAGACCTAAAAGTCTCAAAGCTAATCTTAAAGGACCCAAACACATGAGGGTACCACAAAACAATGTGCTATTAGGTACCCGGCAAAGCAAAAATCGGAGAAAATTCATGCCACCAAGAAAACATCAAATGAACGTTTCATTTGATCAAAGAAGGAGAAACTACTCTCAACAAAGCCAATTTCCAAGAAGAGCGTATAATCAAAAATGGGAAGAACACAATCCTTGGAAATGGCAAAGACATCATCAACAAGATGATTTTCAAAGAAGAAGAAACCATCAACCATGGGAAGGTAACCAAACTTGGAAATGGAGAAGTCATCATCAACAAAGTGACTTCTCAATGGGAAGATATCATCAACAATGGGAAAGACACAACCCATGGAAACGGCGTAATTGGTAAACCGTATCTCCCCATTTGTATATGCATTTTTTTTTAAATCTATGCATACTTTTAATTGTGTCTTAATTGCAAAATGAATTTTCAAGTATTTATTTTTAATATAGGTCTCTTATATATTTATGAGTTTCAAATTTTTTTTTTAAAAAGAGACCTTGCATGATTTTCTAAAACTCTTGAGCATTTTATTAGACTTATGTGGCTTATTATCTCTTATGAAATCTTATAGCATAAGCTCTTTTTGATATCTTATATTATTTGCCTACACATGAATTTTCTATGAAAATGTTGTCTAAGAATTGTGTAGGATACATATTTCATACTCATTGGCTATTACGTCATCAAGTTTCTTAAACCATCGAGGTATGTCTACTCGTATTTTTCTTTAAACTCGATATTATGCTTATGCACATATCTTTCAAGATATTTCATTTTGACCCCTTAAGTGCCCCTAATTGATCTTGCAAATATTTTCTTTTAAAGGCACTACGTGTTTAGTCTCGATTTTATCGTTTATATGTTTTCCCAAAACCCATATTTGTTGGATATAATCCAACTTATATTTTTGCAAAGTTTTAAAACTTTTTGGGTGAAAAATCGAATTTTGGAAAACTACGGGAGAAAGAAAATCACCTGGGGACGGTCATAGCAGAGGGCGGCCGTCGCTGCGCACCTCGACCGGTCGCCCCCTCGGACCGGTCGCCTGGCCAATTTTTCAGGTTTTAAACTTTCTGTCTTCGTTTCAAAACAGACGCAGATAATATTCTCAAAACCCTTGTTCAAATGATTTCACCCCTTTTCTTTAAAATCTTCAATTCTTCATCATTTTTCACGATTCTTGTTGCTAATCTTCTTATTTTCACAAGAATCTTACATATATGGCTCCTCCAAAAATTCCACCGATCAAAATCCCACTTCTAAGAGAAGAAAGGCGGAGAGGGTACTTCGAGAAATCGGCGAGACGGCCGAACAAAGGGATATTCGAGCCGCTCAAAGAAACGTGGCTCAAGAAGGTGATGATGTTCAAAATCCCATTCTCTCTCGGGCCCAAATTACCGAGCTTCATGGAACAATTTCGCTTCGAAAATTGCCGTTGGGCGAAAGGTAAAAATCTCTTGTTACTCAAGCTCCAAATTCTCGCAATGCTCTTAATTTCATCAATAAGTATGCGGAATGGTACTATGAGGATTCGGGGATGGGAGGTAAATCTATTGCTCGGACTAAAATGTGTCGTTTTAGCTCATTTACAAATGAGTATCCCACCATTAGGGGATTTTTGAGGAACAAGGTTGGATGTATCTATGGGAGCATGCTTATGTTTTGTATGATGATGATATTATCCAACATTTTTATGCTAATATGTGGGTGCAATATGATAATGAAAGAAAGCCGATTGCCGTTAATTCGCTTATAAAGGGTCGTCATTTTAGATGGACTCCCAATGATATTTGCCGCTTTTACATGTTAGAGAAGGTGGTTGGGATTATTTCTCTTATGGGACTTGGAATGATGAAATGTTGGGGTGTCGATGAAAGAAGTGAAGACGTATTTGGGAGTATGGCCAAAGTATTCTTTGTTGGCAATGACACTTGAGCATCGCATTTTATCGGTCATTGTCGCATATTGCATTTGTGGTAAGTCGGGAAAGATGCCTAGCAATATGGATTATTTTTGACTTATAAGATTGCTAGGAGGAACCACTTAACTTTGGTGCCATACTTATTCAATGTCTTATCGAGTCCATTACTCAAGGTAATAAGAAGTTGGTTATGGGAAATTGGATTTGTAAACTTCTTATTCAATCGGGACTACCTTCGTCGGAGTGTAACTCGGAGGTATTTCAAAACGACTTTGATATTGATAACATCGCCCAAATAGTCACTATGCGCAAGAACATGGAAATCCGACCAACCAAAATGGCGAGAGGAAGAGGTCAAGAGTCTCCCGATCCTAATGACTTCTTTGATGACGCCGGGCCGCAAGATTGGTGGAAGAGGGCGAACCGAGCAATCCGGAGGGTAATACCGGTGCTCAACCGCCTAGGAGGTATACTCAAGCCGAATTTGATGAGATGAGGGCTTTTCATGAGACGAGGTATGAGGCTTTGGAGCAAAAGACCTCCAAAATGCAAAAGTCTATCGGCAAGTTAAAGAAATTCATCAAGGACTTAATTCCCTGGATCTTGCTTCTCCTCGGATGAGGAATGATGTTACCCCACCCCTTTACTTTCTAGCATTTTCATTTAAGTTGCTTTGTACTTTTATGAACTTTTGTAAAACTCATTTGTACTAATGATATTTGCTTGTTTTCTTAAAGGGTTAAAATTGCAAGTTGATAATGACTTGTGGATGATCATGATTTTGATGGAGTATTTGATGGTAAAAATACTTTAATTTAAGCATTGTTTGATAATTGGTGTGAAGAACTTGATGGTAAAAGTGCTTCTCTTAATGCTTTGTTCATTATGCTTAGTTGGATATGTTGGGACATTTGATACATGTATTGTTGAAAGCATGACTTATTACTTGATGGATGCTCTAATTTTTGGTATTTGTAATGCCTTGATCATTCTTAGCTTATCTCAATTGGGTTGAACCCTTGAGAATCTATTTTAAGCCTCTTATTTGTTGAACAAATTGTTGCATATGGTGCATATGATCTTTTTTTTTTGAGATTTGGAATGAGGTTGATTGATGATATGAAAATTTTTGGCTTGAACTATTTACAAATGTTATATACAACCTCTTCTATTTTTAAAGCACACAAGGTGTTTGTTAAAATGTCGCAATGAAACTTTCAACTTCTACATGATTCTCTTGCTTCAAAATGTCTTAAAATCTTTTTGAAATCATGTTTTTAGCTTACTAATAAGCTCATGGATCTTTTATGTTTCAATTCTCCAATTTTCCTTGGATTATTATGCCTTAATTGCTCAACGGTTATTAAACCGTTCCTTTGGCGCGCTTTAATATTATTGTATGGTGTTTTCACCATCCTAACATTCTTTTTGATGATTCCAAAGGGGGAGAAACAGAATATTGGCTCATTAGCTCAAAGAAGCTAATAAAAGCTTGTCATAAAAGCTATAAGCTATGGCTCATAAAAGCCATAAGTTGTGATTTGTTCTTAGTCCAATTGTTGCTTGATGGACTTATATTATTGTTTAATGTTGTTTTGTGACAGGGGGAGCTTATAAGCTCTTGAACAAATTGTAAAAGCTAAAGCTTTTAGCTTATGGATTATTGCTCTTACATTATTCTTGATGTACTTGTTGATAGGGGAGCTTGTGCTTATTATTGAAAATATTTACTCCTACTTGGTTGCTTTAATATTTTTGAAATTTTGGTTGCTTCCAAACGGTCAAATGTTTTTACCGGAAAATCATTTCTAAAATTGCTCTTAGTTTGTGTAAAAATTGTTTTGGTTTGTAATCATCAAAAAGGGGGAGATTGTTTGATACATGTTTTTATCTTAATTTTGATGATTTTATTTTATCACCAAAACAATGTTTTTAAAGGTTGTCCAAATACTCCTAAAGGATTTAAAATGGTTTTAATATTTTCCTGGAGTATTTTCTCAAGTTTATTAAAAATGGACAACACTTTTATCAATGAGTTTTTACTCCTATAACAGGTTCCTAAATGTTGTCTAAATACTCTCGATCGGTTTAAAATGCTTTTACACAATTTTCGAGTATTTCTTGAGTTTTATTTTCAACAAAATTGGACAACATTTACCTCGTGGTCGACCAAATCGTCGCCTCTATAGGGCAACCCGTACTGAAGATGTTTTTAGAAACAAAAAATGAGACGGAAGGAAAAACAAGCGGTCGACCGTGCATCGGCGTCGATCAAGTCGGTCGGCCGGCCGCCAGTGCGGCGACACTGCAAGTGTGTTTGAAACAGAACACTTGATCTTTGCAAAATCCATGAGGGGACCGGTTGGGGTGATGGTCGGCCGGTCCGAGGTAGACGCGACCGATCGCCCTGTGTTATTTTGTTGTGTATTTTTCCAACGTCTATTTCTTCGACCGACTCGCCGCCTATCTTTTGACAAAGAAATTTCGACCGTTTGACACAGACATTTTTCCTTAAATTGTGGGATTGATTTCTAACAGCTATATTCTTGATTTTAATTGTATTTTTCAGATTTTCAATCCCCAAGAGGAGCCTATGCTTGATCAATCATCTCCTATAAATAGAGGAAGTTTTGGAGCAACCAAAATAACAATTGAGATACAACACAACAAGATACACTTCAAGCAAACACTTGGTCTTTCATTGTTATTATTCTTGTTGTAAAATTGCCTAGCTTATCACTTTCACATCTTTGAGGTCTAGGCTATTCTTGATTACACTTTGCACTCAAATTGTAATATTCATTATTGAGTTGTAATCTTGATTTTTGTTATCATTCAAACACAAGATATCCTTGTGAGTGTTCTTGTGGTAAGAGCACACTTGGATGATCTAGGTGATAGGTACAAGAAGATTGTGGTAATCTTCTTATTGAGGTGTTGAAGAATTTGGTATTCTTCAAGGTTGAAGATTGTGGTAATCTTCACAAGGTGCCGTTGAAGGAAGATTGTGGTAATCTTCAAAGGGAGATTGTGGTAATCTCCAAAGGTGGTGTTGAAGAAGAGTGTGGTGCTCTTCAAGGTGTTGTAAGTTGAATTTGTATTAATTTTGGTAATTAATAAAATTCTTTTTCTTTTTCAAATCCATCCCTGATATCTTTGGGGTGGTAGAGGATTAGGCCCTAGGTGGGTTGAACCTCTTTAAATCGGCGTGTGTTGTTTACATTCCGCACCTTTATTATTTTGTTTGAGCATTCGATTGTTAAAAGAGGGCAAAATCGAAAGATGGAGATAATCTATTCACCCCCCCTCTAGATTATCGTAGCCGCTTGGACTTACACAGCTGCCCGCAGCTATGTATTCTGCTTCAGCTGTGGAGGTAGCTATTGACTATGGAGAAAAACTCGTATATATATGGCTTGTTATTTGATACCATCAAATTAATAGGGTAAAAACCAATCGACTCACATTTACATACATAAAATCATATTATCTATATATATATCTATACTACTATTAAAAGTGTGAATAGCTTTCCAGGTTTCTTGAAAATCTTGATTTGCCAAAAATATCCTCATGGTAAAGTTACCTTTAAGCGCAATTAGATAGTTTTCTATATTAGTTTTGTGTTTATTTGTTCAAAAATATGATAAGTGTCTCTTTGTATTCCAAACTCTTCTCATTTGCATTATTTCAATTGTATTTCTTAGAATTTTTTGAATTTTTGAAAAAAATGTTTGCTTCATATTAAATTACATATCGAGATATTTCCAACCATATGTGATAAGCATATATAGAGACTTCATATGAGAGGATTTTCGCAATTAAAGTTGAGTATAATACGAATGTACATTTATAATATTTTCCTTAATTTTCTCAATAACTAAATATATCTACAACCACAACAAAAAAGAGTGTAAATTTATAGCGGAATGAAGAGAAAAAATAAATAAATAAAATTAATTCATTTAGTTTGATTCCAAATAAATAACAATACAAATATATTTTTTAAACTGTTAGGAAATTTATTATTAGATTTTGATGATACTATGTAAAACTTAGAATAGAAAGTTGGCACCCCATTTTCCTTGTATTTCTATTTGTAATAGATAGGACAACATGAGCTGAGTGAAGTCAGCTATGTTGAAGAATACAAGAGTCAACTGAAGACTGAAGTGAAGACCCAGCTGTGTGTCAGCTGAGTGTAGTCAAGATGGAAGGCACAGACTCGACTGAAGAAGAGATCCAGCTAAGTAAAGGTTGAAGAAGTGACAGTCGAGTCAGTTAAGAGCCCAGTTGAACTGACAGTTGAGTCATTCCCAAAAGGTTGGAGCTGACTCAAGTCAAAGGGGTAAAGGCAGCTGTCAAGTCAAGTCGACTGTTATTAATTCGTTGCACAGAAGTCAAGGATATTACTTAAATTAGTAATACGTCCATGCTGCCATATCTTAAAGTGTTCGTCCTAGAAGCGTACAAAAGGAATAAACCAATGGGAAGCACTGACCTTGTGTCAGGTCCTAAAAAGCTGCAGACATCATTTAATACGAGGAAATGTCACCATCACAAGCTGCAAATCAAGAAAAGACAAGTTAACGAATAAGAAGTGTTATTTGAAAATAGCCTACTTTTCAACGGGAAAAATTTTCAAATTAGCACTATAAAAGGCTAAGGAAGCAAATGAGAGAGATACAACCAAGAACAAAGAATTTTCACAGAACTAACAAGCAAGCAAGCAAACCTGCAAATATTCTCTCAAGCTTACTAAGATATTCCTCATGCCCAAATTCGAAGGAACTCGGTCCAACACACTCAGTGAAGAAAAGAATACTTTATCAAGTTGAAGAGGAAACAATTTAAAGAACTTAAGGGGTCTACTCTCCAAGGTTGAAGGAGTTGTAGTAAGGTTCAAGGTCGAACCAGAAGATTTGATCTCGTTGGAAGGTTGTGTGATCAATTCCAAGGGTTCGAAGGAGTCAAGTAGCAAATGCAAATTGCTTGTGAAGAAGTTTAGTCCCGGGAGCGGACCATTTGTGTGATCAAGTGACTCGAATCGAGAACTACTCAGAACTTTGATCACATTTAGTGGATTCCTCCAGAGTTGGAGAAGAGTGGATTAGAGGAATTACCACATCCTCGAACCAGTATAAAATTTGCTTGTGTCATTTACTTACATCATTTTATTTTCCTGCTTATTTTATATATGTTGTTTAAGTTTACATTGCCAACCCAACTGATAATAACATTGCTAAAAACAAGTGTTATAAACAAGTTTAAAAATATCAAGGGTGTTAAGTCTTCCGCTAAACAAAAACCAAATCAATTAAAAGGTTAAGTGTTAGCTGACCCAGCTGAGTTATACTATCAACATCTCAGTCGAGTCTGTTGAGTAGGCAATTGTGCTGAAGTAAGCCAACTTAGTTGTCCCCCAAGGACTTAGCTGATTTGAGTAAACTCTGTTAAAATGTTTAAAAAAGGACTAAATTCGAAATTTGGTAAGGTTTATTCAACCCCCCTTCAAAACCTTACAACACATCCCTTGGGACCTATATAAACTTCACTTTTAGTTGCAAATTTAAAATCATAAATTTACTATCTATAACTCTCACTAAATTGTGGGATACTATTTTATTCGCAGTCAAGTATATGACACATCTTTTAGTAGGGGAAGATCAGAGTTTGTATCTATTGAGAATTTCAGGAAGTTTATGCATTTTTCCATAAAAATATTTAGCTTTAAGATTAGTGAAATATAAATTACTACTAAAAAATAATTTTTTATTTTCTAAGCTTTGATCATTAATCTTTATCAATGTTATTTTCATAATAATGGATATACGATTTAATATGGTTTTGATTTAATTTTCAATTTATTTAATTCATATATTCTTTTTATTAAATAAATTCAATCAGATTGTGATAATGTAAAGCTAAACTTGAAAACAAACATATCATATGATTATCCTCAACAAAAAAAATATTAGCAGAGAGTTATATGTTTGAAATTATTGAAATGAGATTTTAAATTTCAATGTGTAGTGAATTAAATAAGATTAATATTTTTTATATTTTGATTATTTTGATTTCAAGAAAAAAAAAATGTAAAAATCATACCCTATATTTATTATCAAAATTAGCTTACTACGTTGAATTATGCAAAATAAGTATAAGATTATTTTTAACTTAAGGTTTGTTCTTTGTCAACCACATCCCTGTATTCAGAAAAAAAAAATATGATAATTTTGTTTAAAGATTAATATCCATATTGTCATATCTTGGTAGTTATCTATAATATATATATATATATATATATGAAAACAAAATAATTGAGATCAATTCAAATTAATGCAGTCTCTTGACCAACAACATGAGGTATTAGATAATTTTAATATGTAATTAAGAGCAAATATAATTTTTATTATTATAGTCTATTTGCTACGTGAGCTTGCTGTTATTATATATGGTTTCAATTAAGTTGCATTTGAATGGAAGAATTTGAACTTAAAGGAGAAATTTGGAGAAAATAATAGGATACATATTCTTACAGTAAAATAAAAAATAAAATTTTTTAAAGGTTAACTGTATAAGTTTTAATGTTACATAAAATGTTACCAGTCTTCAGATAAGCAAAATGTAAACTGTCATAAAAGTTATATTAAGAATATATATTGGTATGAAAGTTAAAGTCGCACGAGTAAATACTTATTATTTATTATTATAATGACAAAATTTAAATTATTATACTTCTGTCGAAAAATATTCTTAATTTCCTAAAATTTACAGAAAAATCATTTAACACGTGAGGTTCGACACGTTTTAGCAATTTATTTGACAATATGTATTAACAAGTCAATTAGAAACTGATCATCCAGTACAAAATTACAGAATATACTCGCTTTAGTTTAATCTAAGAAAAATACTTGTATCAAATCAATAACCTATTAAAAGGAAAAGTTTAGGTTAACACTAAAATATAAAAACAAACACAAATAGCTACTTCAACAAGTTCACCTAAAGGAAAGACTAAAAGGAAAAAATAAACAATTGTTAACCACTGGGGCTAGCCCAATGGCCACGCTATTACTCGCAATGACGAGGCCCGATTCGAGTACCTACAATGACAGGGTCGAACTTTTAAAAAACATGAGTAAATATTGTTTCACTATATCTTAACACAATAAAATGATGATTATATAATTGAGTGAAGAAAATGAATCAAAGAACGTAAAATTTCTAATGCTCGATGCACTTCTTTCATACTGCAAACTAAATAAAATAATATATTGAGATACTAAGTAAGAGACTAATAAAAATAAAGAAGGAACGCAAATGAATAGAAAAATATTCATAGGAACTAAAACTATAAGAAGAAAATTGTCAAAAAATGGTGAGGGGATATAGAAGAATTAATGTATGTATCTTATATAAAATAATAAAATGTCTTAGCTTGATTATAGTAAAAAGTAAATAGAAATCAATCCAATAGGTAAAATAAATAAATAAATAAATAAATAGAAATCAATTACGGGGGGGGCATGCCCCATGTAATAGGTGACTCCTTCACTGGTTGAAAATTTAATCATATCAACAATTTATACATGTATTCGCAATATGTAGTTGTCTTGTGCAGTATATTAACTAATTTCATTTACAGAATATGTGTTATTATTTCAAAGGAATTGCTGATAAAGTGGAAAACTAATCGTACATTCTTTATGATATGATTGTTTTAAAAAAAAATTGCATCAGTTTTCAAAGTAAATAGAATGTCACTTTCAATAAATGTAATGAAGCAGATGTTGAAACAATACCATTGTATTAATCATATATCATGTACTCGTGTACTTCAATATTTTATTTATCCCTCACATACTAATCATTATTTCATCGATTTTAAATATATCATACAATGCGCTTTTATTATTATATTTGAGGAGGTAGAGACTATGTATAAATGACTTATTTTTCTTCATATTTTTTACTTTTCCTTTTTCTTTGATGTATAGTTTGCATAGTTGATGAAACGGATCTTGATTCAGCTATTTATATGATATACAAGTGCAATTTTTCTTTTAATTGGAATTATTTTGTTGACCATTTTCAATTATAATTGATTAGTATTTTACTATTTTATCTTCGTTTCTAATTATGTATAAATATTTTATTTAATCAGGAAGAACATGATGAGTCAAAACATTATTGGGAGCTACACTTCTAAACAATAAAATGAATTTCAATTTCTTATCGCTCTTAGCAACAATGCACATGTGGTAAATGGAAAAATGAATGTTGTAGTTGAACCGATTCAAAAGATAATTCACATTTCAAAGATAAAGAAAAGAAGGAAGACATTCATATGTCAACCAATCATGTTTGGGCTGAAAATGCATTAAAAAATGAATTTGCCAAAAAATCTCAAAACCGAGTATGTAGAAAAAGGAGACAAAAAATAAAATTAGGGTTTAGGGTTTAGGGTTTAGGGTTTCAAGATATAAATTGATACAAAATGAGTTCATGGAAATCATTTTTTTAACTTATATTACTATTGAGTTTTTCATATCCATTGTACTTTCTTCTGGGTTCAAAATATCATAACCATATTTTACCTACTATTTAAAAGCTTAATTTCGATCTAGCAAATTTTATTTTAGGATCAAAATGCGCGAGTAAAATTTACTATGAATAAAAACAATAATAAAAAATAATTCCAACTTTAAGATTTGATTTTAATTAAATTAACAAAGTTATTTGGATCACGTGCACGTATATCTTACTAGTATTAATGAATAGTTGGAAATAACATTAACAATCACAAAGTTAATACGAAGCCTATGTTGAGCAGAACACCTTTATGTACTCTCATCCTTATATATAACAATAAAAATTCTCATATAAAGAGAGGAAAATAGAAAGATACCCAATTTTTACATGAACAAACTCTTGGTACATTACAATATGGTAAGCTCACAAATTTCAGTAGCTTAAGAATGCGTATCCTACCAGCATAATATTTATACTTAGAAACAAGCAATGACATTCGAACTCCACCCCTGCAGAAATACTCCTATGTATGCGGCTGTTGTTTTGATTGTTTTGACAAGGAAAACAAGTAAGAAGTTTGTAAATATCAGAGTGTGCTCAGGTAATCTTTTATGAGAGTAAAGATGATGTTGGCATAAGAAGGTCTATCCAGTTGTTCCAACATGATACCATCCATACGGGCTTGAATTCCATCAGACGATGCCATGACTTGAAGCAAATCTTTGACTGCTTTGTCTGCTTCAGCAAGGGAGCTACCTAACCCGCCCAAGATTTCAGGTAGAGACGTAGAAGGTCTTGACAGCTCAACAAGGGTGACCTGATATAAATTACAACACACTAGAAATCGTCAAATGATTAAATTGTGGGGAAACATGACTACCACGTACTGGATACTGAACAAAATTAAGGGAGTGTTTGCAAACACTTAGAGAAAGCGATTTTTGGCTTCTGGCTGGAAAAAGTAGTTTTTGGTGTTTTCAAATGTCAACTTCTGCTTCTGATTATGTATAATTTAATCAGAATCTAATAAGTATCAGGAGGGGAAGGGTTCTTCAGATTTTCGATTCTGCTTCTGGTTTTATTTTGAAATATGTACAAGTGATTAGTGTAAATATGGACAAACTTAAGGAGATACATTTATAAATTTGGCAAACATAAAAAGTTTAGAACTACATTTTGACAAAGTAATGCTGCCAAGGGTCTAACAAACTGATGAGGTCATACATATGATGACAATAAACATATAAGGATGTAATTTCATAAATCTTATATGGTCTACTTATATTTAGACTAAAGAGGAGGTTTATGTAATTATTCCCAAGGGTAATTTGGTTCCGAAAAAGTATCAACCTACATCAATCAATGCAACATCAAAAAGTAGATTTTCATTGACTTCGTTTTTTCTAATGTCATCATTTTTCCTAAAAAACTCTTCAACAGTCGTGTTTATTTGTTAGACGCAATATTATTACCAAACCTACAGATGTATGCCTATATTTACACCGAACTCAGGAGAGGTGTCTGTAATTATCTAATTTATATATTATTCTTTCTTAAACAATCCTACAAATTGTCTAATTTTGTTTTCTCAGAATATCTCTCTGCACATTTTCATGTTTTTTCGGTTGTCTTCTAGGGTTATTATTAAAAATATCTTCATCCTTGTTATAGATATTCGACACATGCTTAAACCAAAACTTAAGTCGTTTGAATAAAGAACTTCAACAATTCACATGTCTAGAATCAATAGAATATTATTTAAAGTAACCTCTTCGTCCAATGGTAAATTAGCCTTCTGTTTTGCAATTGCTACAGCTCTAGATAGTCCACCAATAGCATCAACTAGACCTCGCGAAGCAGCATCATTGCCTGTCCAAACCCTTCCTTGAGCAACCTCCTCCATCTTGTTTACCTAAAAACATGATTACTTGAAGATCAAGAAACTTGGTAATATAATTCTGGCATCCTATGATGAGATTTATATGTTACTGAATGTCATACAGTCATTGATCTGGAAGAGGCTGCCTTGTCTCTGAAACTTCTATATGCATTCTCTGCAGACTTTGCAAAAAGTTCTGCTTCATCAGCCCTAAAAATAACAAGAAACTATATCTCATAAGCAATGTGTCGAAAAAGCAAGCCACCACAAGCAAGAACTAAACTGAAACAGGGATGAAATAGTTCGACACATTACAGTAACAAACATGGCATTTTAGGTCTTGCATTCTCCCCTTGTTTAAAACTCTACAGGTGAAAAGAACCATTTTATACAATAGCTGAAATATAAGTTATGACAAGAGAGAGAGAGAGAGAGAGAGAGAGAGAGAGAGAAAAGAGAGAGAGAGAGAGAGAGAGAGAGAGAGAGAGAGAATATGTTCAGGGAAAAAGTACTCAGCGTTTTTAAATAAAATGGTGAATAGGCAGCAAGTCTTATTTTTTCAAATGTATGTGTGTATATATATTCTCAGGGTTTAATTGTGGTTAGAATAATTTTTTGCAAGATACAACTAGCATAGATAAATTAGAACACTTAAATCTGCCACCCTAGGGGATTTCTGGTGTCCTAATGAACTCATGCTGTTTATCAACTAACAAATAATCAAGGTAACCAAGAACTTGGTAGCAATTGGGCTTTGTTTGTATCATATGATGTCATTCTGACCTTATATGTTATGCATATTGGTACCTATTAGTGATTCCCAGCGGTTTAACTCCTTTACACTGCTCAAGATCTATGAACTTATCTGCCATTTTAACCTCCGAACCATATAACTCTACTAGTGCTAGAGTTAGTAGTAACTTTATCAACAAACTCGACAAATTACCCCTTCAGCCAATACCTCTGGAATACTCCAAAGCCCTCAAAGTTTGTAGGCATTGTTTTGTGGAAGGCTGATCAGTGTCAACCTCCGATTCATTGTCGACCCTCCTCCCCTTTTGTGTTTTTAAAAGTTAATATTATTAAGAAATTTTAAAAAAAATTAGTTAGAATTTATATTTTTTTTAGTTTTCTATCCGTCCCACCCCAATATCATGTGTTGGCTCTGCCATTGCATGGGAACTTTACTAATGTTTACAAAGTCCACCAACGTATTACTGATAGAACCCTCGTAACATACATTTTGTGTAACATTATAAATGCAGAAACCCAGAAATATCGAAGATCCAATACCACTGCGTAAGGTAATGGTAATGGACTCCAACAGTGCAAATAAACGTTGCTAATGGTGCTGGAAGATGAAAATGGCAGTACTTATGGTAGAAGCTTGTGCATAAATTTCACCAAATTGAGGCTTATGAAATTGACCCATCTTTAAATTCATATGAAATACAAGTTCATATAAATCCTTTGCGACACAATATTCAACATACCTAAACGGTCGCTGTTCAGCAGCAGTAAGCTCTGCATATCTTCCCCTCGATATGATCTCCTTATTGAAGCCGATTTTTTCGTAAAGTCTCTCCAAATTAAACTTTCCTAGGAGCAAAGAAGCAAAACATCAAAATACACCTTAACCCAGAAAAAATGTGTTGAATAAATTCAATGGACTACCCAACTTAAAGGCTCATCTTAATTCTCAACCTTAATTTAATGAACAATCTAACATCTATGGTCAAGTTAAACTGTTAAAGCCATTAATGCTGAAGTTAAAGAAGTTAATGGAATCCAGCTACCAAATAGAAATGAAACACTTAAAAAAAAAAAAAAGAATACAAAGAAGACGAACAGGATTAACAGAGAGAGAGGGAAATCAGAATGAAAATCATACTGATGGAAGAGAAATCAACTTAAACCATCACAGCACTATTGTGGTGGGTAATCATTGACTACCTCTTGCTAAAGGTTCATAAGACCTTTTTTCATCAAGGACTGTAAAAAAAAAAAAAAAACAAGAAACATTTGAAATATGGGATAGATTTCCAGAAAAGAGTAGCACTTGATCCAACATATATTCTCAGGTTGCCAAATGCTTTTTCAGATAATGAATGTGTTATTTGTGCATTCTCTTAAAAGCCTTCATATCAATTCCACAAGAACCAGGTAACCAAATTATATATGTTTGTGCAGGTCCTTGATGATAGTATGCATGTGCAAATAATGAATACTTGTGCATTACTTAAGAAAATGTTTATGATTTCTTCAATTTGTCTGTCATATTTGTTGTCAAAAGGAATGGCTACCTAGTTTTGATATCCATCAATGCCCAACTCAATATTTTTTAAGCAGCCAGAACTCAGAACTTTCATGTACTTCATTAGTATTTAGCAACAGGGGTAAAAGTTAAAATAATAATAAGAAAAAGAAGAAGAAGAAGAAAACATGCATGTTATGTATTCTTTTAGATATATGATGTATATATTCAGCCTTTGTATTTACGTTTTGACGCATTTTATTATGTTCTGGCACATATTGAAGATAAATATTGGTAGTACATGATATGAAGAAAATATTTAAAAGAAGCATTCTCCATCTCCACCTTTGCTGTCGGGGGAGAATTTCAGATGGAACCGCAGAATGTCTCTAAGAGAAAGTACAAGCTAGATGCATTAAATTACCAAAGACATTATGATTCACCACAATCTCGAAGCTATAAATTACCAAAAAGTCCATATCACATCATTAATAAATAGACGATGGGTTCCCATGTATTTATGAAGCTAGCTTTAGGTGATTATATTTATGTTCAGATATTCTACCATTCAGCTTTCCAGAACGAGTAGGGCTTTGCCAGAAATAGTACACGAAACCAAGAAAATAAGTTTCTTTTGAAACAATATGAACGTGACATGCGATGCGATTATTGATAATTGCCTCAATAAAGAGAATGAAATTACACAAACCTTCATCCAAAATCACTGCTTTTATTTTCTTTTCTTTCCCCCTAAAAAAGAGAGCAAAATTTTGGCATAAATGGCGGCTTTTATACCGGCAGCAACATTGCTTTCATCACAGTTACTTATAAGCTGAGTACACTGCTTTCAGAATTTCAGGAGCTCGTATATTGTTTTTCCATCTCAAAATCCCTCTTATGTTCTACGTGTCAATTTAGGCTAACTTGTGTTTCCGTTGGCAGCATGAATAAATTTCTAACAATGAGAACCACTGATAGGGCTATAGCATGGGGAAAGGGGGATTGCAAAATGCTAACTAGATAATAGATATTGAACTTTCCTTTCTCAACAAGTCTAGTCATCGCTGAGGACATCTAGTCCTCAAGAGAACTTTGATTCGCTTTTGTCATATTTGATTTATAAATAAGCATATTGGACAACCTTTTGAAACTTAGTAGAATAATCTGTCCCTAGTTTTGTTTCCAAGAATAATTCCTCGTCTTACATTAATGATAGTAGTGTTTCTGCCACAATTATTACTTATTCAGATGCGAGAAAATCTTCTTCAGTGGTTTCTTTCTCAGGGTATATTTGATTCGCTATTTATAAGTAACATTCTCACAATAGCTAGGGGCTATGTATTCCATCAGAACAGTTGAGTGTTGTTTCACATCAAAATTTATATATAAAAGTGTACACAGATAATGTCGTTGTCGCAATAGAATTTCTTCACAGCAGCACCGGGACCAAGTTTAGCCAAATTAGAGTGACCTAAAGTGAAATATAAGACATATGTTGTAAATATAACCAGGATATTAATTGCTTCACATATATCAGAACACAGATAAATTTGATTACGTATTATGAGTTAACAGGGTTAAACAAATATTTAATAACTGCAAGAAGAAAAGAAACAACACACGACTATACAACAACACTTACAAATCAGAAGCAAGGGCATCCCCTCCAGGACTATCAATGCGAAGGACAACAGCCTTATACCTTTTTGACTCTGTAAAAAACATTATAGTGAACCGTGAATAGACATGCGACCATATACTAAGTTTGAAGGAACCAAAGAAGGGATAAATTGAACTACAGTATAAACTTTTCTCATTTCTATTTTCTGATAGAAGAAAAATATATCAATGAAAAGATAAAAAGGTAGAAGATGCGAGGTCATCAATTGTTTTTAGCAAATAGTTCTCTCCAGCAAACACAGAGATTCAATTGCTGACAATTGTTTCTCAATCATTCAACAATAGAGTGTCGACAAACACAGACAAAAAATTAATAAGTATCCCATATCTATCTTCTCCATTTATGCTGGACATTCCGATATATAGGTTCTGGCAGACCAACAGATAATCTTGAGATAATCTTGAGACAGTTCTTTTATTTTCTTTGAATTGATTCGACATATCAAAAGCATGATTGTTATGTTAATAGTGGAAATTGTTAGATCTGGTGAATCCTTCCTACCATGTGTAACCCTCCCATTCCACGTGTGGAAGGGTTTTTGCACCAACTTATACAGTTGGAATCCTACCCTTAGTAATCAGTTTTTGAGGAGTGGATTTGGCGTGAGACAAAATTATATCAGAGCAGGACCTTACTGGTGCCAGGGATGGGATCATGGGACCCTGTGTGAATTCTCAAAGTAGGGCTAGCATAGAGAGGGGCCCACACCTCACACCGCACAAGGGCATCCATGGATTGGGTGGGGGAGAATGTAACGCTCCCTCCCACATCGGTGGGGAAGGGTTTCTGGACCAACTTATATAGTGGGATTTCCTTCTCTATCTGTAACAGCTTTTCTTGGGACCATGACACCATGTGCGTAACCATAGTTCAAGAAGAGCTTTTTCCTAATCGCTCTCAAAGAACTATTTCCCAGCAACTCTTCATAGGAATAGCCACCTAATTTAGTGATAGATGGGTTGTCTGCCAATGATGCTAACTACCAGATGCAAACTATTTACCACATAAAAAACAGACAATTCCTCTCAGTTAAAAATCATGTACCTCTCTTTCATACCTTCTTTACATTTTGCACACTTACACATGCAAAGGACCAGTAAAGCCCTTTCCATGAAAAGTTTCATGTGGTATGGAGACCCAAAAGAACTAACTGAGCTTCTTGAAATGCAATGAAACAGTCACATCGAACGGTCCATATCAAGTATTTTCAAATGTATCAAGATTATTGTTTTCTCTCTACTCTTGTCAACCCCTTCTCCAGTTGAATTTAGTTGATGAATACACATACAGCTTTTAGGTAAAAGTTTCTTCAATACTGAATATCCACCTATTTTAAAATTCGAGCAACTGGAGAAAAGAGAAATATGATACTTATTTGCTGCTAATACACCGTCATGTCGAAGAGACATCTGAGTAGAAGTCTATAGCAGACAAGAAATTGAAGGCAGTTAGTTGTGTGATCAAGACTGCACACCACTAGCTTCGGATTGTAACTGCATTGAAAATTCAAAGCCACTCTAGTGGATTCCTCCAGAACAATAGGAGAAGAGAGCAACAGAAGGATTACTCCACCTTCAAAGCTTTATAAGCCTTGTGTCTTTAGTGATTTATTTATTTTTGCTGCTTAATTTGAGTATCATCACTAACACACTCATGCAAACATATCGGTTTTCTAAAGCATGCAAACTATTCCACTGCGCACTTAACTAAATTCTCTATCTGTAAACTTATTTTATCAACAGTTTATTAAGGTGAGCTGCCGACTAGCTAAGTTGCAGCCAACCTTTCTAACTACTGCATAGTTTCAATTTAAACACTGCTTTCAAGTGCCAAAATTTTAAATTTTCTGTACGGCTCTATTCAAACCCACCCTAAACCTCTACCTCTTGGGACATACACCTTGTATAGTTCATTGTAAGTTTTGTTAGAGATGACCCATTTGGTAAGGTCATATGGGCATATTGCGTGTTTCTGAGAGTTGTTTAAGGATCTGGGGTCTCAAATGGCATTTTGTATTGAAGGGTTTATCCAGAGTTTGTAGAAGTTAAGCTATACCGTATAAGTAAAACCCAAGGCATGACGGGAATGCCTCAGCAGTGATTGGAGGCTAGTGCCTCCAGTGTTTGAATCTCTAATAGTATTGAAGCAGTGGCTCTAAAAATTGTTTTGTACCCAACCAGGCTAGCAAAAGCAACTAATTAAAATGTTTTGTACACAACCTGTTAAATTCAGGGGGACTTGGTACGGTCCCACACATGAAGCATACCCAATATGGGAGAGAGCCCAAGCCCACCAAGTGAGGTTCCATCCTAAAACCAATTGGTGATAGGAGGAGTAGCTCACTTGGCTTGTAAAGTGGACTCTCTTCCCTTAATCCATGTGGGACAATTCACAAGTGACATATCTCAACACGCCCCCCCCACTTGTGAGTCCTTCGTCAATTCATTAATCATTTAATCATCATCACAGGATCCTTATGCTCAATCACATCATGTGATACGGCCCACCTTGGGCCGAGCATAGGCCCGCTCTGATACCATGATAAATTCGGGGGGACTTGGTACGGTCCCACAAATGAAGCATACCCAATATGGGAGAGAGCTCAAGCCCACCAAGTGAGGTTCCATCCTAAAACCAATTGGTGATAGGAGGAGTAGCTCACTTGGCTTATAAAGTGGACTATCTTCCTTTAATCAATCCACGTGGGACAACTCACAAGTGACATATCTCAACACAACCAGGCTAGGAAAATCAACTAATTTTCTCTCTGCTTGAGAGAACCAGCTTCACATCAGGATTTTCGAGGTTTGAGCTTAGTTCTTGATAGTCATGCCCTACACATACTTATATCCTAAAAAAGATAAAGCAGCTGGAATAGTTATGTGTTACATTTTTGCACTGCTTTATTTAGAATAAAGATAATATAGACTATTCAGTAGAGTTCATCCATGAACTACAGTGTGTCAGGTTTCTAGTCTGACCAATTGCATGCTTTTTACACAAAAAGGGATACGCTATAACTTCTTCTACACATACACAGGCAATACATGTACCTCTTACAGTGCGAATCTTTTCAATGAATTGCTCAGCAACAATCCCTGAGCTGGATGTACTCAGTGGACCTCGCACGCGGCTAATGCTTCCAGAGGCTCTGATTATGGCTATTTGATCTCTATAACCGGTCAATCCTAAAGTCCATTTCTTAACACGGCAGTATCTCCTACATGTGTTAGAAAAGTATATACTGTAATTACAGAATGGCATCCCTTTAAAAACAAGAGCAGTTGCACTGCACACAAATGAAATTTATTGTAAAGAATGTGATATTTCTGCCGGGGACAAGGAGAGTTTTTCAGAACTCAATCGGCTAACTTATATGAACTTTGGTAAGTTGCAAAAATATTATCTTCTGAAATTATGGAGCCAAAAACAGGTTTTAGCACTGGATAGTGGATGCTTACCAAAACAAGAAATTCCAGATTAATAATAAGGTCAACTTAAGTATATTAAAAACTTATGAGTATACTTTGCGAGAAACTGATTTAAGAACAGGCACTGCTGATGACAATTGAGTGCAAATACTTTAATCATCAGGATTATTCATTGATGCAAAGTCCAAAATTTTCCACAATGGCAGTCCTGAAAGAGTGTAAAAAACCCATGGAGAAAGCATGCAAAACTGAAATAATAAATCTTGGGGATGTGATGATAAAGATAAAACTCAACTAACAAAGTACCTATAGTCAACTGTAGGAAGATTTTTACTACTCGGAATTGCCAGACGCTCTTTTAGCAGTGACAAAACCTGAAATGTGGAAACTTACTAAAAAGATGTGAATGATCAGTATAACAAACAGAAACTGGAAAAAGATAAATTGTTCCCAAATCTGGCCCGCGAATATATTGATTCACATATAATGTAATGGTAAAGTACGCAACAAGGGTAATCTAAACCTACGCCATGAAGCAAAAAACATCGGAAATAACATTCAGCTAAGATTGATTGTTTATATTCCTTTCTAGAACAAGATAGGACGTCCAGTGTTTATTTCCGGTGTAGAACAGGATAGGTCAGAATGGCAGATAGATTATTTGATGGCTCTTATTTTCCCAATATTGACATCGAGAAGGCATAACTGAATATTTGATATGTGTGTCAGCCGGGAAATTATGCATCTAAAAGCAAGGGAGAAAACCTTCTTTGAAGCAAGACCTTGCTTGCTTCTTCAATAACATAGCATTATGATACATAACTTTAAATACAGTGATAATAGCAATTGTATGTACATTTAAAGATAAGGCAAGGAAGCAACATATGGAATCCACTTGCCGCACTAGATCCAGTTCTAAGGCCAAGCTCAGCCACTACAATCTCCGGTTTACTATACTTCATGCTTCAGGATCAGGGAAAGAACCATGTAGTCTCCATGCCTGTTTGACTGCTAAGTCCCTAGGTATTGCACTTCACTGACTACTGTGTCTAATACTCTTTTACATGTATCATACGTCCTATAAATCCATCTTTTGTTAGTCCTCAAATTATTATATGTCCATAAAGCGATCGAATATGAAATTACACAAATATTAGGTAACCAAAAAAGTTGTCAGGTGGTGTTTTTCCTTAAACTATTATTATAATACCTAATTAAATGTGCCAGCTAAATCGTTTTATAGATGTCAATCTGGAGTGTACAAATCAAAGTTCTTTTCCATGTCCTTTTACTAACTAAAAGGAAATAAAATAAACACGTAGAATGAACGTTAGAAGGGTCTGATACTCATTCCACACAACAATAGGAAGGTGGCAGTCATCCCAAAATAAGCTGGTAGTATGAATGACGCAGCTGGTGTAGTAGAAGAATATGCGAAAGCCCGATCAAGTCATATTGACGACAAATTTTTGATATGCCAACCCTAGTACGAGAATGTTTAGTCATTCAGATAGTGAGCCGGTTAGAAAGCCATGATAGCCGTTTAGTTACCTGTCGGCTAAAACTAAAAAAGGTGTGCAAGCTTCACGCTTTCACGCTTTGATTAGCAAACAACTTCCAGCGGCCTTGGTTATCGCTGCTTGACATGTGTTATTTGAGTCGAATGACTCTGTGAGATTAACCAAGCCTAGGAACTATCTGGTGTATCACCAAGGTTCCAACATTTAAGTAAGACATATACAACACATTGTACCTCATCATCATATTTAATATCTGTTATCCAGCCATCTTTCTTCAGTCTCTCAACTTCATATACTCCTTCATTGATAAAGTTCTCGATATCATCTTTTTTCTTTCCTGTAAGTAAACAAGATAGATGACAAAATATCTTGTTTGAGTGTAAACCAAGCCACCCACTGCAAAATTACCTTTAGCAAGCGAAATTTTCTCAACCCAATTTCCATAAATATTGTCAAGCAAAGCAGTCAGCATCTCACGGTTTTCATCAGATATGTTTTTACGTGTAAGTTGATCCCCGGCACTCTTATATTTACCAATCCGTTGAACCTGCGGCTCAATACCAATTTTCTCCAGGACACCTACAAAAAATTGTTGATGCCACTCCACTGCAGTTAAATGAAGAACATAATGATATGAAAAGTGCATTGGACGATGCTCATAAGTCGGAAGTTTTCAATTCTACTAAATTTAGTAAGACGTTTTATGTATAGAAACGATGGATGATGTACAACGATGCTCATAAGTCGGAAGTTTTCAATTCTATTAAATTTAGTAAAACGTTTTATGTACAGAAACGATGGATGATGTACATTTTCTCATTTTGAGGTATGTGATCGACTCTCAATGTTTTCTTTACATTGATTAGTGACTGATAGTGATTTTAACTACTGAATTTTGAGACATGAGGGCTTCCATATTTAATAAGGTATATAAAATACTTAAACAAACAATCTTTTAAGTATCTGAATATCATTTCAAATTAAAATAAGATGGTGAACAGAAGAAAACTGTAATGGATTAAAATATTAATGCATCGTTAATTTCATAAATATCTACAATCTATTCCAGAGTCTGGATTATTTCTCTTTATGTCATGCCTAAAGTGATACAAACCCAATAACTAGGAAAGATCACTTGGAATAAAGGAAGTGATAGACAACCTGTTACCACTTGAACAAGCCTGATTCCAACAGCATACAGTTAAAACTTGGAATCTTGTTGTGGAAATGAAGAAACCAGGATTTGGTTACCCAATCTTGAATTTTTTTTATTTTCCACAGATATTATTTTATTTGTAGGCATTTCCTGCAGATACTGCTTCCTTTCTGTTAGGAAATTTTGAAATTAGAAAGATATGAGAGATCTTAGGTCTTTATGTTGTTATTCCAGTTCCTTGTCATGGTGCTCCCTCCTGCTATAAGAGAGGCTAATTCTCTTGTAATTAGCATAGTGTTAAATAAATTTTCTCCTTGTGTGTGTATCTCAGTAAGTGACTATAGTGTGATATGATAATTTATGTGGTAGGTTTTCCTCAAACTGAATGGTTAACCTGGGGTCGTCACCAACCAACTATTGGTGTCACTCTGGAGTTGTAAATTACAGTAAATAATTTTGTAATAAACCTCTATATTTTGATCACCTAGTTTCCACTGTTATTATTGCGCTATTTAAAATTCTTTTGAGGATAAGAAACATAATGTAGTCAAAAGAAAAAAAAAAAAATTGAATTCCAAAACTTAAAAAATTGGTTGGAGCTGACAAACTTGTGCCATCCACACCAATTTCACCATTTAATCACAGAAATTAAATGGCTAGACTTTATCTGGTCCTTCGCTTAACAATACAATTAAGTCTTTTCCGTAGCCACCAAAAACAACTCACCTCCAAGGAATGATGCCTGAACAGTCAGCCCATACAATTGAAAGTAAGCACTTGGTGGAGCATAAAGCTCTTCACAAGCACTGCCAATGTAATATTCTTTCTCTCCACATGCTGGCACATAGCCCACAATGAACTTGCCTACATATTGCAGCAATATTTTATTCAGTGGATTTTTTCAGACAGAAAGACACCAACGGTAGACAAAAGAACTTCAATATAAGAAATTCATTATTAATCGTACGGCACTCAATTAACAAATATGATCTAATAAATCATGTCCTGTTAACAGATTAGTCCTGTTAAGAAACTATATACAACTTCAGAGTCACAGGAATCACCACAGAATTCCAAAGAAAATTTCAGTTCTGATGGTAAACTGCCGAAATTTTATACTGTGGTGCCAATTAAAATAAAAAAAGGAAAACAATGCATGCTAGAACTTTCGGTCCACACATACAGTAGCATATGCTAACATGTGGCAAATGTGTTCATATTTTTTCTTTCTTCACTATATGACAGGGAGACAATGAAAAGGGTTCCGGAATAAAGACTTTCATTAATGTGGCAATAAGTTACTTCATCCACTTTTGGCATATCGTTGATATTCTATCAGTGTGCTCATCAAGAAGACAAATGTTCATCAACTTTGTGTTAGTGAAAATAGTCAGATTAATTCTTCTGAATAAAAAGAACATGATCCAGAATGATGTATATTTTTTGACGACTCAGAAAAATATTGAGAACACAGATTCAAGCAAGTGGTCTTGATTCTGCAGCAAAGTTATACAGAGAAGAGTTAATCCTACAAGTTAACTGAGTAATTCCCAATATAAATGAAAAAACGTGCTAATAATAAAAAGATATAACTCAGGACGAACTCATTAATTAGTTAAGATATGATAAATATCTGAACGAGAGGATCAAATAAACTCACTTGCAAGTATATTGGATCAAGTCCAACTTCTTAAATAAACTCACTTGCAAGTATACTGGACCAAGTCTTACCCTCCAATCTAGTATATAAGCCTGGGGACTACTCTAGTAGCTATCAATTCATCTTGAGCTGAACAAACTTGGTATCAAGCTGGATTTCGGAGGTATTAAGCAAATCATATTATTTGGAATTGACAAATTTATATTGTTTACCCACTTTGTTTGTACCACTAAATACAAATTGTGCATGTTGTCCCTGTTTCTAGACATGCGGTAGTCTACCATACACCTCTGCAATTGCAAGCATCACGAAATGCAGAAAAATCAACTGGCTAATTTAAAATACAGGGTGTTGTTTTGGTCAAATCATTGAGTGAAGTTCAACTCAAGGTCTTCTGCTTGATGAATAGTCCATCCACCTCAATATGCGCTGGCCTATCATGCTGCACTGGGTTATGGGAACATTAAATATTGCTTTATTATCACAGTAGAGAACTATGGACTCATCAAATTGGAAAATTCCTCTAATATACTTTAGAGACAAATCAGTTCAAAAACAGCATGAAAACCAGTCCCAGACTCTAGCTTCGCACTGGATGCAGATTGGGCAGGCTCAAATACAGATCATAGATCCATATCAAGGTATTGCACTTTCATATGGGGAATTTGGTCACTTGGAGAAGTTTAAAAAAAAAAAAAAAAAAGTGGTTTCAAGGAGCAGTGCAAAAGCAGAATTCAGAGCCATGGCAGATGAAATTTGCGAGGGAATGTGGCTTAAGAGACTGATGAAGGAACTAAAATTTCAAAATGAGGAGCCTTTACACACAATCAAGCTACAAAAAGTGTTGCAAAAAATCCAGCACATCAAGCACGTCACGACAAGACCAAACATGTAGAAATTCATCACCATCAAGGAGAAGATTGCAGATGGGGTAATTCAATTCAGTATACTCCTAGAAAATGCAAGATTGCCGACATTTTAACCAAGGCTCTACCAACGTCAAACTTTGAGGATTTAAAATCTAAGATGGGTATGATTAACATTCTATCACCCACCATGAGGGGAGTGTTGAATATCCTGATGTCTTGTACCTTACCTAAGATGTAATTTAGTCATTACCTACAATCAAATGTAATTAGTTTCTTTCCTTCTTTAGCTGACTGTAACTTATCTGATTAGCCTAGGAATTAACTATTCATTGCTGAGACTAAGGGCATAGAATGCGACCCTCTTGTATAGATCTAATCTCTTGCATAAGAAAAAATAACAATTATTCTCTCAAAATTCTACACATAAAGCAATAATCTCTTATCTCCGTACAAGATTCATCCAAAGATTGATGAATAGATTCGCCATCCTATTGCATAACTTACTTGGATATGTAAGAGGTCTACAAAATCTAACCAACTCAACTCTGGTACTCAACTCTATCTATTATAATATTGCCATAGTCTTTGTGCAGCCTCAGTTTTAACATAATAGGTCATACCAAGTCGTATAGTAGTTTACGTCTGAAAGATATTCACTATAAAGAAAAACTTACAATGTCAAGTTTGGCACTAAAATAAATAACATTAGCTCAATGCAGCTTTCATGTTGTGCATAAATGATTTCGCTATCTTTTAGTGAAATATAACAAAGAGAACAAAGTAGGGTTGGACATTTAAGACTGATTTTCACTAAAGGTCACATAGGAAGCTAACTCAACCAACCATACCAGAGAAAAGGAGAAAAGGCATGGAACTCATTTTGAACCTCAGAAATTTAATAAGGAATAAGTTTGACCAAACCAGACAAGCAAAATAAAAGACAAAAAAAACCCAAGTTGTATCAATTGTATACAACCCAAAAATAGCTTCCCATGATTAACTTTGTTGATTCACCCATGTAAAATGGTATTTTATGACTGAAAGGTTGAGTTGCATTGAAATTGCTGATGTATATTTTTTTCATCTTGATAGGAACTATTAAATTATTTGGTCATTGTAACTTTGCAGAAACTCAAACAAATATGCTAAAACATTACCTAATTATTCCTGGAAAGGGAGATCACCAGAGTTCTTTAAAGAACTAGTTCCCTGAACTTGTAGATATCAAAAAATGCCAAGAAAGGAGAGCAATCATCTGCTGCTACTTTTCATCATTAGCTTTATATTTTTATGAGCATCATAAGAGTGGCCTTGAAGCTAGTGATACTCGCATTTCACTATCATAGCATAACTGTTAAATATATAAAGTTAAAAAGAAGCAGGCAATTTTCCATCTTACAAGCTATATATAACATAACCAATTCAACTGATTAACAGGTTTCACTAATAGCATACAAACTTAAGATACAAAATTTTAGATTTAGTGGAGATAATTGAAGACATGTAATCTGCCATGTCTGTGATGTGCCTTATAGTTACCTTTCATGGAAGGAGATAACGAAAAAAGAACAAAGAAATGGAGATGGATATTTAATGGACCAAGGACACATGCACACAAGCATAAAAAGATCCTCTGTTCTGCAAGTTTTATTCATGCAGTGCTTCAGAATACATATCGTTTTAGAGTTTCAAGCCCATCCCACCCTTGAGTAGCTGCATTCAAATCCTAGGAAGGATCAGGCATTCAAATCTCTTTTCTTAACTTTCTGAGAGACAACATAAGAACACATATCAAATATAGCACAATTCCTCAAAAACTTTATAGCGTGTACCTGATTTCTTAAAATCCAATACGTGTCTGCGAATTTCTTCAACTTTTCCCCACCCGCAACTCAATGGTTCAATGTGGAGATAGATACCCGAAATGCGGGGATCATATGCTGCTTTGATCAAATTCTCACAAATTTGAGGTAAAGATAATCCTGAGGAGAAACGGCTCTTCAGTTGATCAGATATCTGACAAGAAAACAGGGGAAGACATCTTCAATTTTTTCACATAATCATTAAGCCAAAATATTAAACAACACAATGACGGTTGTGATATTTCACAACAACTAAAAGCATTTCACATCCCCACCAAGCCATACTGGTTTTTACGGTAAGCTGCCCTTTAATATCTATAAGACTAAGCAAATCAGCCATTATGGTTCCTAAAACCATGCTTGTACCCTTATTTCCCACCAAACTAGTTTGATAGAGTCACAAAATAAGCAAACGGCTCAAACATATAAAGAAGTAAATAAGGTAGTCAAGCCTTTCACTATGAATGTTCAATGAGACATACAAAGAAAAAGATGTGCAAGGGGAGTAAAAGAGGAGAGAATGAGTTTAAGAGGATATTTTCATAAAAGAAGGGAAGAGTTGAAGTTAACAAACAGAAGGGAATAAGGTATGAAAGCCTACATTTCTGACAAAGATGATGTTCTAAGTTACATCAAAGTACCAAGTTACCGTCTCAAGACCAAATATAAAAGTTTGGAGATGCAAATTCAAGTCATTCTAAATCAGAAGCATATGGAGCGTATATATAATGCATGCTTCCTATTTATAACAGTTTGTTCTGCCTTGCTTCTTAAATAATAAACAAGCGGTTTAGTGTCAAAATCTTCACCTTATTAAAAATCACCGTTTAACAAGTGTCCACCTTAGTAAAATTCTTCTTAGAATACTTTATACATTTAAAGTTCGCCATGAATTTTCTTGTTATGTTTATTTTTATCAAGACTTTACATTCTTCTTAAAAGCCTTTATACATTTAAAGTACAACATGAATTTAATTTTTATTTTATTTTTTATCATCAAAACTTCTCCAAAAGATGCAGATAAAATAATCATCACCGAGTGGCAATAACTTGAAATCCAGACTCGACAATCATGACAGTGAATGCTTGTTAGTTAAATTTTGCTGATATCTGATAGCGGACTGAAGTCTAGAAGAAACAAGTAAATCAAAGAAGTCTTAAGCAACAAACACAATAACCTATTCATAATCCATTACTATGAAAAAGAGAAAAAAATATATATAAAAAAATATCCACCTCTCCGCGTATTTTCATTGTGAGCACACTGCCCTTCTTGACACGTTGCCAAGGCAATGCAATCAGCATTCTAAGCTTCACAAACAAACTCTTCCAAGTATTGTACTCCCTGAACACAAACTCACCACTTGGGTACTTGTCCTCATCATCGCCAGAACTGGAGCTTCCATTACCATCCACCAATTCAACTTCCCCTCCAATCTTCTCATACTCGTTGGATAATGTCTGATCGCTCTCTGTATCAAAAGCCCTGGTCGGAATCCCTAGAAAACTGCCTTTCTTGTGGAGAAAAGAGTCTGGCTTTTTCAAGTGTAGTGGACTAAGCGAGAAGTGAATTGAGAATGAGGGTGAGCATTTGATCGAACAGGTGGTTTGCAGGTGGATTGTGGTGAAGCGAGGAGAGGGTAGTATCTGAGCCATTCTCGGAGTTGATGAGAAGAAGGCTCAGAAACCAGAGTACAATCGTTAAAGGCCGACGCAAGGGATACCGTAGGATGCAACAGATATCATGTGCTATCTGGCTTTGAAAGCCCAAAGGATATGAATTCCGAGGTGTAGGATTAAGGAAGCATGGTGTTTTTATATATACCAGACTTATTTATAGCTACATTGGCATTAGTAAAACATTAAACTAAAGTACAACAAGACAATTTGAATTTCCTTTTTTTTTTTTCTTTCGGGCAAAACTTTTATATTATACTTTTTTTAGGGGGGGAAAACAACTTAATAAAAGAAAAGGAGCCCCTCAGGGGATGGTGTAGTGGGTTGGTTCGCTTTGGCACGATAGGCTTGCGTGCTAGCAGGCGAATAGTGTCGGCTTAGAGCATCCACTATGCTCAATCAAACAAAAGCCTCCTGCACAATTTTCTATGCAACACATCACTACTACATCACTTGTACATCAAAAAGTAAAACCTCAACTATTGTATAAATTTTTCTTCACAATCCATAAACTTCTTCAACCTTTTTTTTATGTACTCCACCATCAGTTCAGAGTTATTAATTATATTATTTTATTTTATATCTATTCATTTAATGTCCTTAATATATATATATATATAATTATTTAATTAATATGTTTTATTAAATTATCATAATAAATATTAAAATTAAATTTGCAGTAATTTATATTTTCATATAACTTTATAAAATACTATTAAAATGTTATAAGTTTAAAAGGAATAAGTACAATATTTAATTTAAACATTACAAATAACTTAATAATATATAACATAAAACAGTTAATGTTTCATAAATTGATATTTGAATTATGCACTAATCGCCCCTCGCAAAGTACCCATATGTGCTCAGCTAAATTGGCTCGGAACCGGTAATATACTTCACTATCACGTAGCTCGTAATAGTTACGAATGTAGTCTAGGAATACCTGAGTGGAGCCTTGAACTACTTGTGCATGAGGAGTGATTGATTGATCATACAACCAATCACTTACCATTCCCCCTTCATCCTCAATAATCATGTTATGCAAAATAATCCATATATGCATGATATCACTCAACTTATTCATATACCAAAATCTCACTAGGGGCTCTAGCTATTGCCCAAGGAGATTGGAGCATCCCAAATGCCTGCTTGACATCATTTCTTGCAGCTTTCTTCCTTTCTTTGAACTTTTTTCTCTTGGGATTTATTGTCACAAAAAATCTCTTCACAAAAGTAGCTCATTTAGGGTAAATCCTATTTGTAAGATAATACCCCTTAGTATACCGTGTCAATTACCATGAAACTGACCTTTGGTGCAATATTGTCATAATATTGTTGAATGAAGGTAATTCAGTAAGTACATTGATATCATTTTTGGAATCTGTTATGCCAAAAATGCATGATACATCCACAATCAGCGGACGCGGCCACTTCAAGAGCAATTGTTGGGACCTCATGATCGCATCAAGTAAACTAACCTTTCCAACCGACATAATAAGTCTTCTATTCCCAATGCATACAATCAAGACTGCCCAATATATTGAAGCAAACGTTGGGTGTCAGTGCTTGTGGGTCTTCTCAAGTAATGATCACCAAATACTCCAATCACACACTGGGAAAATTTGGAGAAACACTAGGTAGCAGTTGTTTCCCCAACCCATTACATGCCAACTAACAGATAGAAATCATGCATCTTTATAGTAGCGAGAACCTTTTTGCCCTATTTCATCATTCTCTGCTGAAAATATGGTGAGTGAGTTTGTAAAGTTTCGACCATGTGAAGGAACATTAGTTTCGCATCCAAAATCATCGTCGGAAAATGGCATCATGCCATGTTGGGTCATCACAAAAGTAATCAGTAACGAGACGAACATATGCGTCTTCATGAACTCGATCAATGTATCTTCTCGTGTGCAGGGGCGGACTTACATAGGGTGTGAGGAGGGCCAACATTTCATTTTTTTATTTTTCATACATAAATTTTGGGCATAATTCCATTTGCTTCCCCCAACATTTTTTGTAAAAAACAATTATGTTAATTTTGAATTGTAATTATGTATTATGGGATGTTTAATAATAACATTCTACTTGATGCAAATACATAATATATTTTGACTTTTATCGTTATACAAAATATATATTTGATCTTAAAACTATTGGCCTCCCAAATGTCAAATCTTGGTTCCGCCCCTACTCGCGCGTTTTATGTTGGAAGAACTTTGAGCTGCAAAATGTCTCTACACTTTTTTCTCAAGAAGCTCTAAAAATTTTCGATCAATGTCATCATCAGTGTTTTATCTCACTAGATTTTTCCATAATTCACGGATTTAGGCTTTCTTAGAACTACAAGAATCTTGAGACATTGTGGTAAGAAGAATAACATAAATGTAGTTGAGAAGATAATTAGTTATTGAGGAGGTCTTATGTGAGACCGTCTCATGGATCTAAGTTCATGAAACGGATCCTAAAACACACAAACATATGGATTTTTTTCATGGGTACGAGTTTGAGTCAAAATTTTATTTAAGTTATTTGTATATATAAGTTAGGTTCCAACGGCTAACTTATAACGACTAGTTTCAAATGTCTAGTTCCTAACAAACATAAGATAAATAGTACAACAAACTAAAAGTAAAAAATACCTAGTACAATCAACCAATGTGAAAAATCAACCTAATCAACTACGGCAAGCCATGTCTCTCTTTTATTTTTCGTACAAACTTTTTATGGAAAGCAAGATTTTCAGGGGTATTTCACTAACATCTTTCATATAAATTTCATGTTCCGTTATGAATAACATTTGATCATTCTGTGGCATCTTTTCTTTTTGTAATTCTTTCATCGTCGCTAATCGAGAAATTCTTACCGCAAGCGTACGGTGTCAAGTTTTAGTATAGTTTTGAAAGTAGGGTTATCGTCTCCACAGGGATTGTTATCGGATTTTATACTAAGTACTATAATTAAAATAGCTTAATTATATCTAGAAATCGAAAAGAAATGAGTATTTATTAAACTAAAAATAAAACTAATTAAACTAACAATTGGTTCAGACAATTAATCAAATACTTAAGATATGAATTCTAGATGGTTGATTTCACCTAGTTATCCCCTATGTTTTCAATCCAGTTCATTAATCACAAGTTACTAATCTATAAGCCAATATTCCTATCGTTTATCACTTCCTCTCTCGAGTGCCAAGTGATTCTAGGTTCCAATTCTGATTTCAATATCTCTATAAAAATCATAAATTAAACCCTAATACGCTCGATGAATATTCTATCACAGGCTTCAAAAGATTCATAAACCTCTCGGTTTTCTATGAAACTCTAGGTTGTGCTATTCTATGGTCATGCATTCAATTACCTCTCTCGAGTATCAAATCAAACACGCCAAACAATCTAAACTATTGATCAGATAATTCAGATGCAATCACATCAAATAGCACAAATAGATTAATTAACATGCGAATTTCATAAACTGGAAATCAAAACATAGGTTCAAACGTAAGTTACATCAATCCCCTAGAAAAATAGGTTTAGCTCATAATGGATGTACAAAAACTCGTGAAGAAATAATTATACATCTTAAAAATTGACAAAGAAAAGCAAAGAAAGAATTGAGAAGAGAAGAGAAGGAATTCTCTCTGTGTCCAGATGAGAAGTGCCTTCAATTGTTGTCCCGAACCCTAGCTCCATGTCTCTTATCTTGCGTTGTGCTCAAAATAATGTCCCACCTCTGTTACGTACGTCTTTTGTTGTATTTATATGTTTAAAACCCTCAAAATCCGTCAAAAGGCCCACGAAATCATAGCCCAGCGTTCAGCCCATTGGATCGCGCGCTGCAGCGCGCGCTGTATATGCATATCTCGCCCATTGGCGCGCTGCAGTGCCTCCGTCACGCGTTGTAACTTCGACCATCGTCATAGCGCGTTGCGCTATGCGCCATGGGATGAGCCTTTGCGCAGACTCTTCTTTTTGCGATCGTATCTTTGTTTTCCACCCCCACGTTGCGGCGCGGGGGTTTTGGCGCTGCGGCGCTCGACCTTACTCGATATTTTTTCATTTTTCTCCATTCTAACTTGCGATTTTTCCCTTCCAACACGTTTTTCATCATTCTTGACCAATTTCGGCTACCAAGACCTATCCCGACTCTCAAATGACAACAAATGACACAAACTTGACTCAAACAACACTAAAAATTCCTAAAAACAACGCAAAATCTTAGTCTAGAATACTCAATACTTTGGTATAAAACTAACTTAACAAATACCCCCAAACTTATACTTTTGCTTGTCCTCAAGCAATTACAGACTCTATAAAATCAACAAACATGATGGAAACAAAAAGAAGACAACTGACTCAAACAGACAAACTGCAAAACTTCACAACCAAACTCATTCGTCAAATTTCATTTCACTATCAATCAAGCACGTAGTTTCACAATGTGATCATGAAGGTGGAATGTTCATGTCAACTCCGTTTTCATTATCCAGATAGATTCACACAATCAAGTGTTTTCAAGATGATCTACTTTCTGAATATAAAGATGAGATGTTTACCAGACTCCATAGGCTTGTCTTTCACACTAATCTCCACTAATGTAGGCTAATGTAATACAAGGATCAATAGGACTTTCAAAACTTGTAATGTGGGCTTAGGGTAAGTTAGGAAATATAGGATTAAGTGGCTCAAATCACCCAAGCACACAATTATCAACTCGAATCATCAATTAGCAACTACCCTTCACTTTTTAACATCCCCAATGTTTATGAACCTTCAATCCCGCTGATTTTTCTCATTTTTTTTCTTTTTTTTTCGGAACCCCCAAACTTATTCTTTTGCATGCTTTACACATGGGGTTTCATCTTTTCTTTTCTCGGGCAATTTCATGCAATTAAACACATACCCTTCTCATCATACCCTACTCAACCTTCAACATTTTTCTATACTTTGTGTGTATGAGTGATGGGTAATTAGGATTTTCACATTTAGGCTCTGGGTATTAAATTGGTTGCCAAAGAAATGGGTTTATAAGTCTCAAAGGGGGACACTAAGGAAAATATAATACAAAGGTAGGCATTTTAGGCTCTAGCTTGTTCAAAGATGGCCTAAATCACTTCCTTAATGTTACTTCACCTAGAATTTTGCCTCGACTAGTGATCAGACAAGTTTCAGAATCCGGTGGGATTATACAAGAAACACTCAATCGCATAATTCATCCCCAAATAAATCAACAGAGTTAAGCACATAGATGGAATTCATGGAAAGAAGATTAGATCATAGTTCAAACACATGCTCTCTCGACCGTTCAACTCATATTCAACAAATTAACTTAGTCATGCAGTTTCACATTTTTAAAGACGACCTGACTCGACTCTGGACTCTTTTTTCCTTTTTTTTCTGATGACTCAAGACTCGACTCGATTAATAAAAACAGACTGCACCCCCAAACATAAAACGACATTGTCCCCAATGGAGAGGTGGGAAACGGACTTTCCTGGTAGCCAAGGAGCGAATGCTCCGTATCGAAGTCATGTGGTACTACTACATGTAAGAAGTGTCTCGTATAAGCTTACTATGCGTCCTAGCGCACAAGCCCGTGGGTGTTGTATGCCTCTGAGGTGTGGTCTTGTTCCTCCCCCTCGCCTTGGCCCGATCCTTTTTTGGTTTCACATCTTTGTAACCTAGCAAGGTAGACAAGAAAACAAAAATCATGGAGCCACAAAATTCGGTTATGGGTAAGAAATCGAAAATCAAAGTACGTAGATAATGCACCTAAGTGGAAAAATGTAGTGCCATGCCAAAAAGATAAGCATAGATAAGCAAGATAGCACTAAACAATGTGAAACTGTCATTGGGGCATTTAATCAAACACCTCGTATGCACGAGTTTTGGAAAAGATGGTATATGCAATGAATAACTCAATTCAATCCCCAAAATTCAACACCAACCTAAGTCTAGCATGATCAACCAATCCACAATCCACAAATCAACAACAATTATCCTAGCACTACTACAATCCAATCACACAAAAATCACAAGATGTGGAAAACCATGGGATGAGATTTGGAAGTTGCAAACTTACCAAATAATGAGTGGATGGGATGAAGATGTTGTGTGTGGTGTTAGAGTGCTCCTTTGTGAAGATGGAGTGGACTACGTGGGAGTTGCACAAATAAGAGAGATGGGGTGTGATGCAACTTACTACTCCTAAGAATGCAAAAAATTCAGAAAAAACAAAAACAACTACTAAACTATATTAATACTACGAAAGCAATAAAATGGGCTTCGGTTGCCTCCCAAGAAGCGCTAAGTTTACAGTCTTCAGCCAGACTTTGTCAGATTATCCTCAAGTTGGGGCTCCAATAGACACGTTATCCATATTTCCCTTAGAAGCTTCCCAACCTCCAATGTCTTCAGCTATATTCCCAACCATCTGCTTACCATCATTTGATTCAAATTTTAGCTTGTGGGTTGGATGGATGGTGAATACAACCTCCTCCTGATTTACCCGCAGAGTTAGCTCCCCCGTCTCTACATCAATCAAAGCCCTTGTTGTAGCTAAAAACGGCCGCCCAAAGATTATAGGTATTTTCTCATCCTCATTCACGTCCAACACTACAAAATCCACATGAAAAACAAATTTGTCAATTCTTACCAACACGTCTTTAATGATTCCCCACGGATAGGCGATGGATCGATCAACAAATTGCAACGTGATGTTGGACGATTTCACCTCCCCAAGCCCAAGCTTCGTCACATCAGAGAGAGATATAAGATTCACACTGGACCCAAGATCACAAAGTGGTTTCTCAAAGAAAACTCTTCCAATAGTACAAAGAATAGTGAAACTCCCTGGATCCTTCATTTTATGTGGTAGTTTACTTTGCACTATAGCACTTCATTCATCTGTCAAATAGACAGTCTCAAACTCCTCCAACTTCATTTTCATGGATTCCACTGGTTTCGCATAAATAGGCAATTTTTCGGGGGTAGGTTGGATTTTTACTTCTTTTTTCACATAAATTGCATTGCAGTGCTCTCTCGGATTAACTTCTGTATCGCTCGGAAATTTTCTTTTCTGCTGCAATGAGTTCACTGTTGTTGCCAACTGACCTATTTGTGTCTCAATCGACCTAATATGCGTCTCCATTGTGCTCATCTTAGTACTCAGACTATCAACTGCAAGCATCACTGCTCATCCGATTCCTAGTCTCTCCAATGAATCGCCGAGTATCTCCTCTAGCGATCGCTTTTTTCACCTCCGAGTGCATTAGAACTCGTATGGGTTGGGATAACTTGAGGTGGGTTCAATACATTCTTGTTGTTGCTATAAGAGAGATTCTCGTGATTGTGAAGTCTCGGGTGATAATGAGTTGGTAATGGATTACCTTTGTTATTAAAATCCCGGTTGTTCACATAATTTACTTGCTCGGCCTCGTGAGTGGCGGTTGTGTGAACGGCTGCGGGTGGAATCGCGACTTGCTGTGGTGTGCCACCAATATTCATGATGGCTAATTGCTTCGTCAGACTCGAGATTTGAGCTGCCAAAGCTGACATTGTATCAAGCTCAAGAACACCGGCAACTGGATTTGGCGTTGACCTCTCGGAGGGCCATTAATAACTGTTTGTGGCCATTTCTCCAAGCAGAAGTAAGGCCTCAATCGGAGTTTTAGCCATCAATGTACCTCCTGTTGCCGCATCTAGTATCGTCCTCATATGATTATTCAGCCCATTGTAAAAATATTGAACCCTCTGCCAGTCTGCATAGCCATGTTGTGGGCATCTCCGCAACAGATCTTTAAATCGCTCCCAAGCTTCATATAACGACTCAAAAGCAATCTGTTGGAATTAGACTATCTCGCTCTTAAGTTGGAGTGTCTTGGCCGGGAGGGAAGAATTTTGCTAAAAATTTGAGTCGATCATCCCAACGTAATACTCCTGGGAGAATGTCCGAACCACCGCCGGCCTTATCTCTGAGTGAAAACGGAAAAGCCTCAATCGAATGGCCTCACCGCTTACACCATTCATCTTGATGTTGTCGCGAATTTCTAAGAATGTGGTTATATGTGTATTCGGATCATCCACCTGGCTCCCAAATCGATCTCGTTGAACCATGCTTATGAGGCCTGGTTTTAATTCAAAATTATTCGCATTTATGGGTTGGCGCACAATTCCGGAGTAATTATGGTTCACGGTCGGTTGGAAATAATCCCGGATTACCTTTTCTTGTGCCTCAGGCTGTGGTGGCACATTCACAACCCGAATTCTGGCGTTCTCATTTTCGATGTCTCCTGCCGTTGCTCGATTCTCTGCTTGCTTTGCTGTTCTGATTGCTCGAAGTGTCCTTTCAATCTTTAGATCAAAATGAAGCAAATTAATATCCTTAGAATCTCGCATAAACAGACAAGTCAATGAGAAACACGAAATTATAATTCCTAAACTAGTCTAGATTAGGATTAAGACTACTTGGTAATAGTATTAGTTTAAAATAGGATAAAACAATCCTCGGAAATGGTGCGAAAAACTTGATCGAGAAATTCTTACCGCAAGCGTACGGTGTCAAGTTTTAGTATAGTTTTTAAAGTAGGGTTATCGTCTCCACAAGGATTGTTATCGAATTTTATACTAAGTACTATAATTAAAATAGCTTAATTCTATCCATAAATCGAAAAGAGGTGAGTATTTATTAAACTAAAAATAAAACTAAAATTAAACTAACAATTGGTTCAGACAATTAATCAAACACTTAAGATATGAATTCTAGAGGATTGATTTCACCTAGTTATCCCATATGTTTTCAATCCAGTTCATTAATCACAAGTTATTAATCTATAAGCCAATATTCCGACCGTTTATCACTTCCTCTCTCGAGTGCCAAGTGATTCTAGGTTCCAATTCTGATTTCAATATCTCTATAAAAATCATAAATTAAACCGTAATACGCTCGATGAATATTCTATCACGGGCTTCAAAAGATTCATAGGTTGTGCTATTCTATGGTCATGCATTCAATTACCTCTCTTGAGTATCAAATCAAACACGCCAAATAATCTAAACTATTGATCAGATAATTCAGATGCAATCACATCAAATAGCACAAATAGATTAATTAACATGCGAATTTCATAAACTGGAAATCAAAACATAGGTTCAAACGTAAGTTACATCAATCCCCTAGAAAAATAGGTTTAACTCATAATGGATGTACAAAAAACTCGTGAAGAAATAATTATACTTCTTAAAAATTGACAAAGAAAAGCAAAAAAAGAATTGCGAAGAGAAGAGAAATAATTCTCTATGTGTCTAGATGAGAAGTGCATTCAATTGTCGTCCCGAACCCTAGCTCCATATCTCTTGCCTTGCATTGTGCTCAAAATAATATCCCACCTCTGTTACGTACATCCTTCGTTGTATTTATATGTTTAAAACCCTCAAAATCCGTCAAAAGGCCCACGAAAATCATAGCCCACGTTCGGCGTTGTCAGCGCTACAGCTTTCTCCATCGCTACCGTGGCGCGCGATGTATATGCTCTCTTCGTGGCCGCTGGGCGGCAGCGAACTCCGTCGCCGCGTTGTAACTTCGACCATCGTCCGCTGGCGCACGCAAGGCCCCCTTCTTTGCGCATCGTTTTCGCTTTTCCACCCCGCGTTGGGCAGGGGGTTATGGCCGCCTAACGGGCGCTAACCTTACTCGATTTTTTTCCGCTTTTCTCCATTCTAACTTGCAATTTTTCTCTTCCAACAAGTTTTTCATCGTTCTTGACCAATTTTGGCTACCAAGACTTGTCCCGACTCTCAAACGACAACAAATGACACGAACTTGACTCAAACAACACTAAAAATACCCAAAAACAACGCAAAATCCTAGTCTAGAATACTTGATACTTTGGTATAAAACCAACTTAATAGTCGCCAACTCAACATCCAACTCTTCATCTATTTTTTAGGCCTGCAGAACCTTAGATTTCACTTTCTTCTCTTGTCGCCTATTTTCCTATTGGACGAGTACGAGCCTCACTGAAAGTCACAGAATCACTTGTATTTGGATTGGAATATGAAGGTATGCCTTAGATTCAAATATTTTTGTCTTCTTTGCACCTCGATTACCTTGTTCTGTCGGAGTCCATTTTGGATTATTTTCTGACAAGCTTCCGCACATGGTGATATTTGAAAGGCTTGCCATAATCATTTCTGAACTTTTTATTTACTTACTTTGTTACTTGGTCATCATTTCATCCCCTCTCTCTTTGACTTTGTTCTTTATTGTGTAATTCAACATAGTTGTTCACGTCCCGTTGCATCTGAAAACCAATGAATTTTTAGAGGCCCTGGCAATCTCAACACAATGTTTTTTTTTCTGGAAGCTCCTTGAAGTACGTTTTGATGCGTATCCAGAAGTCTTTACATGCTTGGTCATTGCCAACTATTAAGTCACAACTAATAGTAATTGATGCCTTTGTTAGGGTCTCTTCTTCATCCACAGACCAGTAAGTACGTTTAACCACCCATTTGTTGTTACCTTCACCATGTTCGCAATGTTAGGTATTTGTATCAAGTGCGATATTTTCTATCTTTTTGTATAGAATGTAGTGGAAACTAGGTCTCTTGAATAGAAGAGAGTGTTGAATGCTCTTTTTCAGTATCAGATATACTGAAACTAGCCCTTTTTACCTTGTTCAAAGGTAATTTTAATGGTGGTTGAGGCAAAAATACATTAGGAGGATGTATCATCCCAAATTGGATTGCCATAGCTTACCAATATTCAGGTAGAGACATATAAAATGGAGCTTGATAAGCATTACTCAATTGAGTCAGAACACTTTGAGTTGGTTGAAAATTTGGAAAATTTTATGGAAAACACGCGGCGTAGTTGAAAAACTTTGGGGGTGTTGTGTGGGTGAAAAAAATTGAAATTATTGGACATTAGATAACGCACTACAATTTTGAGAGGCTACATTTTGGGAACCATCTGAAGAACTCAAGAAATTCCTTAGAATTGTCTTGCATTTTCATCCATTTAATGTAATAAAAGGTAGAAAGTTGTAGGTTGGGAGGGGAAAATGAAAATGCAACAAATGATATGTATAGAATTTTTTTAGGTAAAATAGTCTTTGGATAATGGCTAACTACAACAGTTCTTTTACATTTTTTTATATGTGATAGTCTTAACTCTTGAGTTGAATCTTGTTAGAGATTCTATTAGATTCAGTCAATCAATTGAATAAATCTTTACTGTGTATTTACTTTATTCTTTGATTTGGTCAGAATAAGACATCATGATTTAGAGGATTTTGTAGGATTAGTTTGTATAAATCTTGAGATTCTTTATTTATAGTAGATGATATTATAAGTGTATATATTCTGTAATTGATATTGAGTTATGCAGAAAAAACTTTCAAGTTTCCAATTATTCTTGTGTCATGGTATCAAAGCCACGGGTACTGGTGACTAAGAAAAAAAAATTGTCCTAAGAAAAGCCATCAAATATGAGTACACAAGGGCCTTCAGAAACAAAACACCTCCGGATCCTCTTCTCCGATTGATAGCGAGACCACCATTCTCTTCAAATCACTCAAAGACAAACTAATGGGTTGAATTTTTGAGAATGGTTTCATCTGTTATCCTTGTTATTAGAGGAAGAGGGAAAATTGGCTACTTGACAGTGCAATAGCAACCCCTTTGGACACATCACCAAATTGCAGCACTTGCGAAGCAGAAAACTCAATCGTCATGGCTTGGCTTATTAATTTTATGGAGCTAAGTATTGGACAAACTTATCTATTTTACCAGACGGTAAAGGATATTTGGGATGAGGTCCAAGAAATTTATTCAGATCTTGAAAACACTTCTTAATGTTTTGAGATCAGGTCAAAGATTCGCAATACCAGACAAGGAATTCTCACAGTAACTGAATACTATAATTCCTTAATGGGATTATGGCAGGAAATATATCTCTTATATGAGATGGGACTAATGAGATGGGATGGTTCTGCACTATTGATGCTGAAAAATACAAGAAAATGCTTAAGAAAGAGAGCACATTTGATTTCTTGCAAGGGCTAAATCCAGATTTAGATGAAGTGCATGGTAGGCTGCTTGAGTTGAAGCTTTTTTCGTACCTTTCAAGAATCTTTTGTTGAAGTAAGGAGAGAGGAAAGCATGAAAAGAGTAACGATGAATCCTTTAGCCCAATTGCATTTTCCTTAGAAACACGAGTCTTGGCTTTTGCAGTATATAAACAAAATAATGGTCGTCATGGATTTCAATCGAGAGACAAAATCTGGTGTGATCATTGTGACAAGCCATATCACACTCGTGAGACTTATTGGGACTTGCATGACAAGCCCTCTGATTGGAAACCAAGGAAACAATGTGGACAATCCAAATCAGCCCACATGGTGGAATTTGATTATAGCAAGTCTACACGGTCGAACTTCTCAAGTGAGGAGTTGGAGATGCTACGACAACTTCTCAACCAAACTAAGGTGTCAACTGGATTTGATAGTCAGAACTCAAAGACTTCTACTGCAACTATGACTCAAACATGTAATATAAGCAAAACTTTCATATCGAAATCACAACAAACAGATTGTTGGATTGTGGATACAAGGGCTTCTGACCATATGACCAAGACATTAGATGTCTTTGATGATTATCAGAAGTGTAGCAACAGGATTAACGTGTGGGTGCGGATGGAAAAATGTCACCTGCCACTGGGAGGGGCACAATTTGCTTACCGAACATGACACTGAAGATATGAATTGTGTCAACTAGTAAGTTAACAAAAGATATGAATTGTGTTGTGACATTTTTCTTTTCTCATTGTGAATTTTAGGACCGTTCTTTGGGGAAGATGATTGGAATTGCTGAAAAGAATGATGACCTATACTATCTCTCAGTAACTGGGGATTCCAATAGACTTAAGTCTCACAATAAAATGGGTTATTGATTTTTTGCAACCTGTACTATAGGGTCATTGCGGTTTCAGTACCTGTACTATTTTTTATTTTGAAAGTAGTACCTAAACTAAACGAATTTGTGGAAGTGCAACCTAATACACACCGGCGATGGAATATTCCACTGGGATTCCATCACGTGATACGCACGCCCCTTATTTTAAGGGTATTTTCGTCAGTTTAGGTTGTCATCATTTATAAATGGACAAATATACCCTGTTATACCAACTAGGATTTATGGTCGGGAAAAATGAAATTCTAGCACGAGAAACAAGCCAAAGAATCCACCACTGCTGCCAAATGACAACCGACAAATGAGAAAATTTTCCAAACTCAAGAAAGCAAAATTTTTGTGAACCAATTGCAGAGAAATAATAACTGGAAATTTACACACAATTTATTAGAAATACAGTCCAATGGCTCCAATCAAGCAAATATTCAGGATTGTGGCAACTGAGGCTATCTACTGAAAATTCTTGTGACTACATTCAAAAAAATATAAAATTTTCCTCAGAAAAATCACATCCTGCATTATTTCACTTTTAGAAGCTATATTAAAAGTCCTAATGAAGATTAAGGAGTACTAGACCCAAAATTAAACGAATAAATTGAATCTAAAACAATTTAAGACTAAAATCAGCTGATCAACCAAGTATCCACACAATTTAACAGCTAAATTTTAAAAAATAAATATAAAAATCAGACCATAGTTTACCAGCACTAAACATTTACACGCAAAACCCTCGAATCACGGATATCAAAATTCTCATCTTTTCAAATCCAAAATTATAAAAATCCCAACAACAATTTGGAACTTCAAATCAAAATTCTTGCTCTGCTTTTCAGTTATCTCTGTTTCTCGAACTTCTAATTCCATCCACCTTCGCTGCTCACCACAACTTCTCCCATTTTTTCCAAGATTTTGGTTGCTTCAGAGAATGTGTGAAACGTTTTTTTTCAACTCAAAATATCTGAAAATGGAGACCCCATTTCTTGAATTTTGATCATATGGTTGCTTTTTACTGGTCTGCTTTTATATTGTGGAAGAGAATTTTGATTGCCATTTATTAGTAACGGAATGGATTTCTGAATGAGAAGGGTAATTTGAGATATTCGAATTAAGATTTGTATTGTGGAAGAGAATTTTGATTGCAATTTTTTTCACAGGTTAGAGATTTTTCGGAGGTTTATTTTGATTTGTTTAGTTTAGGGCTCACAACTTGCAATTTGGGAACCCTAAGCACCTATTTGGGGATTTGTGAATTCTCGTGCAAATCACGTGAGTCTTTGGGTGGGAGATTAATGACAACCTAAACTGACAAAAATAGCCTTAAAAAAAGGGGCGTGCGTCTCACGTGATGGAATTCCGGTGGAATATTCCATCGCCGATGTGTATTAGGTTGCACTTCCTCAAATTCGTTTAGTTTAGGTACTACTTTCAAAAAAAAATAGTACAGGTACTGAAACCGCAATGACCCTATAGTACAGGTTGCAAAAAATCAATAACCCCAATAAAATTTCCATGTCAGTTGCTTCCAATTTTGATGTTATGTTATGGCATCAACTCTTGGGGCATCTAAGTTTTTCTTATATGAAAGTTTTGTATCCAAATCTTTTCATCAATAAAAATAACATTTCATTTCATTGTGAGCATTGTGTCTTTGCCAAACAATCCAGAGCCAATTATCTACCACACAAATACAACCCCTCAAAATCTTTCCAGTTCATTCATATTGATATATGGGGGCTATCTAGGATAAATAATTTAACTAGAACTCACTGGTTTGTCACTTTCATAGATGACCATACTCAAGTATGTTGGGTGTATCTGATGAAAGATAAATCTGGGGAATCTTTTGGTTCAAGCAATTCCACAAATTTGTCTAGAATGTTTTCCAGTCCAAAATAGGTATCCTTAGAACTGATAATGGGAGGGAGTACTTTTCGAATGAATTTAGCCAATATTTAGGGACTAACGGGATATACCATCGAAGTTCTTGTGTTGACACACCTAACCTAAAACAGGATTGCAGAAAGAAAAAATCGTCATTTGTTGGAAATTGCTCGATAAATAATGTTCACTAGTTATGTCCGAAACTCCTACCGGGGAGGCTATTCTCACGTCAACATATTTAAGAAATCGTCTACCCTCAAAAACACTTAAATTCAGAACTTCGTCAAGTGTACTTCTAGATCACTTTCCAAATGTCCATTCTTTCAATCCATTGTCCCCAAAGATATTTGGTTGCATTGTGTTTGTCAACAATAGACAACCTAGTCATAGCAAACCTGATCCGAGGGCCTTCAAATGTGTATTTGTCGGATACTCTTCAACACAAAAAGGGTACAAATGTTACTTTCCGACTTCTAAGAAATTTTATGTGTCATCTGATGTGATATTTTTGAACATCTACCATTCTATACCAACACCTGTCTCCATGGGGAGAATTTTGATGAAGACGGTCATTGGGATCCTAATATATCCCTTCCGATATCACAAGATGTCCCACTTTTACCCATGAATTCAGCCTTCATAAAACCAGAAAATGTCACTATCCATGCATCTCCAGAAAACTCCAATCCAAATCATGTTTCTATACATAATCTTATTTCAAGACATTCTTCAAGAAAACTAGTTACTGAAAGACCTCTTCAAGTTTACTCCCGAAGACCAATAGCTCCTCAGCAAAACCTGTCATTGATCCAAGAACAAGGTCCTGAATTGGAGGTGACTTGAATATGTCGATTGTTTTACGGAAAGGGGTAAGGTGCACTAAACATCCTATTTCCAATTTTCTGACCTACAATAAGCTATTTCCAATTTTCTGACCTACAATAAACTATTTCCAATTTTCTGACCTACAATACGTTATCTGCTGAGTATAAGCCTTTACACTGAAGATTGACAATGTGGTTTTTCCCAAAAATATCTATGAGGCTTTAAAAGGTCCAAAGTGGGCAAATGTTGTGCAGGAAGAAATGCGATCATTGCATGATAATGGAACTCGGGAAATAGTTGACTTACCAGAGGATAAGAAAGTGATTGGAAGCAACTGGATTTTTGCAGAGAAATATAAGGCAGATGGAAAGATAGAAAGGTTTAAAACTCGATTAGCGCCACAAGGATTCACTTAAACATATGGGATTGATTATGAAGAAACATTTGCTCTAGTATCAAAGTTCAACTCAATCCGTGTACTGTTATCTTTGGCAGCAAATCTATACTGGGAACTTCACCAATTGGATGTAAAAAATGCCTTCTTGAATGGCAATCTTGAAGAAGAAGTGTATATGAAGATTCCACTTGGATTTCAGTTGGAAAATCAAAATGCTAAAGTTTGCAGATTAAAAAGTCAATATATGGTCTGAAACAGTCCCCATGTGCGTGGTTCACCATATTCAGTTCAACTCTTACTCGATTGGGGTACACTTAAGCAAAGACTGACCACACTATTTTCATTAATGAGGGAGTAGTTGAAAAATGGACATTTTTATTGTGTATGTAGATGATATCATGATAACGATGAGATTCACAAGCTCAAGAATCAACTGAGGGAAGAATTTGAAGTTAAAGATTTAGGACCCTTGAAATATTTTCTTGCAATGGAAGTTGCTAGAAGTAAAGAGGGTATTTTCGTTTCTCAGAGGAAATACACTATTGATTTACTGGAAGAAACTGGGAAATAAGTGTTGGGAAATTTATTGTTTAGATTTTGATGAATGCCATGTAAAACTTAAACTAGGAAGTTGGCACCCCATTTTTTGTTGTAAACTGCATTGTAACAAATAGGGGCTGGTCAATCTGAGTTAAGTCGGCTATGCCTAAACATGCAAGAAGACAAACCGAGACTAGAAGAAAGACTCCACCGCAAGACAAGACAAGTGAGTATGGCAAAGAAGAGAAGACGAGAACTCGATCAAGGTATGCAATGAGATGCACTGAGTCAAGATATCGATCAAGTCAACTCAAGATAGCCAAGTCTCAAGTTGAAGTGACGGAAGAGTCATCCAATGATTGAAAGTTGACTCTAAGTCACCTGGGGAAAGCAAGGAAATGCAATCAAGTCGAGATAATCGAAAGAGATCTGCCTTAAATCAAGAGAATTACTTAAACAAGTAATATCTCCATGCTACCTTTCTCGGAAGTGCTTAGTCGAGCGTGCAAGGGAATGAACCAATGGGAAGCACTACACCGTGTCGAACTCAAAAGCTAAAGAACAATTCATACGAGGAAGTGGCAATTCCAAGGATCGCAACAAGACAAGCCAACGACCACAAGTGACTTTCAAAAATAAGCTATCTCTTCAACGGGCAGATTTTTGAAAGATCACTATAAAAGGCTGAGGAATGACTCTAAGAAAGAAGGACCTTGATTACACGAACCCGCGAACATTCAAGCTAACATTTGAACTATGAATCGAAATATTCTCAAAGATCATTCAAGATTAATTCTCAAGCCTACACTACGAAGGAAATCAATCCAACACTCACCGTGAAGGAAAGATAACTTCAATCGCTTGAAGAGGAAACTTTTGAAGAAAAGGGGTCTACATTCCGTGGAGGATTGTAGGAAGGTTCAAGGTCGAACCAGTCTCGAGTTTTTGGAGGGCTTCGTGATCAAATCCAAAAAGCTTGAGCAAGTGAGTCTGTAGTAGCAAGCGCAAATGCCTGTGAAGAAGCCGAGTCGCACGAGAAGCCACTGCGTGACCAAGCATCTCAGATCGAGTCCCAAAGGATCAAGTCACCGTGTGATCAAGACTTGTATCTGGACTCATTACCACTTTGTATATCTTGATCAATACTTAGTGGATTCCTCCAGGAGTTGGAGAAGAGAGGAGTAGAAGAATTACCCCATCTTCGAACCTCTATAAAATCTTATAGTGTCATTTACATTTCAAAGACTTTAATTCTTGCATCTTATTTTTTTAACTCTGTTGATAAATTTGCTATCCACTTGATAATCCCTAAGTACTAAAACCAAGTATTAAATTTTTACTAAATCAATTTTAAGGGTGTAAAGTCTTCCAATAAAACAAACCTGCAGTTGAGCTAATTCGATCTTAACAAAATGAGTTATTCTATCAACAAACTCGGTCGAGTTTGTTGAGTGACTAACTCTACTGATTAACTAAATTGGCTATCCACCAAGGAATTAGCTGTGTAGTATCAACTCTGAACTTTAAAAAGGACTAAATCGAAAAGTTGGTAAGGTTTATTCAACCCCCCCCTTCTAAACCTTACACTCACACCCCTTGGGACCTACAAGTGGTATCGAGCGGTTGGTTCATTGAGCCTTCCGCACCGGTTAGTTCTTGAACTAGATCTCCAAATTTTTCAAAGTCTGCTTTAGTACTTAAGTTTTCAAAACTCTTTTTATTATCAAAAGTTATTATCATGGAAGCAAATTTGACACATATCCCTATGTTCACAATTGAAGAATTTGATGATTGGAAAATTCGTATGCAGGCTCATCTATCAGCATTACATGATGAGATGTGGATAGTGATAGAGGATGGGCCACTACAAATTTTAAAAGTGAACACAAATGTAAGAAGAGTCCGCTGCAAAGGTGAAGAGGATGTCGCTCCTAGACCACTATGGTTGAAAAACCAAGAGAATGGACAAATGATGACAAAAAGATACAACCTGGACAATGTGGCCAAGGATATTCTTTACAAAACCTTGGACAAAGCCATGTTCAATAAAGTCAAATCATGCAAAACGGCTAAAGAAATCTGGGACAAACTAACACTGATTTGTGAAGGCTCAGAGCAAATCAAGGAAAATAAATTATCAGTGGCTGTACAGAAATTTGAGAATTTCAAAATGATCGCAGGAGAGAACCTAGATCAACTGTCTGCTCTTGGAAAAGAATATACACAGAAGGAAATGTGTATGAAGATCCTAAAAAGTCTCCCAGCTGAATGGGAAATGAAGGTCATGGCACTAAGACATTCCATGGACCTATCAAAGACATCCAACCAGGAAGAGACAGCTGTACCCAAAACAGTTGCTCTAATTGTTAAGGATGGCAAGAAAGCTGAAGTCAAAGAAGTCATTGACCTAGAGGAAATAGCCCTGATGGTTAAAAGGTTCAACAAGTTCTTCAATAAGAACTACAAGAGAGGCAAGGGCGAATCCTCCAGAAGACACTCAGCTCCCTCCAAGTCAAGGGAAGATAGGCCAACCAAGAGAACAGATCATCAAAAGTCTGAATATCGTAGGGGCCGACAATCCAAGAATGGAAAGAGTCGATCAAAAGGTTGAATATCTATCTTTGGAACTGTAGGCAACCGGGTCACTATGCCATTGATTGCCCGTATCATGTAGTCAACAAATACAGGAATGAAGAAGAAAGAAAAGTCTTCAGAGAAAGAAGACAAGAAAAGAAAAAGGCAATGTTGGCTGCAGAGACTGCTGAGATAGCCAAGTCAAGAGACATAGCTGACTCAGAGAGTAGTGAAGCTGACTACTCAAGTGACTCTGAAGAAGAAGCCTTGATCTGTCTGATGGCCAAGGAACAAGACCAACCTGACCAAGAAGATGAGGTACACTCGACTCATCACACCCAGTTTCTAGTGATAGTGATCGTGACACACACACTTCATCACCCACTGATCTTTATGATTCATTAGGCAAAATGATGAAAGATTTTGAACACATTAAATCCTCACACACACTACTAAATGAGGAAAACAACCTACTCAAGAGCCAAAACTCACAGCTGACTAAGGAGCTGAGTACTCTAAGTCAAATAGCTGATGAGAATAAAAGTTTAAAGGCTGAAAATGCCAAGCTAATAGCAGAAATAGTTGCCATAGAAAAGAGGAGAATGACCTCAAAATGTGATTGCCTCATTCACTAAGGCATCTAAGTCATTGGATGATCTTATCATGAGCCAAAGAGAATGTGGAGACAAGACAAAGCAAGGATTTAATTCCTCTGTGCTATGTCAAGCTCCAAAAGTGATTTTGGAAAAAGGATCTTCAAGCAATGAAGTATCTCAAAAATCCAAAACTCCAAATGGTGCACACACATTTATTCCAAAGCACAATTACAAGCAAACTGGCATTGGTTATAAAGGAAAAGGAAAAAACAAATATTGAGTGTCTTTGAGAGGACAATTGAGAAGAAATTCACCGAGTTCCTCAAAGAAACTCCAAACAGAAATACTCAAGAAAGAAGAAACAGAGCTACCAAAAACCCCGAAGTTCTATAAAAGAAACACATTTGATGGGAATGGTAGAAAATATCCAAGCCAAGTGATTGGAATGATGTAAACTATCAAAGAAAGACCTATGGAATATAAGCCCAAATGACAAAGGCCTAGAACTCAAGAAAGGCCATTCCAAAGGTATAAGAGCTTTCATCAAAGACACATATGCACCTAGGCACTACACTCGAGACATCACAACTACCCAAAGAAGGCAATTGCTAAAACACATATACAGCATACGGACAAAAGAGACAAATTGTATGAACTTAGAATCCCCAAGCAATTTGCTAAAATTAATTATGATTATGGTATCGATAGATGGCAACCCCTTAGAGCCAAATCATCCGGCTATAGGTTGGTTGGATCATCTTACAATACTAACCCCTCGGACCTGCATAAGTATGGGTACCTAAAACTTAATTTCCTTGTTTGCGGGTTCAAGGAACAACCGAGTGCCAAGGAACCTGGTACATGGATAGTGGTCATTCCGGACATATGATAGGAAACAAGAAAAATCTGTCAAAATTCAAGGAAGTTAAAGGAGCAAAAGTCATATTTGGAGGAAATGAAGCTCCAGGAGAAATAAAAGGCATTGGATCCATCAAGAAAATGGATTAGAAATCACGATGTTGCATATGTTGAAGGACTCAATTTCAATCACTAAGTATCACCAACTCGTGATAAGGGCTATAATGTTGGATTTAACATGGGTATATGCCAAATCAAGGATACGTAATCAAGTGAAGTTGTGTTGCGAAGGATGCGAGACAAAAGAACATGTATATCGTGGATTGGTCAACAAAGAACACCAAGCACTGTCATAGCAAATAGCAGACAAATTGAATCAAGTTGGTTGTGGCACAAGAAGTTGAGTTACCTGAATTTCAAAACAATTAACAAGCTTGCCGAAGCAATCTTGTGAAAGGACTTCCGACTCGATTATAGAAAAAGGAGAGTATATGTGACACATGTCGGAAGGAAAACAAATCAAATCATCATTCAAAGAAAAGACATGTCTATCTTCAACAATGATATTTCATCTCGCTACATATGGATCTATTTGGTCCAATTGAACCAAATAGCATAAGTGGGAAGAAATATACCTTGGTGGTAGTAGATGACTACTCAAGATATACATGGACAATATTCATGTTTAAGAAGAAAGAAACTCTCTGAAAACTACCACAAATGATGAAGAGGATTCAAATGAGAAGAGCCAAACCATTATCAAAATAAGATCGACAGAAGGAACCGAGTTTGTCAATGGTATAATAACTCGCATTTGTATTGAAAATGGCATTGGTCATGAATTATCTGCAGCAAGGACTCCACAAAGAGAATGGAGCCGCAGCGAGAAAGAAGGAATAGAACTCTCAAAGAAGCGGCAAAAGGACCATGTTAGCGAGAAGCGGGGCTACCTAAAATATTTTGGGTCAAGCAATAAACACAAAGATGCTACACTCAAAATAGATGCATGATAAAGAGACACAAAAAGACTCCCTATGAGATTTGGACAGGAGAAAACCAAATGTTGCATATTTTAAAATATTTGGATGTAAATGCTTCATCCATAACAATGGCAAAGATAATCTAAAGGCTTTTGATGCTAAAGTCGATGAAGGTATCTTCTCGGGATACTCACCAAAGCAATGCCTACAGAGTACTCAACAAGAGGACTATGGTTGTAGAAGAATCCATTCATGTGGTATTCGATGAGCCAAATGTAAATGGAGAAGACATTGAAGAGTTAGCTGATAAGTGAATCATCCACCATGCGAAAAAGTCCCATCTTTGAGTTTGAAGCCGGAATTATAAACTCGATGAAGATGAGATAGTCAATCTCAAAAACAATGGAAAATCTGCACTAAGTGATTGCGAGAGAGCCGATCAAAGCAACACAACAAATGCTAGACGATCAATCCAGCTAACTTACTTCAACTTTGATGTAAGATGGTTGAGAGACCACCCACCGTAACTTGTCATTGGAGACATAAGAGAAGGTGTCAAAACAAGATCCGAACTCAACAAGAAGCCATGTTCACATGCTTCATCTCACAAATAGAGCCTAAAGATGTGTCACAAGCATTGGATGACACACATTGGATTCAAGCTATGCAAGAAGAGTCAATCGGTTTGAAAGAAATAAAGTATGGGAGTTAGTTCAAAGACCCACCCATCAAAATGTTATTGGCACTAAATGGGTGTTCAGAACAAGATGAACGAGGAAGGTTCTGGGGTAAGAAACAAAGCAAGATTAGTAGCCAAAGGATATTGCCAAGAAGAAGGGATAGATTTTGATGAAACATTTGCCCCAAAGAGCAAGATTGGAAGCTATCGTGATGTTTTTTGCCTATGCGACTCACAAGAATTTTATTGTATATCGATGGATGTAAAAATGCATTCCTAAATGGTTTATTGGAAGAAGAAGTGTATGTTGAACAACCTCCGTGATTTGAGCGAAGACTCTTGGAGATAAGGTATACAAACTCAAGAAAGCTATGTATGGATTGAAACAGGCACCCGAGAGCATGTTATGATACCTTGTCACAATTCCTAACGAGAATGGATTCACAAAAGGAAAAGTAGATAGAACACTGCTCGTAATTCAAGACAAGAAGAGCATACATCTTGCTTGTTCAAATATATGTGGATGACATCATTTTTGGATCCACAAACAAAGAATCGTGTGAAAAATTTTCAAACCTCATGCAAAGCAAATTCGAAATGAGCATGATGGGAGAGTCGACATTCTTCCTTGGACTCCAAGTGAAACAAAACAAGGATGGAACCTTCATAAGTCAAATAAAATACACCGAGAGATTTAATGAAGAAATTTGGTATGGAAGAGAAGTCTTCTGTGAAAATACCAATGAATACATCACCAAAATGGACATGGATGCGGATGGCAAGCCTCAGATCAAACAAGATACGAGCACTTATTGGATCATTGCTTTATCTCACAAAGAAGCGGGCGCGGACATCACACTTTGCTTTGTAGGTGTATGTGCAAGATTTCAATCGCTCCAAAAGAGAGCCATATGATCTGCAAATAAGAGGTTCTTGAGATATTTGAAACAAAGCCAAGAAGTTGGCTTATGGTATCCAAAGGAAGGTGGATTCAAGTTAATTGGCTATTCGGACTCGGCTTATGTGAGTCAAGATTTGAAGAACTCAAGCATGAGTTAGGGTTAATTGAGCTGAGCGACACTCGAAGACTCAAAGAAAGGCAATGAAACACAAAAAGGAAAAAGGGTCAATTCTCAAAATCGCTTAAATGAATCGATCGTATCGGAAAGACAAATTATACCGAATTAGGCGACAAATGAGTCACTATGAGAACTGTGACAAGAAGAGTTAAATCGGCTAAGGGATAAGCCGAGTCATTTATGAACAAAGTGACAAAACGCATCGTTTTTACTAAGCGGGAATGTTTTTAAGAATGACGTCAACATAATGATGATGTGTACAGCAAAAGTTGCACACCAAGCTTATGATTGGATATAAATGTCTTTGCCGCATTAAATTGAGACATTAAATGCTAATCGGCGTGCAAAATCTAAGCCGTTGATTTCGATCACATTTCAAAAACCACCCGCACGCCCTTTCGAAACCATAAACCATTTTCGCCGTTTTCTCTCACACATTACCAAAACGTTTCATTTCTCTCTCGGAAGCAAAGGCAAAACTCTCTCAAAACCCTATCAATCTTCAAATCAACTTCTAAGTTTCTTTTCGTGAAATACTGAAAAATGGCATCAACTTATGATTTCGTCAAGCTAGGGAAGCAAATCCACACTGGGTCTACTGTGGATTTCGAGGGTATGGTCAAACAGGGGTCCGATGACGCCCTCATAAAGAAGATTGCTGAAAAGCTCGAAAAGTCCGGGCTAAAACCATTTCTAACGATGGAGCTCCCGATGACCTATGTGGAAGAGGTCGCTCAGTTCTACGTGAATGCTGAAATTCACGATGAGGGGATCAAATCCTCTGTTCACAGGAAGGAGTTCATCATCTCTGCCAAAGATTTGGCAAAACACTGCTCATTACCGGTGGAAGGAGCACCAGAAATCAATGAAGCTGATGTAGACTTGGCTGCTGCTTGGAAGGAAGTAGCCAAGACCGACTATGCTGATAAGATAGTCTACACAACCAATAAGAGGTTGCTGAAGGAGGACTACCACAAACTATTGGACATAGTTGCCAAATGCATAGACATCAAATTTGGCAGCTTTGACCAACTATCCAAAGCAAAATTGATCGTCATGGCTGCGATCATTGAAGAAAAGCAAGTAAACTGGGCAAAGAATGGAGCATTTGGAGGATCCCTGGGATACGGCCTGGTGATTGGCCGGTGATGGAGGTGAAAGGAGTCCTCTTCGACATGGAAAGGCGTTCCATGTAAACAAAAGGATGTTCGATCAAACCTCTCTCGGCGCACGAAGAGAGCCTACGCCAAGAGAGCCGATACAAGTGAGGGGGAATTAGTGACCACAAGATACAAATGCTTTCTCTCCACCAAAGAAGAAAGTCCGCCCTGCGGCCTACTAAGAGAATTGTTGCCCCTGCAAAGAAAGAAAACCAAAATCGCTCCTGCCCCGCACTGAAGTCACTGCCGCCCGCAGTGTCTCCTGCCCCAAATGAGCGGCCGAGAAGGAATCTCAAATACCTTCTCCTACTCAAAAGATGAGAACGATAAGCAAGCCAAGACGGCCGGCTCCTCGAAGAAAACAACAAGACGCCCGCCGCCCAAGACTTAGAAGAAACTCTCTCCGAACTGAAATCCCTCCGGTACAAACTAGGAGAAGAAGAAGAATCTTCAAGCGTTCGAACTTGAGAAACCTACCGAGTCGGCCACTCACCAAAACAGATATCGAGAGACCTAGCCGGAGAAGTAGAGTCTCCGAAATTATTGATGAAACAACCAAGTCTCGAAGGCAATCAACAGAGGCAAATCAAGACCCACCAGTAGTTCGAACAATGAGACACAAGAAGAATCGAGAAATCTAACTCGCCTATTGACAGGACCGTATCCCCTCCTCGCAATGTGACGACAATGACGTAATGGAGCACCAAAGCTTGCTACCTTCTATCCCCGAGAATGAGGGACATCAAGAAGAAGTTGATAGAGATGATGATGTGATGATCCTATCCCCACCTTATCCGGACATCCAAAATCGTCTGCAGAGTGGAGGAAGTGGAAGTTAAGTCGATCCAGGGAATAGTTCCAACGGCCCGAGTTTATCGAAGAAGAAGAGAGAATCGATGAATTTTCTTGGAGTGACCAATGTGGTCCAAGAATCGGATGAAGAAAAATCGCACGCGATATCTTGCGGATCTTCAAGGACAAGGAGAAGGAGAGACAGTAGAGGAAGCCGAGGCACATGAGAAGGCCAAAGATCGCCCTATCACCGCACCACAAACATACACATCATCTCCTTGGCGCCCTATCGAGAGCGATGATGATCCGGACCATATTGCCGCCACGTAAGAGTTGCAAATGCAGCAAGCAATGCACGAATCCGCAGTCCTTCATGAACAAAGAATGATGGAGGGACCAGGAGAGTCCTCCAAAACACAGACTAGAGATAGACCCAATGGGAGTGGTGCGAAGATATTGCCATCACTTGTTCTTGCCACCACCACTTCCCCAACTCACTCGGAAGAAGGAACTAAGGAAATGGCGATGAAATCGGGTTAATGGGGACCCCGGTCAAGCCAACCCCTAATGAAGGTGTCTTACCACCGCCCCAACTGAACACTCGTAGAAATAGCCGGGAGTTTGGAGACGAGTGACCCCATTCCAAGTCACTCACCGGTGCGCCACCGAGGGGAAACTCCTTCCACTATAGCAAGGTTGGAGGATGTGCGAGATGACTCCACAAACGAATCTAGGAGGCGAAGTGGAGAAGGAACAAACACAAAGTACACAAATGAGTTGTCATCAACGAAGCTCGGCGATTAATTGAGACTGTCTCACCGAGGTGCCAACCGCTCAAGGCTAATGACCAAGCTGTTGATGCGGTCGAGGCACAGGAAGGAATAGCCCCGGAGTTAACACTGGGCGATGAAAGTGCAATCCATGGGGTTGAGACTCCAATGGATGCCACCGCAGAAGACCCTAAGACAGCTGACACTGTCGAAAGGGATGTCCAAGGCCTTGCTGCAGCTTGAGATGCTGGAGGTAATGAAGGCCAACGGGAGGTTGAGACTTCCCGGGGTAAAGAAGTTGAAGTACAGAACATCCCTCCTGCTATCATTGATCCATCTGAAAAGGAGATAAGCGCGCTTCACGATTCCCAGGACAATCCTGATGTAACATTTCTAGGATCGGAAGAAGACGATGAAGCTGAGTCATCCCCTGTGACTGATCCAAGAGACTCAGCTAAGGATGTTCCAACCACGAGCAAGTATGACCTCAAGACTACTCGTCAAACTTTCAATTTTGATGATGAGCCACCCATGGAAATCTCATCATCGTCCGATGACGCTCGATAAGGCCGAGACCACCAACTCAATTGGAAAAACCACCGAGACCAACGAAATCATGAGACAACAGGCTCGAAAGAAGTCGGGTCAACTTCACAACAGACCCAAACAAACAGTCCATCTGCGCAGCTCCCAAGCCGCAGCAGGTTCGACCCCACAAGAACTTCACGCGCACCACTCATCATTGAACAAATCCCAGGTGGCCGTGATGATTCCTTCGTAGAATCATTTCCATTCTCTCTGGAGATACCCGACCTCCCGAAGAGTTAGAAAGAGATCTCGCGCTTCCCACGCACTGATCCTGTCATTCCATCGAGATACCATTGTTCCAAATTGACTATGATTTTGATGTTTGCATGGCCATCACCGCCACCCGAGGAACAAATTGAAGTTCGGGAGGTGTTCAAAGCATTATTTGCTTTAAATTGAACGGATGGAGAGGCACCAGGCCTCGATGGACATGAGATCGGATAACAAAGATGCCAACCTTCACCGCTGACTTAAGAGGCATAATAGTCGAATCGGGGAGTGGTGGCAACAAAGAAGAAAACAATGCGTGTGGAACAAGCTAGATATTTTAAACATTGTTCAACAAGTTGTCTGGCGAGCCGAGAATGCCGATGCAAAGACAAAGTTGAGAGAACACATAGAGCACATGCATGAATCTCACACTCGAGATAAAGTCGCTGCGTGAGCAAAATAAGAATGAGCTCCTGCGTATAGAAGAAAACATGGATCGAAAATTCAGCCTTCTCATGGCCGAGATGAAGTTGCTTAAAGCTGAATCCAACGCTACTCGTTCGAGTTTCGTGCGGCATACTCATCCGCAAAGACTCAAAGCGAACTCGGCTATCATCGCCAGACTCGACTTCCTGCTTGCTAGTATGTCCAGGGGTTCCTCTCTCCTTTGATGATGCCAAAAAGGGGAAGAGGAATACCTAAAAGCGAAGAAATCGACGCCGAGAAAGAGGAAGCAAAGTAAAGGAAGAAAGACAAATTGAGGAGGTCTCAAGAGCAAAGAAAGGAAAGACTGTTGAGGGGGAAGGATCGGGAGATGTCACCCTAATGATTGCACAAACCCCCAACAAGGTCTTGTCACGGTGATATTATCGGCAAAACTCCCAGTGACTCGCCACCTCAACACTCTCTTTGTGTCTATGGTGAAAAGAGAAAAACATTGAAGCGGGGATGGAGGAAGTGGAAGGAAGGATGAATGCCCGAGTTATGAATATCTTGAAACAACATGGAGGCATTCCAAAGAGACAAAGACACTTATGCCATCTCGGATGCCTGAATCGAGCCAAGATCAGTTGATGAATTTAAAACGCCGCATCTCAAGGATACTTCACAAACATGTCCATGGCTCAAGCACGGGACTTGTATCTTGGGAAAAGGGTCTCACGTTATGTGAAGAAGGCGACGGTAGCAGACTCACCGGAGTCACTCTCTTCGTCACTCCGCTAGTCACTCACCAGGGAAGAAGAAGACCCCAAGACAATGCACGCCTGAGAGGAAGAGGTAGAGAAAGAAGCGTGTGTGGAGGAAGAGGTTTGGACCTGGGCCTCCGCCTTCAAAAACATTGAGTACATAGATCCAGGCAAGAAAGAAGGGATCTCTTTCAAGGTCTTGACCAAGTAGCCAATGGCAAGTGGCTAAAAACAATGCCGAGTACGTGAAAAGAATCGAAGAAAAAATAAAAGACAAACTCAGCTTTGGGAGGAGAGACAAGAGAGACTAAGAAGAGATGAAGTCGCCTTTTAAGGCATATGAAAAGAAGAAGAAGAAGGCTACAAGATGAGAAAAAGAGAAGAAGACCGAGAAGATGACAGAATCAAGAAGATGAAAGAAGGAGGCGTGAAGGAGATGAAGTGTTGTTGTCCACCCCTTCATGTATTTTACTATGTAAATACATACTATGTAAGTCTTCTCAGAAATCAGAAATTCTCTATTTTTGCGTAGATATAGATGTTTGCTCCGATACACCTTGTAAACAAATTGTGTAAAGGACAAGAATGCTATGATCAATAAAAAGATTGATTCTACGCATGCATTCTCTCTCGTAAATACACTATATGTATGTATCTATGCTATTTACATTTTGAATGTTTTAAGTTTTGGCATCATCAAAAGGGGGAAATTGTTGGGAAATTTATTGTTTAGATTTTGATGAATGCCATGTAAAACTTAAACTAGGAAGTTGGCACCCCATTTTTTGTTGTAAACCGCATTGTAACAAATAGGGTAATTGGTCAAGCCGAGTTAAGTCGGCTATGCCTAAACATGCAAGAAGACAACCGGAGACTAGAAGGAAGACTCACTTGCAAAGACAATTTGAGTATGGCAAAGAAGAGAAGACGGAACTCGATCAAGGTACAATCGAGATGCAAATGAGTCAAGTATCGGTCAAGTCAACTCAAGATAGCCAAGTCTCAAGTTGAAGTGACAAGAGTCATCCAATGATTGAAAGTGACTCTAAGTCACCTGGGGAAAGCAAGGAAATGCGGTCAAGTCGAGATAATCGAAGAGATCCATTGCACGAAATCAAAAGAATTACTTAAACAAGTAATACCTCCATGCTACCTTTCTCGAAGTGCTCGATCCTAGAAGCGTGCAAGGGAATGAACCAATGGGAAGCACTACACTCGTGTCGAACTCAAAAAGCTAAAGAACAATTCATACGAGGAAGTGGCAATTCCAAGGATCGCAACAAGACAAGCCAACGACCACAAGTGACTATCAAAAATAAGCCTATCTCTTCAACGGCGATTTTTGAAAGATCACTATAAAAGGCGAGGAATGACTCTAAGAAAGAAGGACCTTGATTACTTCGAACCACGAACATTCAAGCTAACATTTGAACTCATAATCGAAATATTCTCAAAGATCATTCAAGATTAATTCTCAAGCCTACACTACGAAGGAAATCAATCCAACACTCACCCGTGAAGAAAAGATAACTTCAATCGTTGAAGAGGAAACTTTTGAAGAAAAGGGGTCTACATTCCGGGAGGATTGTAGGAAGGTTCAAGGTCGAACCGGTCTCGAGTTTTTGGAGGGCTTCATGATCAAATCCAAAAAGCTTGAGCAAGTGAGCTATAGTAGCAAGCGCACGCCTGTGAAGAAGGCGAGTCGTCACGAGAAGCCACCGTGCGTGACCAAGGCATCTCCGGATCGAGTCCCAAAGGATCAAGTCACCGTGTGATCAAGACTTGTATCCGGGATGTTACCACTTTGTATACTTGATCAATACTTAGTGGATTCCTCCAGGAGTTGGAGAAGAGAGGAGTAGAAGAATTACCCCATCTTCGAACCTCTATAAAATCTTATCGTGTCATTTACATTTCAACAACTTTAATTCCTGCATCTTATTTGTTTAACTCTGTGATAAATTTGCTATCCACTTGATAATCCCTAAGTACTAAAACCAAGTATTAAATTTTTACTAAATCAATTTTAAGGGTGTAAAGTCTTCCATAAAACAAACTAATTGAGCTAATTCAATCTTAACAAATGAGTTATTCTATCAACGGCTCGATCAGTCTCGTTGAGTGACTAACTCTACTGATTAACTAAATTGGCTATCCACCAAGGAATTAGCTGCGTAGTATCAACTCTGAACTTTAAAAAGGACTAAATCGAAAAGTTGGTAAGGTTTATTCAACCCCCCCCTTCTAAACCTTACACTCACACCCCTTGGGACCTACAATAAGGGTGCAAACCAGTAGGGACTCCACTTGCAGAAAAACTGGAAGAGCAAGATTAAAGATGATGAGCCTTCAATTGATGTAGGAAGATACCAACATATGGTTGGCAGATTGATTTACTTATCTCTCACACAGCCTGACGTTACATATGGTGTGAGCATTGTGAGTCGTTACATGCATTCACCTACTCAAAACCATCTTGAACTTGTTAATCATATTTTGAAATATCTTATAGGAATTCCATGAAGAGGACTAATGTTTCTAGAGATTGAGTCCAGAAATATTGAAGGATATGTTGATGCAGACTGGGCTAGAAGTGACAATTGTAAGTCAACTCCTAGATATAGTGCTAAGTTGTGGGATAACATGGTCATATGGATGAGCAAGAAACAAACAGTTGTGGCAAGAAGTAGTGCTGAAGTAGAATTTTGAGTTATTGCACAAGGAATGTGTGAGGTTATATGACTAGAAAGGTTGAAGTAATACTTGAAAATCACATTTTGCACTTCGATTAAATTGTACAGTGGTAGCAAATCTGCCATCAGCATTATGAACAATCCAATCCAATGATCAGAATTGATCAAAGTTTTATCAAGAATGAATTTGAAGAAGAAGGCATCGATTTGTGCTATATTCCCACTAATGTTCAAGAAGTAGATATCTTGACAAAAATTCTAACAAAGCCAAGTCATGAAAGACTTCTCAGCAAGCTTGGAATGCGTGATATATTCCTAAGCTTGATGGGGGTGTTGGAGATTCTATTAGATTCAGTCAATCAATTGAATAAATCTTTCCTTTACTCTTTGATTTGGTTAGAATATGATAGCATGATTTAGGGGATTTTGTAGGATTAACCTGCATGAATCTTATGATTCTTTATTTATAGTAGATGATATTATGAGTGTATATATTTTGTGACTGATATTGAGTTATGCAGAAAAAACTTTCAAGTTCCCAATTATTTTGTTTCAAATCTTAATTAAAAAATAAAAAAAATCAAAGTATTGAAACAAGTTTCCAACGAGCAAAATGAAAGAATAAAATTAAATAGATTATCAATCATTCTTTTTTTATTGAATCAGAATACATCCTTGAAGGTTTTCAGGATTATGTATGGGCAGTTTTTGTGTATGCTAGTACTTGTGCAATGATTAGAAAATATCAAGTGAACTATCTAGTGGAGGGGAAACCTAGGTGGGGGCAGAAATGATTTTTAATTGGAGATTTTACTTATACCATTAGTATGCAAGAAAAGAAAGGGGGAAGCATCAGGAGTGGTTCTACTTTTGCTAGTTATGGGAACTTTGTTGAGTATATGGGATGAATGAAATGTCATTTTCAGGTTATCAGTTCACTTGGTCTAACTTAAGAGGTGCTGAAGGGTTTGTGGAAAAAAAATTGGATAGAGGATTTGGGTCTTCCTTATGTTGTTTATATTACCCTAAAGCAAAGATGAGGCATATCATGAGAACAACCTCTGATCATTGTCTATTGTTGATGGAGTCTGATCCTACTTATGTTAAAGCTAAACAAAGATTTAATTTTGATAGGATATAGGCTGGTATGGAAGGAGTTGAAGTTGTTCTGGATTCTGTTTGGAAGTGTAAGCAGATGGGGACTCCAATGCTCCAAGTCCAAATTAAAATTAGAAATTCAAGACTTGCGATGCTGAGATGGAAAAGGGGATCAAATTCTAATGTGGCTAAAACCATCAAAGAGATTTCTAGTAAACTAGAAGAGTTACATTGTTTAGGGGGTCAGGGGAATTGTGATGAGTTGAAGAAATTGAAAGGGACACTTAACCAAGCATGTGCCAATGAAGAACTTCATTGGAAACAAAAATATAGAAATCAATAGCTTAATGAAGGGGACAAGATCAACAAATATTTTCATGCATGAACTGTTCAAAGACAGAAGAGTAATTCCATTGAGAGATTGGTTAGAGGAATGGTGTTCAGTGTGTCTCAATTAAGGAGACAGTGGATGAAGTGTCAATGTATTTTACCAGGAGTTATTCTCTACCTCTTTAGACTCTATTGTTTCTTCATTGTTTGAAAGCCTTCCATGCTCAATCACCCCTCAACAGAATCATTAGCACACAAGACCTGTTGGAGACTTGGGAAATTAAAGAGGCATTGTTTGAACTTCATCCTTTCAAAGCCCTGGACCCGATGGAACGACTCATTTCTTCTTTCAACTTTACTGGTTAGTTCATAAAGATATCAATGATTTGGAGTAAATAGTTTTTTCTCTAGTACTAAAAGCTCAAGAGTATGAACCACACTCTTGCTCATCACCCTCATCCCATAAAGTGAAAAATCCAACCTCCATCTCTCATTTTTCTCCCATTAGTCTCTGTATTACTTTCTGTAAGATTATTTTCAAAATCAGAGCCAATAGAATAAAGCATTGTCGCCATAAGTGTATTAATGAGAGTCAAACAACTTTTGTTCCTGGGAGACAGATTTTAGACAACATTATAATTAATCATGAGTGTTTTTATTTTCTTAAGTGTCATCGTAGCTACAAAAACTAATTCGTGTCAATTAAACTTGATATAGCTAAGGCCTTTGATAGAGTCGAGTGGGGTTTCATTAGCATTGTGTTGAAAAAAAAAGGATTTGGTTTTATGTTTTCATCCTGTATGCTTTCTTGTGTTAGCAGTGTTGGGAATTTGATTTTGATAAAGTGGGCGTCGATCTATATATCTTTGACCAATTTTTTAGTGGCAAAATATTTAACTATGGAGAAATTAAACGATACCTTTTTAATCTACATTCTGAGTAGATGTTCATAGTATTTTTTATTTCTCAAAATCGAATTTCGATAAGTGAGAAATTAAGACAAAAAATTGGACACATGAATGGGCATTATTTAAAGAGAGTTAAAAGATTTTAGCCTTGTCCCACATAGAATATAAAGCATTGTTTATCCTAGTATAAATACTAGAAGGTGTTATTGGTCGGATATACTATAACACAGGTTGTAGGTCCCGAGGGGTGATGTGTAAGGTTTAGAAGGGGGAATTGAATAAACTTTACCAACTTTTCCATTTTAGTCCTTTAAAAATATATTCAGAGTTAACTCAAATTAGCTAAGTACTTGAGGGACAGCTAGATTGGCTTACACAGCAAAGTTACCTACTCAACAGACTCGACTGAGCTGTTGATAGTATAACTTAGTTGTTTTCAGCTAACACTTAGAAATACAGTTGATTTGGTTTTGTCAGCGGAAGATTTTTCACCCATATAATTTTAAGCACGTTTTTCAACACTTGTTTTAGCAATGGTTATTATCAGCAGACTTAAGTTTAACTTATCAGTAGATATAAAATAAAGCAAGAGATGAAGTATGCTGAAAAGTAAATAGACACAAGCAGTTTTATAATGGTTCGAGGATGGGGTAATTCTTCTAGTCCACTCTTCTCCAACTCCTGGAAGAATCCACTAAGTAACTTTGACTTGGTTACAAAGCAGTTATACAGTCCGAGTCAGCTTTGATCACACAACGTGCTGCTCCTGGGACTCAACTTCTTCACAAGACAACTTTCCTATTACTTCAGCCTCCTTCAAACCCTTGGACTTGATCACTTAGCCCTACAATAGGTTCAAAGCATTGGTTCGATCTGGAACCTCACTTCTTCTCCTTCAGCCTTGGAGAGTAGACCCCTTTGTTCTTGAAAACAATTTTTCCTCTTCAACCGATGAAGTAGTCTTTCCTTCACTGAGTGTGTTGGATTGATTTCCTTCGAAGTTAGGCTTGAGGATTTCTTTGAAAAGCTTGAGAGATGTTTGCAGGTTATTGCTTGATTGCTTGAATGCTTGTTTTGAACTCGGTTTTGTAACCTTATCTCACTTGCTTCCTCGGCCTTTTATAGTGCACATTTAAAAATATGTCCGTTGAAGAGATATACATAATTTTCAAATCACACTCGTAGGTTGTTGGCTTGTCTTGTCTTGCAGCATTGATGTAGATCGTACCATGAATTAATTGCTCTGCAGCCTTTCCTTAATCTCTGCATGTTTTCAGGTACATCTCATTAGTTTCTTGCTTTTTGCACTCTTTCAGCAAAACAACTTTATTGCTGACAGCCTGACACATGCATATTTCCAGCAAAACCTTGACTTGTCTTGACAACGGATCTCTTTCAGCTTTCTTCAAGTCTTGTCTGTTGCATACCCCTTTGACATTCGTTTCCAATCATTTTGGAATGACTTAGCTATCAGTCAGCTGACTGAGACAACTTTTGTATCACTTGATTGATTCTTCACTTCACTTCACTCAACTGACACACAACTGGGTCTTCACTTCAATCTTCAGTCGAGTCTTATGTTCTTCAACTTAGCTGACTTCAACTCAGCTTAAACAGCCCTATCTATTACAAGTTGATTTACATAGAAAATGGGGCGCCAACTTCCTAATCTAAGTTTTATATGGTATCATCAAAATCTATACATAAATTTTCCCAACATTTTTCCCCTTTTGATGATGCCAAAACTTGAATAAATACAACAAAGTAAATAGTGCAATAACAAGGAATGAATGTATAAAACATGTCATTTTATTGAACATATCATTCTTGCACTTTATAATCGCACTTTACAAAGTATAAACCTATACAATGTATCAGAGCTATACACATGTATCTATACAAATGTATCAGAGCATTACAAGTATCAGAGCATTTAGGTATAATGATACATATACAGTGTACTTACAATTGTGTGTATTTAAGTAAAAATATAGCATGAAGGGGTTCAGCCATCTTCAACGTCTTGGCTGCTTCCGTCTTCTCTCATCTTCTTCAGCTCTCCTTCGATTCTCTCCAACTCTTCTCCTTTTTCTATCTTCTTCCTCCCTTTTCTTCTTCTCGTAGGCTCTTTTAGCAGCAGGGTCCTCCATTTGCTGCCTTTCTCTCCATTCGCGATCCAACCTAACATTTTCTTCTTCATTTCTTCTTGCTTCTTCATTTCTTCTTTCTACTTCAATGTTAGCCAAAGTATCCAGCCCAGCCCAGTAGTTTATCACTTTCTTCTGTGGATCAACATACCGAACGTTTTTAGGATTTGGCTGTGGTGGAGTACTTCTGCCTCTTCCACCACTGCCAAACCTTCCCCTTACTCATTGTGACTCAGCTCCTCCCCTTGGAGTGTACTGTACGGGTGCCTTAGTAGTCTGCTGACTACTTGAACTCTGTTGCCTTTCAGCTGATTTGCACAAATCCAATCCTTTTTCCCAATACAGATCCCACGCCTGAGGTAGAGTCATATTTTTGAAATATACTTCTGATGTTAGAGTTTGAAATTTCTCTAAGGATCTGGGCTCAGATCCTGCATCAGGTAAAGTTAGCTCACGAGGGGGTTTCACAACTGGGGAATCCTTTAGTAGTCCAGCTGGGGGGCCATCAAACTTTGCTTTTATATTCTCTATCCTACCTTGCTGCCTTTCAGATATCTTCTCAAACTCAGCTTCAATGGCCTCTCGAGTTTTCTTGAAGGCCAAATCAGTTTTGTCATCAATGGATAAATTTTGGGGCAGCTGACTGAGGATAGAGGTTGTGACGTCATCTTGCTGAGGGGTCTTAGCAAGCATAATCGTCAAGGGCAGCTTCTTTATTTCACTGCCTTCCCCGTTGTTGCTTGTTTCCCCTTTACTTCCACCATCTTTATTACTTCCTTCCCCTTTTTTAGCATCATCACCAATGGATAGAGACAATTGAGGGAATACTCCTCCTAGGAGTAGATCAAGATTGTTGTTGGTCATGTCCATCTGATCATGACTCTTGGAGTATGTCGTTCTGAATTCAGATAGCAGAACCTTTGTTTCAGCTGCCATCAGCTTCATTTCTATTTGGAGCATCATAACCTCCGTATGCATGTTGGTCTCTGTCTTTTGAAGTTCTGCCTTGTGTTGTGCCTTCAGCAACTCCATATCACTTTTGTGCAATTGATCCATCCTGGAGATATGATCCCTCTGTCTTTGCTGAAATTTGGCGTTCTCTGAGCTCCAGATCACCATCTTGGCAAAAAGATATTTGAAATATGTGACCTGCTCATGCCTTAGCGCTTTTGTCTGCCCTATCCATTCCTTTATTCTTAAGATTGTGCCATGGATATCTCCTGTGATATTGGCATCTCTGTTGCCTAGCCATTGGTTGAGTGCTACGATCTGTGTTCCATATTCTCAATTTCATTAAGATAGCCTTGAAAGATTTTCGGAAGTCGGCTGCATTAACGGACTGCTCTTCAGGCCACACACCATTAAAATCGAAACCAGTCGGCACCATTGTGTTTTCAGCAGGAGTTCCAAGTTCTTCATTGGGACTTGGACATGGTATTTCGACTTTCAAGAAATTGACTCTGCTTCCAAGGGTACATGAGCCTTGAAAGGGAAATAATCAGCGAATAAGTCTCCTGGAAAAATAGGCATCTCTACTCCTTCTGCTTCTGGAGTATTCAAATTGTGTCTTCTAGAGTTTTTTTTTTCTGCAGCTATTTCTTTTTTTTTTCCCTTCCACAGCTCTTTCTAGTTTATATTTAGTTGATAACAATGTTTGAGTTTTGGAAGATAAATTTTGTTTATTTATAGTAGTTTTTAACTGAAGGCTCCAAGCGTATGGGATCTTATATTCCAAGATGGTATTTCATCTCCTATTCCACCGCACAGATGATTGACACGTGTTCAGAAGTTACTATATTAAAACCCAACAATTTAGCCTTGATTTATGCTCCAAAATTAATATGGCAACTTCTATACACGTGTCAACCATTCGTGTGGTGAAATAGGAGATGAAACACCATCTTGGAATAGAAGATCTCATCCGGCTCCCAGGGCCTTTTTAGATGCCCAATACATTCATATTTAATGAATTGTATTTTATATACAATAAATAATATAACTTTTATATATTGCAATCTATTTTATTTGAACCGAAAGCTGAAGAGTTTTTTCGGGAATATAAAAATGAATATAAAATGACATTAAAAAATAAATCTGTCTTCTATGTTTAATGACACGTATCCGAGTTCCAAGGGTGTTTTTTAGTTACCCAATGCATTAAAAATCAATGTGTTGTATTTTCTATGCATGCAATTGTTGTACTGCAATTAATTTTTTGCTGCAACCAAAAGTTGAGCAATTTTTCAACATTAAAAAAATAATTAATTATAAACAATCTGTTACTATATTTGTAACATAATTTTGGCGGGATTTTTCCTAAAATAGAACTTTCTTGCTTTTATATATATATATAGATATAGATGATGTCTGTTGGAACTGAAATAATCTTTTTCTCTTATTGTAAAAGTATCATTTTTTGTTGTAAAATTATCACTTTTTGAATTAAAAGTATCCCCATCTTTTTCAACAAAATACTGCAAATGTAGTATTTGTCGTAAGTTGAAAAGTATCATTTTTCGGTTAAAAGTATCACCTTATTATTAAAAATGATTGTATCACTATTTCCTTCCAGTTAAAAGTATCAGATTTTGGTTTAAAAGTATCACTTATGTTCTTGAAAGTATCATCTTCTTAATTAAAAAAACAAATTGCACCGGTAATTCTCTTTGGCAGAAAAGTATCATTTTTCGATCTAAATGTATCACTTTTTATTACAGAAGTAACACTTTTTAACAAAAAACTGCAATTAACACTAATTCTCTTCAGTTGAGAAGTATTTTGATCTAAAAGTATGGATTTTCATCTTAAAAGTATCATTTTTTATTTTTTTAATAAGCTGGGAGTACTGGTTGAGGGAAGGAGATAAATTTCAAATAAACTGAAAGATACAGGGTTCGAACCCTGGTTAACACTCTTATAAAGGGTTAGTGATACCACTTGAGCTACAAGCTAGTGGTAAAGTATCATTTTTTATTACAAAAATATTAAAGTATTAACACAAATGGGAATTGAACGGCTGAATTTTTATAGGGAACAATCACTGTAACAGGAGGACCATAATTTTTATTAAAAAAATTGCTAAATACAAAAATAATTACTAAAACAACATAGGATTAAATAGTCTTAAACTGAACTCGTTCGATGGTTTGACGTATTACTGCTTCTCTTGGTGTTACCTTCAACTTCTTGGTTTGTGTTGGTAGAAAGCATACTGATTATTGGGAAATAGAGATGGAGAGAGACACAAAGTTCACGAGATCGACGATGGAGGATGGCTTCTCCTCTGATGGAGACAAAATGGCTGTTGATTATTTTTTTTCCTTCCGTTTAGGTTTAGGATTTTGGCTTTTTGGGTTTGGGGTGGGTGGCGTTTGTTTTTCCAGCGAGTTTGGTATTTTGGGGCTCCGTATCACGGATCTCTCATAAGAGACCTCCCCTAATTTGAAAATTTTATTGGCTCCCCTGTTTGGTTCTTTTGTTTGAATGTTTCGCTCTAATTTCATGGGATTCTTTTCTTCATTTGGAGGTCTGTTTTAAATGAAGCTTTTAAATTGAGCTCTGGCAAATTTCCTAACTGTAAACGTGCTTAATGCAAATCGAAAAATGAGTTTGAGATTATCTAATCTCAACCTTGGCTCAAGTTTGAACAATGATGTGACAATGCCATTTCAAATGCAATTAGTTGGAAATACAGTTAACCAATTTTTCTGAATAAAAATAGTCTTTATGGCCAGTCTACTTGAATGAATTTGGTATCCAACAATATTGCAAATATATATGTCACGATTTCGAGATCAAAAATTATGCACACTAATTAAAACGATATTCAAATCAAACTCAAAATCGTCAAGGATATACCGGCCACAATCGACAGAGAACATCCCAAAGCAAGCTAACGACTATTATTCTTGCCGACTTCAGTCTCACTATTGTCCATTAGAAAGATAGGTGAAACCTATTTTGAGTTTCTGAATGAGCTTCTCATTGTTTCTCTTTTAACCTTGATTATTTTTTTTTCTCATTATTTTCATTATTTTGATAGGTAATTTTAAAGTTTGGACAATTAAAGAAAATAGACTCACCCCTTTTTATACTAGTCATCTCCTCAAATGGATGATAAATATTTAAAACATCCAGCTGTAAATATTGATATATTATATTTTTCCACTCAAATTATAATTATATGGGACTAGATTTTTTTTAAGTACTTCCATGGAAGTTTCTTTAAACACTTTTCAGTATATTTCTTTGAATATATATGTCTCTTTAACTTTCTATTACGTTTAAGATAGTTTGGAAATTTGCAACACATTTTATGTGATTAATATTGGTAGCAAGACTAAATATCTGAATATCTGATTAATCATCTCCAAATTGCTCAATACCAAGTCGCTTACAACCTATTACCAACCTCCATTTGATTTCCTTGTTCAGTCTCCAATTCATATCATTGAGGAGAACGCAACAATCACACTCAATGGAATAATGAATTATAGGTTAATATAAGTGATACTATCAATTTTTCGCTTGAGTCGAACTTTAAAATTGGGTCCATTTTTTTATACAAACTTAAAGACAACATAAAATATTAAAAAAATAATAATGAGCAATATATAAAATAATTTTACACGTCTATTGTGGTTAAAATAATATGACACTAATGTCCAAAATCCAATTAATTATTTCAATACAATTCGCCATACAATTTTTTTTTCCCTTTTTTCCCTTGTAGAATGACTTTCTGCTCATGGGTAGGATCCCCTTTTTTATTTTTTTGCATTTTTAATTTGAGAAAATTTAATTTAGGACCTTAATAAAAATGAAATATGATTGTTTTATTAGCAATTAGTAAGGTTATAAAGCCCAAGAAATATGAGTCATTCATTCTAGCAATTGGATTATAAGCCCAATGGAATATGGTAGAGTCGTCAAATGAGTCGGGTCATGCGGAGCCAATGCCGGTCCAAATATTGATCGAACCACTATTTTTGGAGTCCAGCCTGACCCAACCCATAAAAATACACATCAAATATCGAGCCAACATGTCCGGCCCGGGGTTTTGAGTAGAATGGCCAGCCAAAATTGGCCCATTTCATTTCGGGCCCTCTAAAAATGAAGCCCAGTCCAATCTTTTTACCGGATGGGCGGCCTCATTATGATAGCTCTATAATATGGGATTTTAATCACAAAATATTACAAAAAAAAGATTATTGCATGCTGTAGTCAAGGAAATTCAAACTTGTGTGTTTGAAATTTGAAGGTATTGAGGTGACAAACACTAACCACTGTGTTGCACTCATTATTTATTCAAAATCTTATTTATTTTGTATATGTAATACATATAAAACGTAAACAAAAAAATTGGGCTCCTAAATTTTGTAATTTTTTTAGGTTCGAATCAGTCGACTCATTCGCCTAACATAAGGAGCGACCCTGGTTTATGTGATTACATTTATCTTCAAAAATGAAAAGATAAGATAAGAAAAAAAAAAGAAGAAAAAGAGACAAGAAAGTAAAAGAGAATACACGATAGAAGAGAATATCGATGGAGAAGACAATGATGGTTAAACATGAAGATTAGAAGAAGAAACCTGAAGAGAAGATGAATCTCATTTGAAATCGGGTTTCAAACCGAAACCGAAATCGTGGTCAATGGTTTGGAGAACTGTTGACCAGAACCGTATTCCAAAGTCGGAACCGGAACTGTGTTGGCCAGTTTTGGTTCCTTGGTCTAAAAAACCGTGGAAATCGCGGTTCAAACCATCAATGGAACCATGGTAGATCATCGGTTAAAGCCGCCAGTTTCAAGGTTAAAACCAACAATTTGTTTTTGGTAAAAATATGACAGAAGAAATGTCAAATATCTATTATGATGTTTTATATTCGTAATCGCATGAGACACGTCTTAAACTAAATGTTGTAATCAAACCACATGAACTTTGATTCTTTTATATGTTAAGAGGATACATAGACAACGTAATATTATTATTTATATTATATTTAAAATTTAATATATATTATGAATATCAAGCCTAATTCATTTTCTATTTTCCCTTTTTACTTTAATTTTGTAACTAAATTGATAAATTATATTTAAAGAAAAACTCACAAAAAATAAAAAAAGAAACGATTCATGTTAAAACTGGAATCGGAACCCTGGAGGAACCGGTTTCCGATTTGGAACCGGAACAATCGATTCCAGAACCATGAGCCTCCAGTTCTAGTTTCTCATTTTGGAAGAATCGGAACCGGCAGTTCTGGAACCGTGACCACCCCTATTGGAGAAAAGTTAACAAACCTGTATATATTCTCGATTTCACACGAAAATAAATAAAATTTAAAAACTCATTTTCAACACTTGAAACATGAAAGTGGAAACGAAAATACAACCATACATGACCATAGGTTTTTATATATTATTTGTATGTTTGGGAGCACTTTTGGAATAAACGGACTAAATGGACTTTTCAACATGGACTTTTAGAAAAGTGCTTATATTAAATGAATTTTCAGTATGGACTTTTCGAAACGTGCTCATAGATATTTTTTAGTGTTTCGTGGAAATATACTTTATTGCTCATCCCAAAGAAGTGCAATAAATAAAAATAGTGGTAAGGCCAAAATTGGCCATTTCTGTTTTGTAAAAATGAAAAATAGTCATGTTTTTAGCAATTTTGATTAAAAATTGACGGTCATATCCTTTGTGTATTATCTAGTGAAATACTTGGCAATTTTCAAAAAAAATAAAATGATGCGATACAAAACTCGTTACTGAGTTATATACCGGTCCCCGGACATGAAGAAAGGGCAAAGTGGACATTTGAACTAAAAAATGACTAAAAAATATGTTATGAAAAACACGGTTAAAAATATGGCTAAAAGACATTTTTCTATGGAGAAAAAGCCAAAAGTCCGACGGACTGTAACTAAATTCAAAAGTCACAAAATACTTCTCTAAAATGGATTTTTGAAGAAGTGACTTATTTTAAAAGTCAATTTTTAAATAATGGTATCAGAGCCTAGGTTTATTAAGAACTTTTAGTTAAATTTATTATATTTGTGTAATTAACAATTGGTGAGGAGAAATTACTCCGAGAATATGGATCCTGGACCGATGTCCGAGATGTACCCTTACAGACATATCGTCAAATATTGACGATGTATGCACAAGAACACCTTGACCAAGTTTCATATCGGGAATACCAACATGAAGAAAAAGAACAGCAGAGCCGAAGCGGGAAACCTTAAGGCAATGCAAAATGCGAAAGCGAATATTATAGGCGATTCTGGATGCTTAACCGCACTTATATGTTCACTTGATGAATCTTCAAGAAACGGTTCATGAAAATTCCCATCGAAACAATAATTTCGATGGAGTACCGAGTGGAGCGAGATACTTCCAGACAAATCTAAGTTCTCGAGAAGATCTTAGAGAAGTCCGAAGACGGCATCGCGGACTATGGCAATCGCCATATTCATCTACCAAAGACAAGTTCATCGATCTAGAACCGGATGGAGACGATGGTGAAATATCGAAAGGAAACTCTTGAAATACTTCATGATATTCAGAAATGAGTCAAGAACCTGGAGGACAGACCGAGTTCTTTCGGAAAAAAAAAACGTGACGATTTGGGGACAAGACTTATTTACACCAAAAAGGGAAACCAACTCAAGTTATACGAAAAATGACAGATGAGGAGAAGCTCATTGCTCTAATCAAAGTGTTAGGAAATTTATTGTTTAGATTTTGATGAATGCCATGTAAAACTTAGAATAGGAAGTTGGCATCCCATTTTTGTTGTAAACTCGCATTGTAATAAATAGTAATGGGTCAAGCCGAGTTAAGTCACTATGCCCAAACATGCAAGAAGACAACGGAGACTAGAAGGAAGACTCATTGCGAGACAATGAGTATGGCAAAGAAGAGAAGACGGAACTCTCTTGAAGGAGCAAAGATGCACCTGAGTGGAGTATCGATCAAGTCAACTCAAGAAAAGCCAAGTCTCAAGTTGAAGTGACAAAAGAGTCATCCAATGATTGGAAGATGACTCTAAGTCACCTGGGGAAAGCAAGGAAATGCAATCAGTCGAGATAATCAAAAAGATCCGTTGCACGTAAATCAAGAGAATTACCTAAACAAGTAATATCTCCATGCTACCTTTCTCGAAGTGCTCACCCCCGAAGCGTGCAAAAGGAATAAACCAATGGGAAGCACTACACCGTGTCGAACTCGAAAAGGTGAAGAACAATTCATACGAGGAAATGGCAATTCCAAGGATCGCAACAAGACAAGCCAACGACCACAAGTGACTTTAAAAATAAGCCTATCTCTTCAACGGGCGATTTTTGAAAGATCACTATAAAAGGCCGAGGAATGACTTCGAGAGCAGGTGACCGAACCAAAAACATTCAAGCAATTATTAGAATCAGAACTCAAATATTCTCAAGTTATTAAACGCTCAATCCTCAAGCCTACACTACGAAGAACATCAATCCAACACTCACCGTGAATGAAAGATAACTTCAATCAGTTGAAGAGGAAATTATCAAGAATCAAGGGGTCTACATTCCACGAAGGAGTGTAGGAAGGTTCAAGGTCGAACCAAGTCTTGAGCTTTTGGAGGGCTTCGTGATCAAATCCAAAGAGCTTGAGCAAGTGGGTCAGTAGTAGCAAGGCAAAGCGCCTGCCCTGTGAAGAAGCCGAGTCGTACGAGAAGCCACCGAGTGATCAAGGCGTCTCAGATCGAGACCCAAAGGATCAAGTCACCGTGTGATCAAGACTTGTATCCGGGATCCCACCCACTTTGTATACTTGATCAATACCTAGTGGATTCCTCCAGGAGTTGGAGAAGAGAGGAGTAGAAGAATTACCCCATCTTCGAACCTCTATAAAAATCTTATTGTGTCATTTACATTTCAAAGACTTTAATTCTTGCATCATATTTGTTTAATTCTACGACATATTTGCTATCCATTTGATAATCTCTAAGTACTAAATCAAGCTCTAAATCTCTACTTAACCAAACTTAAGGGTGTTAAGTCTTCCAATAAAAACAAACCACGAGTTGAGTTAATTTAGACTTAACAAATGAGTTATTCCATCAACAACTCGATTGAGTCTGTTGAGAGACTAACTCATCGATTAACTAAATTGGTTGTCCACCAAGGACACAAATCGTAGTATCAACTCTGAATATTTAAAAGGACTAAATCAAAATTTTGGTAAGGTTTATTCAACCCCCCCTTCTAAACCTTACACTTACATCCCTTGGGACCTACACAAAGGAAAATCCATCAAAAATTAAAAAAGATGGATATGGAAAAGATGAATCTTAAAGATCTACATGACCTTGCAGAATCCTTCGCAGGATTAGGAATTGTAGATTTAAAGATGAACACTGGAGATAGAACATTGGTCACCTATGATCCAACAGGAAGACCGATTCCACCACCACCACCAGTTAATCCTAACGTCGAAGAAAGTACGGGTTCGAATCATGGAGCTCGGGATGAGAGGATGCCACACGCTGGGGATTTCACGACCGGAAGTGATCCACTTTTAGGGACAGGAGGATGAAACCCTCTTGCAGGAACTCGACAACCTACTGGAAGGCCGAATGTTATCAGACGCCTTATGGAAGATCGCACCTCAACCCAATACATCCATATGGGTTGATGTTAAATCTGGACATCCCGTATTTTAAAAATCGAGAAGTTCTCGTTGATGAATGGGCTTCAGTTATGAGAATTTCAGCAGGAACCCTCGATCTTACAAAGGATTCATTCATTTTACTCCTTGAAATGAGTCTTGAAGGATCGGTGAAGATTGCTGGGATATGACCGATGCTAGTACAAAAGGTTCGGTCACATCGGAAGAATCACTTAAAGGAATTGTCGATGGTATGGCAAAACTATTCAAAATCCGATTCATTGCCACAAAGTTATTTCGAGGATTAGAGGATGAAAAAAGAAAGAGATATAAACAAGCCCTCTATAGCCTTGAGTTACATGATATCTCGTCATATTGATGAATATATCAAGTTGTTCACCGAATACGGTGGAAATCCAAGATTGAAGAAAAGGAAGTCCGCATATTCTTTGCCAAGATTCCGAGTCCCCGGAGAGAAATGCTTATCGTGGAATACAAGGATGGAGCGGAAGTAAAATAGAAACCGGGCGAAAAAAAATGTCTTTCCTAAAGGCCAAGTTATCTCGAATGGTGTTACCAAGCGACTCTGACAGAATTACAAGAGATTAAGAGGAATTAACAAAGCGGTTCCTCTATGTTGTGTGGGTAATGACATCCCAACAATTGTGGGAAGTCAACCAAGCGACAAGAAGAAGAAAGCCATCCATACCGGTCGAGGAAGCAACAACAAAAGAAGCGGTCTTCATGGAGACCTAGAAGGTTTTGGTCAAAACAAAAAGCCCGGTTATAAATCGGGCAAAGACCATCACCAAGTAGGAGTAGAGCCTCATCATCAGGGTCTAATCAAGCAAGTACCAGCATAACACCAGGAAGGAGAACTTTTAGGCGTGCTCACACCGAGCTAATGAAAGTTTCAAAGATCGTTGCCGGACATGCGAGCAAGAGGGCATATCTCAACGGATTGCCCGGACAATCAAAAACGAGGAGTTAGACGGACAGCTCGAAGCTACCCTAGAAATCGAAGAAGTCATTTATTATCGTGGATTTAATACAAGTGTATCAATTTGAGGATATTCCCTCAGATGAAAGCATCTATGAAGAAGAGATTTATTCTCGATGATGGAAGTGAATCCGATTGAGAATCGAGTGAAGAAGAAATTCTTCAACAGACGGTCAGGAAGGATATGTCAGGATTCCTCTCTCACACTACAGTGTCTCATAAGACTCTTATGAGAATTATGAAGGAAGATCAAAACTTCAAATCTATGATGGATTTACAATTGGAGCGATGGAAAAGGCTTTGGATAAGATTGGTTTTCGTAATAGAAAACACCAAATTATCCACAGGGTAACAACCGGAGAATTTGCCATTCCGATGGAGTTTAAGAACTGATCGAGATGCGCTTGGTCCCTATTAGAGAAATCCAGAGAGATCAAAAGCGAGTTAAAAGAGAAGTTGCAAATACACTCTCATGGATTCATATCGGAGCCATAAGAGTCATTATTAAAGCAACATTCAAAGAAGGAATAGATTCGCCACTTAATCTGACTATCTTTGATAAGCGAATCTCAAATCTCAAAGATTCATGCCTTGGAGCAGTTACAGGAAATTTGTATGCTGGGAAATTGGCATTTAATGTCTATCCTAGAATTGCATATAATTTGGGAGATCAAGATTTCAACGGAGTCCTAACCCTTCATCAAGATTTTAAAAGAAAAGATTTGATGAAAGAAGGGAACAGACCCTACTCGATCACATACAAGATATCCTATGCTCTCTCGAATACACATCATTCAGAAGCATTCTTGAGAAAGGAATTTATTGAAGTCCCAAGAATCTTCAAGGACTTTACTAGGGTGGTTCTACCAGAAATCATAGAGTCTCCGACTATCAAGGAGATCGATATGAAAATACAAGATCAACCAGTCTTCAACAAAAGTCGAAGTCTCAGAGTTGAGCCCAGAAGGATGTCTTTCCAACAGGACAGAATGGTGAGCATTAGCCGTTGGGAAGAAAAAAGACCAAGTATAGTTCAACGCATCCCATATATTTTCAAAACAGTATGAGAGCTGAAATGTCCAGAAGGTTGACAGAAGTTGAAGTAATATTTGACATCACTCAAAAGGATAATATTTTTCCTTGCGATGTTCTATATTATCTTCAACAACCAATAGTTGGAAGGTATCAAGGAAGCCTGAAGATAAGAGAAATTAAGCTTACTATCACAGGAGTTGCAGGAAAAATCCCAGAACAATTAATACTGGGAATTGAATTTCTTGAGGATCATAAACCTTGGGAAAGATTACAAGACGGAATGGAGTTCACAGTGGTAGATAAAAGATACAGAATCCGATGACCACTAGTCCATTCTCTATATACATTTATATCGAATGTTATATCTTTACAAGGCCGAGTATTTCACGCTATATTGATTCAGTGCCGGAATATGTACTTGCAAAGCCGGATGTTTTTCCTAAAGAAATTGGAGAAGATTTACCAGCTACTGCAGGAAGAGATTTCTCTAAAAGGATTCTTATCCTTAACAGGGAATTAAACAAGCGAAATCATGATCGGAGGCGCGAGCGACTTACCCGGTACAAAGTGAAGACGCCACCAATCTATTTCCATGATACAGGCGCAGATGTTTTGCTAGGAAATAATTTCCTACAAACATTCAAGCGATTCACATAGGAAAATGAGACAAGAAGACTTATTTTCACAACATTATGTGATCATAAGATTATTGTCCAAAGACTGCGGGAAGCATTTTACAGAAAAATGCCTATTACTTTTCGCAGCAAGCGTGGTGATGCAACCAAACTTCGCAATCCAAAAATGGTGGATCGAAGGAAATTTGGTGAAGCTTTATTATCCTATAGACAATTTGGTTCTATTCAGAAGGATCAGAGGATATGGGATAATAACTTGTATTCATTCAGAGAACAAGGAGAAGAACGAGTTACTCCAGAAGCCATTGCAGAATTATGGATGAGTCTAATGGAGAATCCACAGAGTGATGTTACCATAGAGGAACAAATATCACTCGAGTATATCAAGAAGAAGATCCAAAGGAATTATAACGAAGATCCTTTGGCATGGTGGGACAAGAATGAGCTCAAAGCATCCTCAAAGGTTAAACCTGGAAAGGAGTACGAGTTCGTAAGATTCAAACCAATCCTTATGAACCAGGAGGATCATGAGGATATGCAGAAGATACTTAAGGAACATCTTGACCTTAAGTTAATATCACCAGGAGCTTCTCCATACAACAGTCCAGGATTCTTAGTCAGAAACCATGGAGAAATCAAAAGAGGAAAGTCAAGACTTGTTATTAATTACAAAGGGATTAATAACATTTTGGAGTTCGGCAGATACTATATCCCAAGCGAGAGAACATCCGTTAATCGTATCAAAGGTGCCAAGATATTCTCAAAGTTCGATTGCAAGTCCGGATTTTACTGATTAAGATGGATGAAGAAAGCAAGAAGTTCACTTTTCTCTACACCCACAAGGACATTATATTTGGAACGTAATGCCGATGGGATTGGCTAATGCACCCCGTGATATATCAAAGGAAGATGGATAATCTCTTCAAAGATTATTTCGCCATGTTCGTGTACATCGATGATATTCTTATCGCATCAAAGAACATGAAGGAGCATCTCAAATATTTGGAGATATTTTCGATGTTTGTCACAAGGAAGGATTAGTGCTTTCAGAGAAGAAGGCAGTGATTGCAACAAGACAGATTGAATTCTTAGGAATTGAGATCGACGAATGGAATCATCCTACAAAGTCATATTGTAGAAAAGATACAGGGATTTCCAGATACATTGAAAGACAAGAAGCAGCTTCAGAGTTTTCTTGGAGTTGTCAATTTTGCTGGAATGTTCATAAACAATCTAGCACATTACATGAAGGTGTTTAGCCCATTGCTTAAAAAAGATGCAGTATTCAAATGGGAGAATGAACATCAAGAAGGAATCAAGCAACTTAAAGAAGTTTGCAAAAAGCTTCCTAAACTTGCAATTCCACATGATGAAGATGAACTGGTTCTTTACACAGATGCCAGTGATTATTGGTGGGCAACAGTTCTTACAAAAGCCACACCAAACGGAGAAGTGCCATGCAGATATTGCAGCGGTCTATTTACAGACAGTGAAGCAACTCGGTGGCATATCAACGAGAAAGAATTCTTTGCAGTCAGAAAGGCTTTTAAAAAATGGCCTTTATTTCTACTGGCTAAAAAGTTTATCTTAAAAATTGATAATTCAAGTGTCAAAGTTTTTCTGAAAAACAAAATTGAATCAAAACCAGAAAAAGCTAGGATACTTAGATGGCAAGCCGAATGTCAATATTATGATTATGATATTGTCATTATAAAATCTTATGAAAATGTTCTTGCAGATTTTCTAACAAGAGATGGAGGGAATTGAAGCTGATTCCATCCTCACAGCCTCAAGACATCTTGGAGACCAGCTTGAAATGCTACTCCGAGAATTTGATACCCTGGTCATCAATGCTGATTTGGCTGGGAAATTACAAAGGAATGATCGGGACAAAGTAACCGATCGTATACGAGCATGTGTCCGGTCTCACTCTTAGTTGAGGGCGGCATTTCAAGGGCCACTCCTCCGGGCCGCTAATAATCAAACGGAGCGTTTAGAGCGCATGACTCCCCAACCTGTAGCAGAGGATTCCAGTACCTCTAGCACAAGTCCTAAGCTGGCAGAAATGTTAGCCCAAGGAAAAACTGATACTCCGAAGTCAAATCCCGAGTTATCACATCAACCCAGCACGTCCAGGGTAAAGGACGAACAGATCAATCTTAGGCCTATGATGGGCACTTCTAAGATTGATATTAACGAGATTAAAGTTTCTTCTTCTTGGCAGGAATATCAGGCAAATTGGGAGAAACTGATTACCAGGCAAGGGATATCTCCAGAAAAAACAAAGATCGATATTTCTGGAAAATATCCAAGGGTTTGGATGTTACCAAATTCCAGCCCTGAATAAGTGAAGAGGTGGTACGAGTTTGAGGCTTTGGCCGATCTATACTATTTCACCAGGCTTCCGAGATCACAAAATTGCCAAAATGGATCCGGAGGAAGCGATTTACGAGTCTTTGGTCCAACAATGATAGCCTAAAACGAGGGGATACATTGGAGATGTATTTCATAAGTGCAGCAACAGAGCCCATCGGAAAGGGTGGACATGAAGCCTTTCATTACATCAGGCTTCGACGACCAGATGAAAGAGCCTTCAAAAATATCAAGGAGGCTAGTTCAGAAGAAGTACAATTGGCCATGACCTTCACCAAAGATCGATTACTACAAGAAGGGCATGGGGATTGTGGGTCATTTACTTGAGATGGACAAAGTCAAGTTTCCGCTCAAGTTTTATCAAAATTCGGTGAATGATCATTCCTGTTGAATACTATGACAGAAAAACAACAAGATTTGCAGAAGACATATTCGAAAAAAAAAGAAATTTTCTGTGGGAAAACAAGCTGTCGAAAAGTAAAGAGACTCACCGGAAATACTTCAATATGGCTCACATCGGCCATTGGGAACTTCGGGTATGTCCCGAATGTCAAAACCAGAAGGAATCGGAGTTCGGCAAAGGATTCCTGCCAAAAGTTGAGCGGAGAAGACCCGACGACGGAGAAGACAAGTCTCAGAAGTATCCAAAGTTTCGGGAACCACCAAAAAAGTAGATTCCCCGACAAAGTTAAAAGAGACATGTGACTCAAGGATAACCCACTCAGCAAAGAGACAAAAAGTGGGTCAGATCTAGTAATTGGCATCCAACCCATCAAGATGCTGATAATTCAAGTTAGTAACGTAAGCAATGACGTCATAAGATTCCATCTAGCTAAAGGACGGAAGAAGAAAAGTCATCAGGCTTTGGAGCCTTATCAAATTACCTTGATACCGCATAGTGGGTCCCAAGCCATATGAAGATAGGAAAGCATCCACTAATTTTCAAAAGTGGATGGAAGAATCCAAGAAATAGAGGGATCACTTACCTCTATATAAACCAGAGTTTGAAGGAGGCTAGAGAATCGAACATTTTCCTTAGTCTTCTAATAATAAACTTTCTTTGTAAAATTCTATTGTGAGTTTAGAATTTTCAGAGTGTTTTCAGTTTTCAATTTTAGTTTTTTAATTTTATGGACAAGAGTGTGATAGCCTTTATGAGAGGCTAAACATATTTTCTCCTCCCAAAAGGAGATTACTGATGTAATAAATTTTTCTTTAAGTTCTTAATAAAATAAAGGCTTTTGTTCAACATGTGTTCATAATGTACTATTGATCAATCCCCTTTGAAGAATTACTTTTACGCCTGAGTAGGAAACGAACCAAGGTCAGGTAACTTGGCTTTACGAAGGAGTCGGATAACTTGCGATCATCTTCCCGAGGGTGAGGTTGAACAAGAGAGCCGTTTGTCAAACGATCCGGGGCGATAATTTTCCAACTCGGTGGCATTGCGAACCACTTAACCCTGTGTTGTTTCGGTCAAAAAGAGGTATGAATTTTAAGGGATTTATTAATTTTACGGAAGCATGTTGGGCCTGATATGGTCGTAATGGACTATTTCCATTTTCACCTGTAAACCTTAGTTTGAAACTGATAACCCAGAATCAAACATCTTTTAATTCTATGACATGTTAAGTTTATCGGCTGGAAACCTGACATGATCTATTTAAAACCTCCGAATGGAGACTGGATCTAAGTAGGTGTAACAATGCCACGAATGAAACAGGTAATAGAAACTGAAGTGTTCGTATTCTGTGATATCTGGAATAAATTTAATCATGTTTCCTTATTTGTTATAAAGAGTATAATGGGAACTTCAGTGAATATTTGAACTCTTTTAATAGAGAAAAATTCACTTTTGATCCCATTAGATTTATCCCCTGATGATTTTAGTCCCATGTCTTGAAAATAGTCCCATAAAATTTTTCTTGTCTCACTAATGGTCCCACCGTTAATAAATTAACGATCAAGCCTGTCAAATTGAAAGTCAAACCTGTGATTTGGGACTAAAAGTGAGAACAATGTGACTAAAATCATCAGATGTTTAGTCTAATGGGACCAAAAGTGAATTTTTCTCTAAAATCTAAATATAACTATTATGTATTTTAAAAAACATATCATCATTAAAGTTACTATTTTTTATTTATTATAATTAAAAAATTAACAAGTAAATTAAATGATAAAATTTATAATTCAACTTATATAATATAAATTTTCTGAAAAATAATTTTTAAAAATAGATATTAATTAATTTTTTTTTCGTGAATGTGTAATACAAAAAAAAGAAGATGAAATGCATGTATCATTTATTTCAATTAGAAAATTAACAAAGTAAAATAAATGATAAAATTTATAATTCAACTTATATAAAATAAATTTTCTGAAAAATAATCTTTAAAAATAGATGTTAATTAATTTTTTTTCGTGAATGTGTAATACAAAAAAAAGATGAAATACATGTATCATTTATTTTAATTAGAAAATTAACAAAGTAAAATAAACTATAAAATTTATAACTCAAATTATAAAACTTAAATTTTCTGAAAAATAACTTTTATATGTAAATGTTAATTAAATATTTTTTTTGTAAATGTGCATACGAAAAAAAACAAGATCAAATTCATGCATATATAACCCAGTGCATGTATGTGTATATATATATTTTTTTTGGTCCCTATGTTCTTGCCTCAGGATACTGACTCTCATATAACCTAGTGCATGTATGTGTATATATGCAAAGTTTAATTTGTTTTTTAGGAAATGTAAAGTTTAATTTAAAAACATAAAAAATAAAAATATAATATTTTAAAAAAAAATTATGAGCTAGGTTAACATTACTAAAATATTTTTAATAGTATTTTTTTAAAATTTTTAAAAATAATTCCTATATTTAAAAATTATGAAATTATTTAATATCGTAAACTTTTTTATTTTATTGAGAGTTGAACTACATATATTTTTCAATACGTAAATGTGATTTTTATAATTATTTGTATTTTCAAAATCAAGAAGTGATTTAAACTAAAACAAATATAGCAAAATTATTTGTTTTCCTAAATATTTTAAGCAAGAGAATTTGTTTTAGTGAAATAAAATGCACTGGAAAAAGATATTTTTTAGAAAAATATTTGAAGGACAGAGATTCTTTTTTAGTTTTTAAGTTGGACATTCACAATATTAATTTAAATAAATAACTCAAACTATAAAATTTAAAATAATTTTTATCATCAATAGTATTAAATTTAACCAAAAAAAAGAATAATGGGACTATTTTTGGTTAAAAATTTAACTTTGGTATCATATGGGATCATTTTTATCGTTAAAATTTTAACTTTGGTGTCCTATGAGACCATTTTTGTTATCATTAACGGTTTCCGTTAATTTTTAACGGATTTTCAGTTTCCAAGTCCTATGGGACTATTTTTGGTGAAAAATGTCGTTTTGAGACTTAAAGTGAGTCTAATGGGACTAAAATCATCAGGGGGTAAGTCTAATGGGACCAAAAATGAAATTTTCTCCTTTTAATATGAAAGACTATAATTGTAACTGAAACATCAAAAGAGGCAATTCTTGAACATACCCCATTCATATTCTCGAGAGGTAACTTCTCCTTCCTTGTTTATGGCGGGAAACGAAATGGCGAAATTTCATTATTCAATTTGAAAATCTCCGTCTCTCTCTCATCAAGAACTGGAAAGGAAGAAATGGAAGGAAGCAACAGCGAGGCCATATTCGAATCGTTGAATTTGAGCCCACAGCTCTTCATCAATGAGGTCCTTAATATTGTTGACGATCTGCTGGACGAGGCTTTCAGTTTCTACCTCCAGTAAACCCTCTCAGGCTCTCACCAGTGTTTTTCCCTGCACACTACTCATAATTTTTGTATACTCTACTTAAATTTCCATTTTTTTTTCCCGTTCTGTTCAATTTGTTACAGGGAGGCTTCTACGCTGCTGAAAACTGAGGGCACCGATCGATCCGCTGAATTGAACAAGGTTGTTTTTGATTAATTTGTGTTTCCCATGATGAATTTTGTAGTTTTGTATTTGTTGTTTTTTTATTTGCCTTTTAAATTAGGGTTTTGTAGGTTTATGTCTATTAGCATTAATTTTGTTGAAGATTATTGGTTTGAATTGATAGGGTGTGGCGTATATCCGGGATTTGATTCAATTGACCCTCGACCAGCGTATGCAGAAGTGGGAAGAATATTGTCTTCGATTTTGTTTTCGTGTACCTGAAGGATTTTCACTGCCGAAGGTTGTATGTTTTCTAATTTGCACTTAATTTGGTCTGCATATTTACGGAATTGTTTGCTCCTTGATTATCTGAATGGGACTAAATGTGCGCAATGCATTGGAGCTCTTTTGTGTTGCTTGGGAAAACCATTTTCATATGATTCAGATGTGTTCTATTGACCAGCTGGTGTCGTATCCAAAAACAGTGTACCTGCCAGAATAATTAGGCTAATCTTTGTCATTTAGGGATCAATAGGTGGAGATGAATGGACTGCTGGAAGCCTGGAAGTCTCTTCCATTTTGTTTATCTTCATTATGTATTATTTGGTATGGCGAGGACAAAAGGAGAATGAAAAACTTCTACAACCATTTTCACATTATGTGGCTAGAAAATGATATATCTTACTTGCCATAAAGAAAAGTCACTTTCACTGCATAACTAGGAAAGTAATTTTCCTCCAAAATTCCAGTCCCAATTTATTCTGGCCAACTTTCTCTGACACCAAAGATACTATTACCATTCTGATTTTCTCATGTGACTCTATTATCGTATCTGTTTTTTTCAAGTGGAGAATGTGTTATGAAGCGTCTCTCATAAGGGTCTACATTTAATGGGTTATCTTACTTGCCATAAAGAAAAGTCACTTTCACTGCATAACTAGGAAAGTAATTTTCCTCCAAAATTCCAGTCCCAATTTATTCTGGCCAACTTTCTCTGACACCAAAGATACTATTACCATTCTGATTTTCTCATGTGACTCTATTATCGTATCTGTTTTTTCAAGTGGAGAATGTGTTATGAAGTGTCTCTCATAAGGGTCTACATTTAATGGGTTATCTAGGTCTAGTTGTTCATAGTTCCTTCCTCGCATTCAGAAGTGATCACATCCATTGTTGTTAACGGCGCACGAGGCATGTGCCTAGGTGCCAAATGTTGGCACAAGCTGATGCTTTTTTCAGGCCAAGGTGTAGGACCTCAATAAGGCATTCCTTGTCTGTGCCTTGCGCCTTTTGTAACGCTCAAAAGGTGCAGGAAAGACATTGAATGAAACTAAATCCTAAGGTTCATTTTTTTTTGTGGCAAGAAAAATTCAAAAGAATAAGGACTCTTTAAAACAAAAAGAATAGGGGAATTTTCACTCTGAAAATGAAGAACTCACTTCAAACAGACATTAAGAGAGATACGCTCCAGTAACATGCCTTCTCTCTTCTCCATTACATAGCTCCTCTGCTGCTTTGCATTTATTACCTGCTCTACCAGCCTCCTGTTATTGTTTTTTATTTGCTCTCTCTTCTTCATATTCTTTTTCTCCTCTTCTCCTCTTCTCCTCCTACTTTTCTTCTTGTCTTCCTTCTCTTTTCTCTTCTTCTATCGTGCTTGTCTTCTTATTCCTTTTCCTTGTTTCTTCTCTGTTTTTTTTAATTTCCTTCTTTTTCAGCACTGGATATGCCGAAAGGACAAAAATCGGATATGCAGAAAAATAAGTAAACTTTCTGAAATGAAGAAAAACAATGGAATGAGAGAGAAATAATTGCTTAATTAGTCACAATTCAGTAATGATATTAAATTTCTGAAAGACCCCAAGTATCAAATCTCCCTTGAGTTGTTAAGAGTGCATGTCTGCAGATTAAACCTTTTAATGTATATTAGAAGATCTATTAGAGCCAATAAGTTAACATGACTCTAGGTGTTGTTCTAGATTGCTCGCACCTTCAGTCCACAACTAGGAACTAAAGTACTCTTACAACACTGAAACTCAATAATGTCTATGGAACTGACTTTAGAATAATTAGAACTGTTGAAGGCTTTAAGCTATATTTATATACCATTCTCCCAAGTCTGCAACTAGTCTGAAGCTGGAGAAAATCCGCATTCTAATTTTGAGTTTTCTTTTGGGCACTTTGGAGGACGTAAATTGGTGAATTGTGAACCCTATTGCTTAATAATGTTTGAAGCTTTTGAAGTTGCTTTTTCTTAAGCCTGCAACTTAGGAATTAGGAGACTTAAATGACAAATGAAGGGATATGAGAAATCAGAATGTTACACTACAGAGACTATTGCCTGATAATTAGTTAATTGTTGATATTAGCACTGGTAGTTCAGTTTTGCCATTTGCTTCGAGCGATTGTCAATGATAATGTAAATTCCATAATCTGTTACTCGTAATTGTGACAACTCAAAATTGAATTTCAAATTACTTATATTTATTTCCTTCTTTTTCTACGAAAATTTGTATGTTAAGATTCTCTCTGAATATTCATTGTAGAATGAGTTGTCTGGAGATGATTTACCAGACCTTGATGCTCTCACTGATACAGAGCTGGATGCGCAGTTGAATTCGTTGCGTAACCGACTTACTTTGGTAATTACTATCCATCAAATCATAAGATTTTCCTTACTTGTGCACATTCGATTATGTGGTTAGTCATTACTTATATTTTGTCCTTATGAAACTTTTAAATTTCTGACACAGGTTGGAAAAGAATCTGCTGAGCTCGGCAGAGAACTTCGTGCACTGGAGAGGCAGTCTTTGTCAAGTAATCAATCTGCTGGGTCTATTGATGAAGCATTGCAGTTGTACAGGAAAGATGATGCTACTCAATTGTTCCAAGGTACTATACTTTAGTTTTGATGAGTAGAAGCGATGAAATTCTCATTTAAATATATTGGAAAAATAAATTATCTTTATGTCATCTTTGTATTTGGGACAACTGGACAAGACATCTTTTACTCACATATAAATAAATATAATTCACTTACAAATTAAAGAATAATATCAAATGAAAAAATAATTTTATACTGTAAGGGCTGCTGCTTTGAGAGGTGAGATACAATGTGATATATTATTTTTTCGGGTCATTAGGATAGAGAAGCTTTCATTTTTGTGTTTGGTTTGTAAGATTAGATGTGAGATATTTTATATTATTACCTATGATTTTACAAGGAAACCATTAATGAAATTTTATTTTTCCTTTTCTCTTTAATTTCATCTTTTCTTTTCCTCTCTTTCATCTTCCTACCAGATCTCATTCCCGTGTCTTTTCCACCCTCTTTTTTCTTTGTTCGTTCTTTCCCCAATTTGCTGCCGCCTTCATGACCTCTTTTCTTTCAGTTCTCTTGAGTTTTTGCTCCCATCAGCATCATTCTCTTCTTCAGATGCCACCACCACTACCATACTATTTTTCTTGCTTCCTCCATGCTCGGGGGCGATCTCTTTCTTTCTTCCTATTCTTCTTCCTCTTCTTCTGTGGTTTGAAGTTTGAACTTCTGTAGTTTCGCCGCCAGGTTTTGGGCCCGGTAAGGATGGATGTAGGATCAAAGTATTTGGGGCCAAACTTAAATGGTCATTTAGAGCTTTTTTCCTATTTTAAAGAAATAGTTAATTCAGCTTAAGATAGAAGTACGATTTTGCATAGTCATCAAAATAAATACTGTTGAAATTTTGAAGAGAGAAAGAAGAAAGACAGATATATAATGTGGTTAGCCGTTTGGTCTACATCCACGAACAAAGTGCCCAAAGGGCTATAATAGTTCCATTTCTCTCTCATGTTCACCACTTCACCATTACAATATCACCTATATATATTGGTGTAATGGACATATGCAAAATACATATATGGAAAGAAATCACCCATAATAATTTACATCAAATGAAATATTATGCTATCTCAAACAATCAATTTTGATTGATGTTGATTCTCAATACTCCCCCACAAATTGACCACAAAATTCTTTTTGTTGGAGTGTTCAACTTGAACCATGAAAATTGCAGCATTGAGAGTTGCATTTCTCCATGTGGTAGCAAAAAATAACATCATTGAGGTTGACATATTTTAAGACTATTGATCAGGAAATGGTAGTTGTTGTACTAAACAATGCAACAACGAAGGCTGCAAACGAGTTATGTTGTAACAATAAAGGCTGCAATCAAATTAACTTGCAACAATGGAAACTGCACTAGGAAAAGGAATTTGCTCTGGTTCCATGTTCAAATTTTGAAGAGAGAACATGAACAAAATGCCCGGAGGGCTATAAGGGTTCAATTTCTCTCTTATGTTCACCACTATAATATCACCATATGTATAAATGTAATGAACTGCAAGATTGCATATATGGAAAGAAATCACCCATATCAATTTACACCAAATGAAATATACTGCTATCTCAAACATTTAATTTTGATTACCTCCACAAATCAATTTTGATTGATGTGATTCTCAACAAAAACTAAGTTTAATCAGGATATAAAATCATTCATTATGATTATCATCAACTTCTTGTCTATCTATTACAAAAAAAAGGCTGCTGTTCCCAATTTTCTATACAAACATTAAAAAACTAACAAATTAGAGTTCTAATTACTCTGGCTTGAGAAATTAGTTATAGAGCTGCAAGCACAATGCCAAAGAGTAAGAAGAATTGGAAGCGAGTGGTTGGGGACACTTTAGTTGTTTTCTTGTATATAGTAAACTTAGATGAAATTGGAAAGTTACATACATTATTTTAACTTGTGGCAGTATGTTTATTTCATGGATCTGGGGGGCGGGGTGTGGTGTTGGAGGATTTTATATATTCACATCTAGTTTTATACGAATTATAGATATGCATATAGAATGAAAGATCTTGAGGAGCCTAGACCCATAAGGATCCCACTGTATCTGTCCTTGGGCCTGCTTTTGCCTCCGACTTCCATTACTTTGAGATGTCACCACCGTTCAGGTTGTTTCCTTCTCCATAAAGCAATTAGGTAAGTGGAAAGTTGGTTTGGAAGTAAGACAAGAAACAAGGTTACTAGGATTTTTTTTATCGCCAATCAAGTCCAAGTAGTGTCTCGTCACACCTCTTAGGTATGACCCAAAATCCCTGCGAACCTATGATTTAAATTGTGGAAGTTTGATTGCGTATGTATGTAGCACAATTGTAACGCCCCGATTTACAATATAAAAATAGTCCGACTTTTAAGGAAAACGCTATTATAAAAACACGAGTTTTAAGAAAATAACTTAATAAAACTTAAACATTTAACTATAGATAAATACCAGTCACATTACAATTTAAATTTTATCAAAATATTCCAACACATAAAATAAAAATTATTCAAATTCCAAAATTTAATTTGGTCTTCATCCATCACTGACGTATCCTCAGCCCGACTCCTTAATCTGAAAAATTATAAAAATGAAGGGGTGAGCTTCCACTTGCTCAGTAGGGACCAACTTTTGTCAATACATAATAAATCATACAAGCATAAACATTTATAATAAAACATGTAATTCCTCTGAAATTTTCCTCTGTAATTTCCTATGTAATTTCCTCTGATTGGCCAGTTAATAATTTCCTCTGATATCTGTTAATCCTCGTAGAATATAAAAGTGATTATTCTAATCCTCGTGATTCTCGATTCCTACATAAATTATAAAATTATAATTAATAAATTTTTAATAAATTGGATAGTTTAGAAAAGAAATTTGACTTATTGAAAATAATTTGGAAATTTGGTTTTGGGCTTGAAATACTAACAACGAGGTTTAAAATCTCCAATTTGAGCCTTTATTTTTAAAATACTTAAATTAAATAAAAAAAAACCCCCAACACTCCAAAACTCACGGCACTCAACCCCCTCCCAAAACTCTCTCTCTCTCTTTTTTTCTTTTTCTTTCTTCTCACCCTCACGCCGCTGCCCAGTTCTTCTTCTTCTTCTTCTCTTTTTTTTTTTCCTTTCTCTTCTGTCCAACCCTTCACATGCCAACACCTCCACCATTCACAGTGCTCGGTCGGCGCACAGTCCCCCAACACCAGTGAAGACCAACGGCGACCCACGGCGAACGGCGGCGACTGTCGGTCGGCGGCGGCGAACGGCGAATGAGAAAACATACAGGCTACTCCTAATCTCTCATACTTTCTGAAGATATTTTTTTCGAAAATTATTCTGTATATTTGCTGAAATTTTTGGGATAAAAACTGATTTTGAAAAGATTCTTACCTATCTTGAACTTGTTGAGGGATTTGTGTAGGAATCTGATAGTGAAACTAACAATTTATAGGAAGTGTGAGATTAATGATTGAGAGTTATGTGTTACGTTAGAATCTGTCCTTTCATCTCTTTCCTTCAAAAATCAGAAAACTCTTCATCCTTTTTATTAAATTCCAACCTTCCATATTCATAACTGATGTTTTGTATTTATACTGATTAATTATTGATAAAAAAATAGTATTAATAAAACAAAAATAGATTAATTAAGAATTAAAAACCCTAAATTGAATCTGCCCTAATTTCAAAATTAGGGTTTTGAATCCCCAATTGTGAACCCTAATTGAAATCTTTACCCCCAATTTGTGGATATTACAACAATCAACCCAAGCAAACAAGACCTCAATAGATATAAAAGTAAGAAACTTGGATTAGTTGCAAAATTTACTCTTATGGTTTGACTCATTTACGAAAAATCATCATATATTCCAAAATTATTTAAAAAATAGGATTAATTACAAAATTAACCCTTGTGGTTGGACTAATTTATAAAATATATTCTATATTCCAAAATTATGAAACCCATTTGTCTGATAGTTACTGACATACTGTAATAGAAAATGTTGATGTCATTCATAATTAATGTGAAAAACTAATTTTGCCCTCACTGTACCATTCATCAATTGTGTTTTGATAAATTTACTTGGGGTTATTTGTATCATTTCATAATATTTGGCTGATGTAATGGTGATACTAATTACTAAGTTCAGCCAAAAGTGGCCATATAACTATACATTTATTGATTTACAAATCATGTTTATACTTTTCTTTAATTTCAAACCAAAGTAAAGATTGAACAAGAATTCCTTTTACAGTTTATTCATCTTACTTAAAATTTTCAATAAGGTTTAAATACTTAGTTATTTACAAAATATACAAACTTATTATATCTAAATTGGTAATTCTAATAATTTGGATATTTAGCATAAAATTGAATAAATAATTGGCTATTAGTAAATATACTAAAAAACATATTTGAATTCAAATTTAAATAAAGAGAAGATAAAGATAATTTAGATAATAAATTTGACGAATACTGATTCTTATTTAGGTAATAAATTTAAACAATTTCATAAATGAAAATATATAAAATAAATTAAAAAAGATAAACATCATGTTTCAGAATAATGAGGGACTTGTTACATCAGGTTGGAGTGGGCAAAGAGGGCGTGAATTGCCTTCTTTTCTTCACTTCTGTATGTGTCCTTTATTTTTTAGCCACAAAACAATAGAGTAAGTTGAAATCACGCACATTTGGATTGAAAATGAGGAAGTATATTTCCAAGGTCTTCAAACACTTTCAATGAGCTCCATGAATGTGACTCGAAATAAACATCATCATGAAATGTGGCAACAGGTGTTGCATTCAAAAATGCTGCTTAGTTTCAAACTCACACTGCTCCTCCGTGCATCCCTCCCAAAAATCTTGACCCATGTCACCACAGTAATGGCCAACTTGATAACCCGTACTCTCAGGATTTCTTCTGCAATTTTTTGATAACTCGAAATAAAGACACCCGCAACATTTTTTTTTTTTGCAATTTGCTGCTGACACTTGTCATAAGGAGGACAACAATCAGTGTTTTTCCAGGCCCCTGTTTCAAGAAAAGCAATTGTGTTTCTCCTTTGCTTGCTCAAGAACTTCCAACTGGTTCTGGTTAGCTTGCTCTTTGCGAAGTTTCTCTTTTGGCGGATCTGCTTTCATCTTTCGACCCTTTTAGAAACCCGATTGGGTTTTACCCCGATAAGGTCTAGTTGCAATATCCTTTTGGGTCCTGTCTAAATCTTATGTTTAAACTCTACTTTGGTTTTGCTCAAATTTGCTCCAGTCGCAATCAATTTCACCAAGTAGCTCATCTCATTTGCACAATCACATTGCAGTAATTCTGAAAGTGACATTTGTGTGAACTTGTGTTTTATTTATCATTGCTTTTAACTTGCCACACTACGTGTAATATTATTTGAGAATTGATGAGCGAAACATTTACTGACTGATTTCTCAGTTTCTGGCTTTCTTTAATTTGTACACTAGTTTCAGTTGATAATCACATTGTTACATACCGTGTACTCTATAGTGGATTCTTTGTTCCCGCAGAGCTGGCAGTTATGTCGTCAGAATTTCGTGCAAAAGTGGGGAAGCTGAAAAGGAGAATGATGGAGGAAATTCAATGTGACAGAGCAGACAGGCTGCGTGTAAGACATGGTGATGTGCTGAGGATGCCTCGTAACAATGGTAACTGTAATAGGGAGCTGCATATGACATATCTTTTGTTTTCTGTTCAATGATTTTGAAGAAGATTAGATTAATTTGTTATGTCAAATGTTGCTGGCTTTTGAATTTGTAGGCCTGTTTGGTGCAAAACTGGAAGAACTTCAGCAGTTTCTGGATGAGATAACGACATCGTAATTAACTTTTGCGTTGGTGGTGTAATAGTAGTAGTTATGTGAGGACTTAGCATTGTTGTTTCAGCTTTTGGGTTCATTCTTCCTTCACTTCTTCATTCATACAGCCGCTACAACTGGTTGCGGATGATGAAAACGGAAATGTGGAAGAAAAAAAAAGGATTGGAAGAAAACATGAGAAGCATTTGGGACATTAATGTATAAAGATAGAGGCGTGACATAGATGTTGGCTCACTATACTTATTTCTTAGGCTGTGTTTTGAGTGTTGGATTTTAGTGCGGATAGAAAATAAAAGGAATTATTGAAAATTAATTACCAAATATTCTTCTGACAAAACAGTTCTTAGTTTTATTCATTTCTTGAAACACTTTTTTTTTTAATAAGCTGGGAGTACTGGTTGAGGGGAGGAGATAAATTTCAAATAAATTGAATGATACAGGGTTCGAACCCTGGTTAACACCCTTATAAAGAGTTAGTAATACTACTTGAGCTACAAGCTAGTGGTCATTTCTTGAAACACTATTAAAGCTCTTATTAAGGACCTTTCATAAATATTTTTGTACACTTTGTTTTACCCCCTGCTAACCAAATTGAAAAAAATTGTTTATCTATATTTTTTGCTAAATCGAAGGCAGTGTAGGCCTTATTTGGACGTCTCAAAGTTACATTGAAACGATACAAGTTGTTTTTTAACGTTGCATGGTGACTCGTCACCCTAAAATAATATGTAATCACTAACGATTTTAGGTATATGTCTAATAAAATATAGAAAACAATGATGGCGACATTAAAGTAAATTACATGTTTGTTGTGGTATTATCAAAATGCATAATATTATTCGTCCAACAAGACATAAGTCTTTTCTTGTACGGCCCCACTCGTTGCTTTGTTGCATATTGTACGATAGCTGGATATTCTTTGAATTTTGATTGGAATGTCCCAAGTCGTAAAATGATAATTAAGTATCTATGATCACCAACAAATTCTAATACAGAATAAACTAATCTCTTTTCTCTTTAATGCTGAACATTTTCTTGTAATTTGCCACAATATTCCTATTAATGTGCTAACATGTCTCGAAGTGGGAAATATTATCTCAATTGCATTTATTAGAGCTAGTTCTCTATCAGTAACAATCACAATGGGCTGGAGGATGAGTCCATCAAGAATTTCAAGATTTTGCGCCCATATATAATTATTTTCCCGCTCAACTCCAAATAAACGATTGCAACAGTGAATGTCGCATGTGTTGATGCCACACTAACAATCTCCAACAAATATAACTTGTATCTGTTTATCTTGTATGTACAATTCATAAAGAGGACACAATAACTCAACGCTTGCTAGGAGAGTGAAGAATATATCCTTCACAATGTTAGTCATCTCGCAACGCCTATGATGATAGAAATATCCATGCTCCTTCAATTTCCACATAAGCTGTTGTTTCTGCGATTGACCATCATGGTCATTAACTTTATGCTTCATATGAGCATTGCAGATAGTTCTTATTGTAAACTAATTATCTACAAATTTCTTTTGCAAACCAAATAAAATGTCATTCGGTCGAATATTGTCATGTGATATATCCATAACATATTCTCCCTCATTTTTGGATAACTGACAAGCATATGAGTGGCCCTCCAAGTATTGTGCAATGGGATAGTTATGCACGTCACATTCAACATGTAGTGTGTATTATCCATCAACTGATACTTGTTTACCCCTCAAATGAAATGGACATCCACACTTCTTTGTTCTGATTACTCTTCTAAGTCACTTCTTTTTTATTTTGCTCACATCATATTTTTCGACAATTTCGATATTTTTTAATTCACGGTATCACCAATCACCACTACGTCTTTTCTATTGACCACTATCCAACTTACAAATTACCGTCACCATGTCATGCTCATTTCCTTGTACACACCCAATCAAATATTTTCTCATGAGAAGAAAAAAGTTCGCATAACGTGAAACATGTGTGTAATCTCAGGTGAGCAAGGTGTGGTTTTGCAATTTTTTTAGAAAAATTCAAACCGTATTGCTTTATGCGATTTTCCTAAAAATAAAATGTAAAATTAAAGGTGCAGTTTTAGGCGGTGCCAAACGGTTGCAGGAAGTTGGATGGTTTTAATAAAAAAAAATATTATAAGAATCTCTTTTAGAATATTAAGAAAAATGATCAAAAAATGTAAAACGTTGAAGATTTAATTTGTTTTTAAACAAGATGATTTCGAAAAGATTGCACTTGCATATCTTTCAATTCAACTATATTTAAAACATAATGCATTTTAATGTTATGTTACCTTGAATGCAAACATAATGTATATTTGTAATATTAAGGGAAAAAAATTAAAATGCAATTTACTTGGAATTTAAAATGCAAACCTAAATTTATTATTCTCCAAGTTAGTTTTTAATATATTGATTGTCTAATTATTCAACTAAAGAGGGATGAAAAATCTTATATTTTAATCCTAAAATTATATAAGGGGCTGCAATTTTGTTCCAAAACCACAACCGAACCAACTAGGCTGTGCGGTTTCCATTCAGTATCTTAAACCGCAGTTATAATCGAAAAATCACAATGAACGGTGCGGTGTGGTGCGGTACGGGCAATTCAGGTGGTTTGTGATAAATTTATGATCACCATATATATCGTAACAACACATATGTCTTGGTCTTGAATAATCTTATCATTGAGAGGACTAACAACACTATATTCCAAAGTCATCAAGCTTGATTCCTATTAAAAATCATTAAAAAACATTAACATAGTATTACGTTCAAGCCAAAAAAGGTGATGGCTAGAATGGTCGTGCCATGTTTTATACGTGGCTCGATCATGATCGTGCCATATTTTATACGTGGCACGATAGAAAACATGGCATGATTTTACAACAGGCATGGCATGATCATGTCACATTTAAACTGGAATGATTTACAGTAGACACAATATTATCATGCCATATTTCGAACGTGGCAATCATGCAATGCGTCGACTGTGCTATACAACATCAATTTTGAACCGAAAAGAACATGTACAAGGAAAAATACAATACTTTAAGTTGTAAAATAATAAGATAATTAAATTATCCGTCCTAGTGAATCCTTGTGGTCAAGTCTATATATGCGATAATGTGGGTGTTGGAAAATTGAGTGTTTTGAGAAAAAATATCCAATTTTTGTCGAGGAGAAGACAAATGCGGGTGGGGGTGGGAAAGAAGATTATAAGCTTTAACAAAAGATGGAGGTAGATTTATAGATTTAGAGGGTTTATTCATGGTATTTTTATTATTGTGGGAGGTGATTGTATTTAGAGGAACTGAGTGTGCGAATAGCGCCACCCATATTGAATTCAAAAAGGATTATTTTATTTTTTTTACACTCATATTGGACCATTTTTGTATTTCTATTAGAGAAAATAAAAGGGCAAAACATGAAAACATGGAATATAATTCTCGAATGGGACGCTATTCATACCTCTAAAATTGATGAATACACTTACCTACTAAATACACCCCACTCCATTTTCAAAACATAACTCATTTAGTAAAGGGAAAATTTTCGATATACGTACCTAGATAAGATAGCCAAACCTCTTTTTTTGCTCAAAGTTATAAGAAACCTCTTTTCTACCTTAAATGACCAGACTACCATTTATTAAATAGAGTCAATGTTTGATCCACCACATGTTTGATCGATCATCGTGAAATTATTAAATTCGTGCAATTACACTAAGTGCACTATATCGTGAAATTCGTGAAATTATACTAACATAGTCCCGTAACGTGAAAATTCATGAAATTACACTAACATAATTTCTTTTTTTTCTCTTCGAAATGATATAACTTTTTTTTGAAAACTCAAACTTTAAATTACAACTGTTGCCTACTGGAAAAATAACCTCCTTGCACTAACAATTGTCAAGGAGTGATGAAAACAAACTCGAACACTCCCACTGGAGGAGACTAATCCACTCTCTAAGGGAGACTAGCCAAACTACTACAACAAATACAAAACTGGGCATGAACAACCATTACGCATCGCAAAGCATGAGAAATCGACCCGCTCAATTTCGCTCCTCATCCAAAGAACAAAAAAAAAACAAAGAAAGATATAGAAAGAAAAAACGAACACAACCAAACTACCAAAACTCAATCTAACTAGAAAGAAAAAGCCAAGACAAGACTAAAGATATGACAATGGAAACAAAACCACAAAAAACAAAAAAACAAAAAAACAAGGAAATAAGTTAAAAAGTAAACAAACATAATCTTAAATCACCCTCTCTCCTCCAAACAACTCTCACGCCGCCAACCCACCCCCAACCTGCCACCGTTGCCGCGACATTCACACCGCCCACCCCTTTGCCCAAACCAAGACTCCCCCTCAAAGAAAAATCCACAGATCTGCCACCACGCTCTCGTATCCAAGTACCACCAAAGTAGCAAGTCCAAAAAAAGCCAACATCATCACCTTGAGTCGAAAAATTTGTGAAATGTAAATCTGGAGTAGATCTAGCGGCAAGCCATTGAGGGAGGAGTGGGAGACCGGCCTCGAAGCAATGCTGGGGAAAGGGATGGGGAGGCGAGAGAAGAGGAAGAGGAAGAGAGAATGGTCTACAACTTTTAGGTTTTAGAGAGAAGGATGAGAAAATATTAGAGAGAGAAAGTTTGGGAGAAAAAGATGCAGTTCTTTACACTAACATAGTTTCATATCGTGAAATTAGTCTTATATCATGAAAATCATGAAATTAAACTAACATGGCCTAATTTTGTGAAATTCGTGAAATTACACTAACATGACCTCATATTGTGAATTTAGTCTTATATCGTGAAAATCCTGAAATTACACTAACATGGTGTAATTTATGAAATCCGTGAAATTATACTAACATGGCATCATATCGTGAAATTTGTGGAATTAGTTTTATACCGTGAAAATCATGAAATTACACTAACATGGTATAATTTCATGAAATTCGTGAAATTATGTTAGCATGGTCTTATATCGTGAAATTCAATCTTGTGTGCAAATGAATGTCGTGAATGTCTGCACGAGTATTGATCCTAGCACGAATTTAATATAAAATTTTGTTTACAATCAAAAATTTGAATCGTAATAACTTTTTCGTTTGATATCCGTTTTAGATATATTTAATCATCTCATCGAGATCTATAATTTGAGACCAATATTGCCTATATAAAAACAAAAGTTACAAATTTGAAATATTAGATGAAAATATTTTGGGAGAAATTACCAAAGAAACTTCTTTTTTTTTTTCTTCTTAAAACTAAGGAAACACGTTAAGGTTTGTTGGTCCTCACACTCTTTTTAGGTGTAAAAAAGAGCTCATTATCTGGTTTTGTCAAAAAAGAGTTTGTGCCATTCAAAATGGGTAGACGAGAACATTTACAATTTAGTAAATCACCCCATAATTTCGCAGTTTAGGGTGCGATTGAATATGTTTTCATTTTGAAAATTTTCTTTTCGCTAGAGAATAGTGAAAAAAATTTTGATGAAAGTTTTTGAAAAATTTTGAGAGTGTGAATGGATATGTAATGATGAAAGTTGATTTGATTTAAAAATAGTAAAATAATGATTGAATGTGATTGGTAGTTAAAAATGTGTGAGTGAGTGAATAGTAAAATTGGAGAATGTGTAATAATAATTAGTTTTTTGTGAAAAAATGTGTAGATATGATTGATGAAAGAAAAAATGAGAAAAAGTGAAAGTGAGAGAATAGTATTTTTTCTGAAAATTTTCATAAACAATCGCATGTTTGGTCAAAAAAAATTCTCCAACGGAACGAAAATGAATTCTCGCTCATATCCAATCACAACCTTACCCTTCCATTCCCCCTCCCCTCAAATAGACCCCAAAATAATACACCCCCAATCTTTTTTTTTTTTTTTTTTGAGCGAGAATACACCCCCAATCTTGTACCCCCAATTGTCTTCCTTCACTACCGCCAACGAACACCACCCCCCCCGGCTCCCACTCGCCACTCCACCCAACCCCACACACAAACAGACAGTGGTCGCAAATTACTGAGATAATCTAGTAAAAAAAAATCTCCCACCAGCCTCTTGCAATTCACCAACTGCTATATCATCTTTCCTTCATTCAGGAATGTGTGCGCTTCGAAGACTCATCACAATGACAAAAAAGAAGAACAGCTCCTCCTCCATCCAAGCACTCTATGACCTTTGCACAGACACTTTTACACCCTCCGAAACCTCCCCACCTTCTTCCCACGCCATTCATAAGCTCTCCTCTTTATTGGGTACTTTCCGTTTTCCCCTTGTTTTCAGCTCCCAATATGGATGATATGATTTATTTGAGAATTCTCTATCGATTCTTTACCTGGGTTTTTGTTGTACAATAATATGAATTGTGGGTTTGATTAGAAATCAGTTTGTTAAATTCAAGAATCGGATTTCTTAGGGCGTCAAATTTGCTTCTGATTGCATCTGAACTATTGTATACGCTAATCTGATTTTGCGATTTCAAATTGTACTTTTCATGACTACTTACGCTGTACGCAAGAATGAGGATGGGAGGAGTTTCAACGGGAAATTGGGATAATATTCTGCTTTTATATTGCATTTACTTACATACCACAATTTATACAATGCTGTTGAAGAAAACAATAAAAAGTTGAACTGAAAATTGAATTAATTGCATAAGTACGAACATTGCAGCTGAAGGAAATAGTGCTAGATAGAACATCCCATCTCCTTCAAACGAGTGATTGATTAATTTTAGATCTTTGGAAGTCCTGTCACTTGGAGCCAGTTTGTGCTGCCAGCATTTACTGGAATAATATCTTCGTGTTCCTTCACTTAATGGCTTAAACTAGTTCGGTGGTTTTGCTCTTATGCTCCTTGTTTGCTGTTTTATTTCTCTTTGCAATGTTCATTATCATCTTGACATATTCTTACAAAGTCGATTGTGTTGCATGAAATTAGCGCATTGGTGTGCATTCTTGGCCTCATTTATGAGAAGTTGGAGGAATCTTTTACTTGCCTAGCACAGGGTGTTTTGGTATTAATGTTCTTCTATTGAAATCAAGCTTAAAAACATCACTTTGAATTTCCAAAATAGATGCTGCAACCATGCTGGGGTGTGGGGAGAAGTATCTATCAGAATATAAAGCATGCATATTTTGCAGATTCAATTGGCCCTGCCGATGTTGGTCTTAGTGATGCTAGCAAAGAGGATAACAGAGGTCATGGTCCTTTTGGAATTTTTTCATTCAATAGAGTAGATCGATGGGCTCAACCAATAACTTATGTGGACATACATGAGGGAGAAAATTTCACGGTACGCTTTTGCATCTTCTGGCTATTTTTTTTTTACTTTATAACCATTTTTGAAATGCTTCTCGAAAGATTCCTTATATTTATTTTGTCTTATGGTTGTCTAATCACATCATTATTTTAAAAAGTTTAATGTCCAAGTCTATTGGGGCTTGCATAACCAAGGTCCATAGTTCTGAGCTTGAAATGAGCTCTTTGTAGTTATATGACGATATTCGTTAGTTTTTGGATCATGTAGACATTAGAGATAATCAGGAACTATCTCCTCTCTCCATAGATCCATTTTAGCAATATTAGCTTCTAGGGCATGCTTGGTACGAGTGTCTTCTACCTAGTTGGTTGTGCCCTAAATCTCTGAAAAATATGATGCCTTCCACTGAACAGTTAGAAGAGTGACTGTGAAATTATTTTCATCCTTGAAGTCACGGCAACATGAAAACCACGAAGGGGAGTAAAGATTGTGCATGACTTTTTCACTCCCCCCACCCTCAATTTCCTGTTCAGCTGTCATTTATTTGTTATGAAACAGTCATGGGATCTATTACTTCAGATTTTGGCCAAAGTTGTCATGTTTGTATCATATTTACGAATTTATTACCTATCTCTGGGAACAAGTACACAGTAAAGTTAAGCTTTGACACTATCATCAACAGAATTTTTCAGGCTGTTTGAACAATTATATGGACTTTTTTGCAGATGTGCATATTTTGCTTTCCTACTTCCTCTGTTATTCCACTTCATGACCATCCTGGCATGACTGTTTTGAGCAAAGTCTTATATGGTTCCTTGCATGTCAAAGCTTACGATTGGGTAGAACCAGCCCGCATCCGAAAAATAGAGGGAACGGATCATTCTACAGGTCTGATTCTGTATTAAATTGTAGCCTTTTCCTACTTTCTGCTCCATCAGATTTTCCTATCTTGTTGGGAGTTGTCCTCGATTAAGGAAACATGTTGGTGCTATTCTTAAAACGAACCATGGGTTCAGTATGAAATTGGTCATTTGTCTCAAGATTTGTGTTGGAAAATGGCAGGGTTATTGTTGGCACCCAGATTGTCAGGAGCTTAGTATTAATAGGAATGCTTTGATTCTTTGTGTTTGGCGTTGATGAATTAAGAATTTTAGGACAAGCATCAAGGTCCTTCATCAAGTTGGTTTCGGTTTCCATTTATTGAAATTTTAACATATGATACATCAGCTTCAACAGAGAAATAATAGAAGAAATTGATCTCTCTGCTGCACTTTAAGTCACCGATAGGAAATTAGAAAAGAAACCATACTGAGTTCATGACACCAAGAATCTCAATATTTTTGGATGGTTTGAAAAGAAAAGAATTACAATCTCCACTGAATTATTCATGTCAATCTGTCATATGTAAATTACTCGGAAACCTTATATAGATCCTGCATTTCCTAAATTACCTGGATTTGAATTTCTTATTCGAAACTGAATGTGCACCAAATATGTACTACTTACTTGAAAGGCATGGATTGACAGATTGTTCAAGAATCTTGTACTGTAAATTTATAGTAGCGAAACATAACCCAGTTCTGCATATTTAGCTGAAGAATTTGGCGGTATTGAAATTGATTGAACCTAAAGCAATGTGCAAAAGCCACTCTCCCGCCCCACCGGGAAAAAAAAAAGAAAAAAGTGAATTGTCATAATGCCTGTCATTAACTTATAAAAATCAGAAACTACAATCCGTGTACTTAAAGTGATATCGCATATCCTTTGCAAGGGTGTTGATCAGAGTTCGAACCATGAGTCTTTCAGTTTTTCCACTCCTCCCAACTTATTAAAAAAAAACTTACAAAACTTAGAAGCGCTTGATTGCTGCTTGTTTGGACCTAAATATATTCATTGAAGTACATATTTTTTTAAGCAGCATTACCCTTCTCAAATGGAAGATTCGTGGATGGAAAAATCCTGACAAAATATATTTATGGTGATTGTAAAAGAGAGGTATTTGTTGTCTGTGTTTCGTCCATTTACCATCCTGTGATTAGAATACTATGGGATGCTGGTGTAGAAAAGTTGAATATGCTCTAGTAAGCTTTGTTGAAGCATGGTCAACTGATGGGGCTAAAAGCCCATATTGTATTTTAGATATCATGATTCGAGTGACCTAAAATACCAGGCGTGAGAATGCCTAACATTTGACGCTGGTAAAGAAGCTCTATTGTCAACCTGATAGTTTGGGAGGCTGTAGTACCCTTCATGCAAGTTCATGACTTTCCATCCGTCAAAGTCTCTTTTTGGCGTCTCATATTTCAGTTGTGACACATACATATATCTAACTGCAATTTCTGCTGCTATGGGATCGTCAAATGCAGTTTAATTTTTTATGACCAAAAGTAGTTTAAGTTGGTGATGATCAAACTTTGAAAAGGCATCAACTGCAACTTTTTTACAGTTGATGATCGGAAAGCACATAAAATAAAATGTTTCTTTTGCCTGAGCATAGTTGAATGTTCAACATATTTGTTGTTATTTGATTTCTCAATTTTAATTAATTCTCACATGGGTTTTCGTTCATCTCTCTTTTTCTCTGTCAGTGAGACTGGCTAAGTTGGCTGTAGATAAAGTTTTGACAGCACCATGTAGTACAAGTGTTCTGTATCCTAGAAGTGGAGGGAATCTGCATTGTTTTACTGCAGTCACTCCGTGTGCTGTTCTTGACATCCTTGCTCCTCCATATAATGAATTTGCTGGCCGGAGATGTTCTTACTACCGTGATTATCCTTGTTCCACCCTCTGTAACTACCTTCTTAATCCAAACTTTTGTTTTTGATAGTTACAAAAACTACCCCTCAAGTTTGGGTTAATTACAGAAAAACTCATAGGTATTTGAAAATTACAATCCATTGAACTTTGATTATGAATTACACTTTGCCCCCATCATAAGCAAAACTATTTCAAACTCCCCCTTACATTTGTACAAGTATTACAATTACCCCCTTACATTTAACACATAATAAAACTTCAAGGGGCTGGATTTTTTTTGGTAATTAACCCAAACCTCATGGGTAGTTCTTGTAATCATCCCTATATGTGGATCAATAAACACGTGAGCGTGGAATGACTTGTCAAATTTTGCAGCCGCAGAAGACGATGAAAGTGGTGTTGGGAAAGAAGAGGAGTATGCATGGCTTGCAGAGGTAGACACACCTGATGACCTCCACATGCGCTCAGGAACATATACTGGTCCACCTATTCAAAAATGATTGTCAATTGTTCCATTAAGAAGAAGTCACAATGATGCCCCAACTTTGACTTTGGGTCTGGCATATTTTCTATTTCCAGGCAGATCCTTGTGTAATTGAGTTGTATAGCAGTCCCAGTTGGTTGCTTGTTATCTAACAATCAGAATAACTAACATAGTTTCTTGGTGTTGTAATCCATTTGCTTAATCTCTGAAGTTTGATACATTTTGCCCCTTGAGTTACTACCCCCTTTGTACTTGGGAATTATCGTATATGATCACAAAAATCATATAGAAGTACTGCTGGAAGAGATTATGAGTGTTTGCAATCACTAAAAAAAGTGTTGCTCATGTTTTGGCTTAAAAAAATTGCTTTTTAATGTTTGCAAGTACCAACTTCTGCTTCTGATTCTGCTTCATTTAATCAGAATCTAAAAGCAGAGAGAGGGATGCTTTAGATTATGCTTCTGCTTCTGGCTTGACTTTTACAAATAAATAAGCACTTTTACAACTTTTTCACCAAACACTCTCAACTTCTGATTCTCAACTTTTAATTACATTTTCAAACACTACAAACTTCTGATTCTCAACTAATTCTACTTCTGCTACAATAAATCACTTGTAAAAGCAGAAGTTTTTGCAAACACTCCCATTGTACTGGTTAATTGCAGCTTGTCCTTAAAGCAAAGAAATCCTTAAAGTAAAGAAACCGTAGATACTCTCCGTAGGCACAAGCCATAGGGAGGCTTCGGAAGCCGCGATCCCATCTAGAATCAGTCTGAAAGCTCTGACATGATTGGTATGTGGAATGGGATGAGAATGGAACAAATATTTTTTGGTTCATTTCCATTCACATAATTGGTAAATTTTGGTGAAGGGAATATCCCATTTCCATTAGAATCTCTTTTACCAAAAGTGAGGAATAACCATTCTTCCTCTTTGCATGAGTTTAACTATTCTCAATCATCAAGAATGACTCTAATTTTGTTTTTAATGAAACTATCCTTCTAAAAATGATTAAAAATATTGGATATAATTTAAATATTTTAAAAGTAGTGTTAAATAAAAAATTAAATTTTTATAATTTAACTATTTATAAATTAAATATAAATTATATTCATTATATTAGTAACTCATAGTCAATTTCCATCAAAAATTTCAAGTTAAAATTAAAGGCTTTGACATAATACTCTTTTGTTGATTTTTGTATTTCTTTATATAAAATATTATTGATATCATATATATATACACACAAACACATGATTGTTTAACACATATTAAAAGATGATTAGATCCATTTGTGCAAAATATATTTAATATAATTTTATCTAAAATAATTCTGTTTAAGAGTAATTTGATACTTAAACTTATTTTCCATCACTACTATTATACATTTATAATTACCAAACCTTATACATGCCAAGCCTAAGAATGATATTATCATATCATTCATTTCCTATCGTTATTCCATTCTTATCTAATTTTATTCATGCATAACAATCATGCCATAACTTCCATCAGGGAAGGACTGAGATGCAATACTATGAACAACGATAGCTCCATAGTGGGTAGCATTGGCTCTAATAGATAGGAAATTTATCATTTTCCTGTTTTCAAGCTGACCCAAGAGGTAAATTAGAGTGAAACAGACAGCCATTGTCCTATGAAAGTTATGAACCCTGAATTGCGTTTGTGGTTCGGGCCCCTTTATTGTAAATACTTTGGGACGTAGACCACTCCTCTATCTTTTGTAGCTCTATCAAATCCTTTAAGAAGCCATATACTCCTTTATAAAGCTCATGTAAAAGACTAGAAAGAATAACTCAACAACACTTAGCTTCTTTAGTCGCTTATTCCCTCTGGTCCCGAGCTGGTATAAACGCTGTTAGAAGAATGTTTTTATTTTGATTTTGATGATGTCATATAAAAGAGTTTTAAACCAAAGCAAGGTTTCTAAATGTTTTCCAAATACTTCAAAATATTTTGTTTGATTCTTACTAAGTTTTTAAAGAATTTCTTGAACTTTATTTTTGACAAAGATCGGACGACCGATCGCCCTAGTAGGGAGACCCGTACCTGAATATTTTCAAAGAGCAAATAGGACAGAGAGATTTTTTTATGTAGGGCGACCGAGATGATAACAACAACAATAACATCCTCTTGGAACGGAACAAGGATGAGAGTGATGTGAGTAGAGTGCTGCGGAGAAGAGGGTTTCTCAGGGAGAGAAGGATCCATACCAGGGTCTTGATTTAGAGCAGTGGGAGATGTAATACCAGATGCAGGGGCATCGTCAACAAACCCAGGGGCAGGGTTTTATGGAGGAGAAGGTGTGTTGTTTGGCATTGGAACTTCTGTAGGAATGGAAGAAGGTGCCGTTGGAAAATTGAATGGAAATTTTGCAATTGGCATAATTTCTTGGACCCATTAAACTCCAATGGTGTTTAATTTTGTAACACCTAAAACTCCCAACTCATGGAGTAGTGGGAGAGTGATGACACTTGAAACTCCCAAGTCATGGAGGAGTAGGAGAGTGATGGCACTTGAAACTCCCAAGTCATGGAGGAGTAGGAAGTGAATGCCCCAAGTCATGGGGTAGTAGGGAGTTAATGTGGCTTGATCTTGAAGCCTATAAAAAGGAGGTCCATATTTTTCACAATCAATACCAAAAACACTCCTACACTTGCATAAACAAATTTTCTGCATATTGCTCTTGTGTTCCCTTGGATTCTTGTTGTATTTTGGTGATATTATCTAGGCATAATCTTCAGTTCGCCGGGTATAAGGTAATCAAAATTTTCCCATCTTATATTGGGAAACATATGTTCAGAATAGGGGACAAATCTATTTTAAGGATAGTGTGTTCAACATACGATTCGGGCCAATTTTATATTGTGCTTATGTAATTTCGTTTATTACAAATTTCTGTTGATGTTCTGTAATTTGTAATTCCATTTTCTATTGTGTAATACAAATTGTACTAGAAATATACTTCTTATTTTTCTAACAAACCTAAAACAGATTTTGCTTATAAATTTTAGTACAGTTCGGAAGAGTTGCTTGAAAATTTTTCTAACTAATTTTGCAACTTTGAAGTCAACATATAGTTTGGAATCCTATTCAGTAGTTATATCGGCTGCCTGAAAATATATATCCTTTGAGTATCTGTTGGCTTGAATTGCATGTTGTTGGATCTGTCTTTACTATTCATAAGTTTAGAAATCTGTAATCTTCACCTTTGTCAGAAATCAGTTTTAAATTGCAACTTCTGTAATTTATTTATCTTCTACTGTCGCCGTGAAGTCATATATAGGATTAAGTGGAATCATTTTTTTTCCTATTGTGAATTTCAATGTTGCGCAGTATGTGGGTATAAGATTACAATTTTTAAGAATTTGTTTTGTTGTAATCATCAACTTTTTACAAACAGTGCTCACAATCAATATAGAAGCAACTTCAAAATTTAAAATTTCCTTTTATCACTGTTGGTGTTATATCTAGTTGGTATCATTTTTATCTTTACAATTTGATATCATAATTTTTCCTACTGTTCATTGTTCCACTATTTCATACTGTTCGTTGCACTTTTCTAAATTCTCTGGAATATTTGTTACAATAATTTTGTTAAATTGGTCAAAATCCATTAATTTGGACTAATAAGAAATTTATACCCGTGCAATTTTGGAGTAGAAAAAAAATCGAAATTTGGACATTATTTATTATTATCGGTTTGGTTCCGATAGATTGAAATGCTAAACTTCTTTTGCTATTTGTTTCAGAAATGCCATCTGATTCAAACAGTGGCGGCCTAACCCCGTGGCACCAACTCCGGTTTTTGTAGCCAACCCCACACTTAATATGCCGGCTAATCATGGCGAAAAACCAAAAAAGTTTAATGGCTTGAACTTTAAGCGGTGGCAGCAGAAGATGCTCTTCTACTTGACTACCTTGAACTTGGCACGGTTCTTGACTGAAGATCCTCCACAACTTAGTGAGGATGGGATTGATGCACAAATGGTTAACGCTTTGGATGCTTGGAATCATGCTGATTTCTTGTGTAGGAATTATGTCACGAATGACCTTGCAGATTCGCTTTACAATGTGTATAGTTCTAAGAAAACTGCAAAGGAACTTGGGAGTCTTTGGACCATAAGTATAAGACCGAGGATGCGGGTGCGAAAAAATTCATCGTAGGCCGCTTCTTGGATTATAAAATGGTGGACTCAAAAACAGTCATCAGTCAAGTACAAGAGCTTCAGGTGATCATACATGATATTCATGCTGAGGGAATGGTTCTTAGTGTGACTTTCCAAGTGGCTGCAATCATTGGGAAATTGCCACCAACTTGGAGAGACTTCAAGAACTATTTGAAACATAAGCGAAAGGAAATGAACGTCGAAGAACTTGTTGTTAGACTTCGCATTGAAGAAGACAACAAAAGTTCTGAGAAGAAGTGGTTCAATCTTGAAGTGGCTAAAGCCAATGTTATTAAACATGGGCAAAGTTCCAAAGGCAAGAATAAATCTGGGCCAACGGGAAAAGGGGTTAAGTTGGGACCCAAAGGAGGCATTTCCTAGAAGAAGTTCGAAGGAAAATGCTTTAATTGTGGCGGGAAGGTCACAAGGCTTCTGACTGCAAGAAACCAAAAAGGAACAGAGAAATAACATGGTTGAGGAAATTTCTCAAGAGGTGTCGGATATGAACCTGGGCCGCAGTGGTCTCGAGGTGAACTTGGTGGGTTCAAACCCCAAACAGTGGTGGATTGACTCTGGAGCTACTACACACGTGTGTTCTGTCAAAACATATTTAATTCCTTTGAGCCAGCTGAAGACGACGAGAAGCTGTATATGGGGAATTCAGCTACCTCTGAGGTCAAACGGAAAGGAAAAGTGGTTTTGAAGATGACGTCTGGGAAGGAACTAACTCTCAACAATGTGTTGTATGTGCCAGATCATTCGAAAAAATCTGGTGTTTGGTTTGCTTTTAGATAAGCATGGTTTTCGCATTGTTTTGAGTCAGGGGTTGTAACTTTGACGAAAAATGGAATGTTTGTAGGCAAGGGTTATGCTTCTGATGGGCTGTTTAAGGTCAATGTAATGGTTGTTAAACCAAAAATCAATGAAATGAATAACTCTTCTGTTTACATGCTCGAGTCTTCCAATTTGTGGCATGGTAAACTAGGACATGTTAATTATGATACTCTACGTAAATTAATTAACTCGAATTGTATACCAACATTTCATATTGATTCCAAGCACAAGTGTCAAACTTGTGTTGAGGCAAAGTTAACAAGGACATCTTTTAAAAATATTGAAAGAAATAATGAACCACTTGATTTAATTCACACCGATGTATGTGATTTAAAATCGACACAAACACGTGGTGGGAATAAGTACTTCATTACTTTTATAGATGATAACACAAAGTTTTGTTATGTGTATCTTCTTAAAAGTAAAGATGAAGTTATAGAGAAATTTATTGTCTATAAAAATGAAGTTGAGAATCAACTCAATAAGAAAATTAAGGTGTTAAGAAGTGATCGTGGAGGTGAATATGAATCACCATTTGCTGAATTTTGTGCCCAACACGGAATTAGACACGAAACAACAACACCTTATTCAACTCAACAGAATGGCATTGCAGAACGGAAAAATCGTACACTTAAAGAAATGATGAATGCCATGTTATTAAGTTCTGGCTTGCCTCAGAACATGTGGGGGGAAGCTGTCTTGACAGCTAATTACCTTTAAATAAGGTACCCCATAAGAAATTAGATAAAAGTCCTTATGAGCTATGGCATGAAAGAATGCCACCCTACAAATATTTACGAGTGTGGGGGTGTCTTGCTAAGGTTGCTATACCTACACCAAAGAAGGTGAAGGTAGGTCCTAAAACTGTTAACTGCATATTTATTGGATATGCACATAACAGTGCTGCTTATCGGTTTATTGTGGATGAATCTAAAGTTGAAGATATACACAAGAACACGATAATTGAATCGAGAAATGCCTCGTCCTTTGAAAATGTATTTTCATGCAGATCGAGAGAAGAAGCAAGCTCTTCTAAACGGATACATGATTCAATAGAACAAGAGCAAGGAAATAAAGAAGAAGAGGTAGAACTTAGATGCAACAAACGAGCTAGGATAGAAAAATCTTTTGGTTCAGATTTTCTAACCTACATGCTGGAAAGTGTACCTCAAATCTACAGAGAAGCTATAACTTCTTTTGAAGGACCATTATGGAAAGAGGCCATAAAAAGTGAAATTGATTCCATCTTGCAAAACCATACCTGGGAACTAGTGGATCTTCCTGAGGGAAGTAACCCACTAGGTTATAAATGGATTTTCAAGAAGAAAATGAAGGCGGATGGAACAATTGATAAGTACAAGGCTAAACTTGTAATTAAAGGTTACAGACAAAAAGAGGGCCTTGATTACTTTGATACGTATTCTCCAGTTACGAGAATACCCTCCATTAGATTGGTACTTGTAATTGCCGCTTTGCGAAATCTTGAAGTACATCAAATGGATGTAAAAACTGCTTTTTTAAATGGAGATTTAGAAGAGGAGATTTACATGGAACAACCTGAAGGATTCTCTGCACCTGGGCAAGAGAACAATGTTTGTAAACTGGTCAAGTCATTATATGGCTTGAAACAAGCACCAAAACAATGGCATGAAAAAATTGATAATGCTATGAAAGAGTGTGGATTTAAAATCAATGAATGTGATAAATGTGTTTATGTTAAAGACACTGAAAATGGCTATGTCATTTTGTGTCTTTATGTAGACGACATGCTTATCATTGGAAGTAATGATAAAATAATTAAATCCACGAAAGATATGTTGAACTCGAGGCTTGACATGAAAGATATGGGTTTAGCTGACGTGATCCTCAGAATAAAAATTTCTAGAACTTCAAATGGACTGACACTTGATTAGTCACATTATATAGATAAGATTCTAAAAAAATTTAGTAAGGATGACACGTCGTTAGCTAGAACTCCTATAGACACGAGTCAACATCTATCGAAGAATAGAGGTGAGGTGTCTCAATTGGAATACTCACGAGTCATAGGAAGTCTGATATACTTAATGAGTTGTATAAGACCAGACATTGCTTATGCAGTGAGTAAATTGAGCAGATACACGAGTAATCCAGCGCATGAACACTGGAATGGTATAGTGAGAATACTTAGGTATTTAAGATACACTCGTGATTTTGGACTGCACTATACAAGATATCCTGCTGTTATTGAAGGATACATGGATACTAATTGGATATATGATATTAAAGACTTTAAGTCTACAAGTGGATTTCTATTCACTTTAGGAGGTGCAACCATATCGTGGAAATCTTCTAAACAGACTGTTATAGCTAGATCCACAATGGAGTCTGAATTTATAGCTTTAGAAAAGTGTGGAGAAGAAGCTGAACGACTCCAGAACTTCTTAGAAGATATTCCAAAATGGCCAAAGCCTGTGCCAAGAATTTGTATACATTGTGATAGTCAATCAACGATTGGCAGGGCACAATGAAATATTTATAATGGCAAGTCTAGGCACATACGTCGTAGACACAATACCATTAGACAACTACTCTCAACTGGTGTTATCTCTATTGACTATGTGAAGTCAAAAGATAATTTAGTGGATCCATCAACCAAAGGGTTAAATCGAGAGTTAGTTGCGAAATCATAAAGAGGAATGGGACTTAAGCCCCTCGAAAAATGAGTTTATACAAAGAAAACACAACCTAGTTGACTGGAGATCCCAAGATCTAGGTTCAATGGGACAACCTAATTGACTCTAGGATCACTGTGGGGGATTTTTCCCTTGTCCATTCCTTGACAGTACCCGTGGAAAGAAGAGGATAAACATTTGGCTTTTAATGATTCTTGTGCGTCAGTAAGCCGAGCTGAGTAATGTGGGCTACTCTTAAAGAAGAATCACCTATGTGAGAGAGAAGTGGGGCCGCTTCGAAGAGAATTGTGTGAGACTCAATTCTTAGAACCTCTTGCAGAGCCAGGCGTATGTTCAGGGCCATGAATGAACATAACAATGAGAACTGAAGTATGTTAGGAAGAATCCTGTGTGAAGTATATCATTTTTTACACAAAAAGGCGGAGTTTCAAAGACATCGCGTCTCTCATGATCAGCTAGTAAAGTAAATATATTTTCACAAGGGAAGGTTCAAAGAGTAACACCTACCTATCCTATGCAGGATTCAGCTGTTGGATTTTATCACCAAATCTTTGTATCCTTGAAATTTCCATTCATGTGGGGGATTGTTGGAAAATTGAATGGAAATTTTGCAATTGGCATAATTTCTTGGACCCATTAAACTCTAATGGTGTTTAATTTTGTAACACCTAAAACTCCCAACTCATGGTGTAGTGGGAGAGTGATGACACTTGAAACTCCCAAGTCATGGAGGAGTAGGAAGTGAATGCCCTAAGTCATGGGGTAGTGGGGAGTTAATGTGGCTTGATCTTGAAGCCTATAAAAAGGAGGCCCATTTTCACAATCAACACCAAAAACACTCCTACACTTGCATAAACATATTTTCTGCATATTGCTCTTGTGTTCCCTTGGCTTCCTATTGCATTTTGGTGATATTATCCAGGCATAATCTTCAGTTCGTCGGGTATAAGGTAATCAAGTTTTTCCCATCTTATCCTGGGAAACAGACGTCCAGAATAGGGGATGAATCTGTTTTAAGGATAGTGTGTTCAACACATGATTCGGGCCAATTTTATATTGTGCATATGTAATTTTGTTTATTACAAATTTCTGTTGATGTTCTGTAATTTGTAATTCCATTTTCTATTGTGTAATACAAACTGTACTAGAAATATACTTCTTATTTTTCTAACAGGTGTAACAATCGTTTCAGGGGTTGCCAAACTCTGTTTAATTGGAGAAGAATAAAGATTCTTGTTAGAGAGAGATGCGGTGTCAGATGTTGCACCATCTCTGACAGTATCTGGAACATCGGTTTCTGCCATCGATTTTTCTGAGTTAGGGCTTTCAGAGTTTTGTGAGGAAGATGATGACTTGTTGGGGCTTCCAAAGAGGTTTTTGATGGTAGATACAAACCAAGCCATAGAGAATGAGAGAAGATTTCAACCTGCAGAGAAAATTCAAGCCACACAAAATACTTCAAATAGGGTGAGAGGAGAGAGTGTACTTGAGTGCCATCAGTTTTATAGGGATAAATGACATGATGGGGCACGAAATCCAAAGTACAATTAGAAGAGTTTTATTAGGAGAAAATATATCATGGACCAAATCGAAAAATAAGGAAGAAAATATGAAGTCCAATTAATTCAAAACTCTAGTTCTCAAAGTGTCCAAATTAATTCAACTTGTGATAAGGAAAGTAAGATCCAAAAGATTTTTCTTTATCCTCCATATCATGTTCGACCTATAAAATAAATCCATCAAGATTTTCAAGATTTTGGGGAGAGAAAAATATCAAACTCAGATTATATATGGGAACCAAATCTCAGCAAATTAGCCAATATCACCAGGACATGCAAAACCTAATATATGCATAAACAAAAGAAATTGCACACAGGAATAGATAAGTGTTGCAACAATGGATATATGTTCAAATGTCGTCACATTTTGAGTCGCACATGTACCAACTGATTCAATGAATCGCAATCCAAAATTCCAGTTTTTAAAATTTTTTGAGTTTTCTCCAATTTTTCCAAGTCTCATTAGGGAGTTAACCAGAAGAGAGCTTTCACTCAAATGCCATAGGTAGCTCTCTTTCACATGATCATGCCTTTTTAGACATCAATAAGCTTGAAGAAATTAGTCACAAGGAATAGCTGCACACAGTGGGTTGGTAGCCTTTTCCTTTAAGGCCTCCAAGCATGATCAAAACTTTATTTATAACTCAGCTAATGGGAAAAGTATCAATTTTTTTTTTAAATTTGGAGAAATCAACTCACACAGTATCATTTTTTTTTAAATTTGTAGAGATCAACTCACACCATTTTTTTAAGTAAGAAAATATATGAGACTAGTTCGAACCATCAATCAACCTTTTGCAGATATGCATGATGAGCTTAATATGCAGGGATGTCTACAAAAAAAATCAAAAAAAGAAATAGAGAAGAGAAGAGTCATGCAGTGTTTGGATGTTACAACAAATGTGATGTGCAATGTTGTAACATCTCGTGTAACATTTCAGAGAATACACAAACTGAGAGATTTACTTAAATTGGAAAATCTCTCAAAATCCAAAGCATTGGTGAAGATCTCTACAAGCTGATTTTCAGTAGCAATATACACAATGCGAATTATATTTTTCTCAACTAAATCTTGAAAATGTCTGATATTTATGTTTTAGTACGAGAATGTTGGACAAGATTTTTTGAAATATCACAATAGACAATTAGTGTTTCACTTTGCAAACCATAGTCCTCAATCATTTGGTTCATCCATAAAGTTGTGTGCAACAACTTCCAACTGCTGCTACATACATATTCCAATTCAGCAGTCGAAAGGGATACACAATTTTGCTTTTCGCTATACCATGAGACCAAATTATTTCCCAAATAAAAACATCCTCCAGTTGTACTTTTTCGATCAACAACATCTCCAGCCCAATCAGAATCACTATATCTCACAAGATTAATGTTAGTGTCTTTTGTGTGCCAAATTCCAAATCAGTTGTGCCTCCTACATATCGAATAATACGTTTTAAGGCCTTTAAGTGAGTAGTTTTGGATCGAGCACATAGATAAACACTATCAGGACGACTGACAGTCAAGTACAACAAACTTCCTATCATGCTTCTATACAAGGTGTGGTCAACACTTTCAGCCACATCCTCCTTACTCAACTTTTGACTCGACCCCATGGGAACCTTCAAGTGAGAAGCATTTTCCAAATTGAACTTTTTCACAAGGTTTTTGGCGTACTTGCTTTGAGAGATAAAAATTCCTTCCTTTAATTGTTTAATTTGCAAGCCCAGGAAGTAAATTAACTCACCTACCATACTCATTTCAAAAGTGGAGGATATGCAATCAATGAATTGTTTCAATAATTTATCAGAGGAGGAACTAAAAACAATGTTATCGACATAAATTTGAGCAATCATGATGTCATGGTTTTTCTTTTGAATAAACAAGGTTTTATCTACTTCACTACGTTTAAAACCAATTTGAAGGAGATGCTCAGTTAACCTACCATACCAAGCTCTCGGGGCTTGTTTAAGACCATAGAGAGCCTTTTTAAGCTTGTACACATGGTTAGGCTTAAAAGGGTCTTCAAAGCCTTTAGGTTGCTCTACAAATGCTTCTTCATCTAAAAAGCCATTTAAAAAACGCACTTTTTACATGCATCTAGGGCAGAGTTAAACCCAAGTAACATGCAATTGCTAGCAACAGACGTATTGACTCAATACAGGCTACATGAGCAAAGGTTTCATCGAAATCTACCTCCTCAACTCGTGTGTACCCTTGAGCAACTAATCGAGCTTTGTTGCAAACAATTTTCCCAAATTCATCTGTTTTGTTTTTGAAAATCCATTTTGTTCCTATGACATTAACATCCTTTGACCTAAGAACCAAAAACCACACATCATTTTTGACAAATTGGTCTAGTTCCTCTTGCATAGCATGTATCCAAAATTCGTCTTTTAAAGCTTCAACAACATTCTTAGGTTCAAAATTGGACACAAAGCAACAAGTTCTCACACTAACACAATCAGCAGCCATGCAAACCATCCTTACCATATCACGATAGTTTACTTTACCTTTCCCTCTTGTCTTAATACCATCAGTAGTATTACCAATGATTTGAGACATAGGGTGATTTTTCTGAATCCTTATAGGTATATCTCTGCCAAGATCTAAGATTGGACCGGTTGTTCCTGCAATTGGTTCAGTATCTGAATCAGAGTCTGTTTCAGCTGCAACATACACGGGTGTGGGCTCAGATGCCATCACATTTGGTTCTACATTGGGGACAACTGTGGATGGGGCTTCAATCACATTCTCAGTCACATCTGTGCTTACATCCGTCACTGGAATAGTTTCAATGAACTCGAGCAGGTCTCCAACATTGTCTTCTTCACTCTTACCTAAAATATCTAAGAGATCATTAAATACTACATTTACAGATTCCATTATCGTCTTAGTACGAAGATTGTAAACTCGATAAGCATGACTGTTCAAAGTGTAGCCTAGAAATTAGGCACTTGTCATTTTTTGAGTCAAACTTACCAAGATTATCACGATCATTTAGAACATAGCATATACACCCAAAAACATGGAAATATTTGAGGTTATATTTCTTTCCCAAAAGAATTTCATAAGGGGTCATAGAACTTCCTGGCCTCAAATATATACGATTTGCTATGTGACAAGCAGTATTTAGAGCTTCAGCCCAAAATATTTTTGAAAGTTTTTTTGAACTAAGCATGACAAGGGCTATCTCCTGCAATATACGATTTTTCCTCTGTGCTACTCCATTTCGTTGTGGAGTTTTGGGTGCAGAAAATTCATGAGAAATTCCTTTTCTATCATAGAATGACGAGAAATAAAAATTCCCTTTTGTTTACCCCTTTGACAACTCCCACAAATATTAACACTTTTCATGGACAATTTAGGCAAGCCTATAACAACTTCAAATTTCACAAGTTCCATTAGATTTTTAGGGCGAACATGACCTAACTTTTGATGCCATAAATCAGTGTCATATATGTGTGCAATGTGACAGAGTTGTTCATAACAATACTGATAACAGTTGTCAGAAGACCTCAAGCCAGTAAGGATACAAATATCAGATTCATCGAACACTTCACAAGAGTTTTTGTTGAACTTTACACAGAGATCATCATCACATAGTTGACTTATGCTGATGAGATTAGCAGTAAGACCAACTAAATGGAGCATATTACGTAGCTTGGGCAGTCCTTCAATGTTCAACGTCTCTTTTCCAATTATCTTCCTTTTGGCTCCACCTCCATAGGTTACATTGCTACCGTTGTACTCTTCATAGTCAGTTAAATATTCCAAGGTACCTGTCATATGTCGTGAGCATCCACTATCAAAGTACCATGATCCTGCAACGTTGCTTTTCAAAGAAATATAGATTACATGACATTTAATGTCAGATTTTTTAATCCTGACAGATTTCGAAAAGTGATTACGAAGATGTCATAACATTTGCGATGACATCTAACGTCCAGATTTTAAATCCGATTTTAGTTTATAACATAACGGTTTATTGTGTCCATGAGTATGACAATAGTGACAACTAAAGTAGCATTTTTGTGGTTTAGACTTTTGAGAAAAACTCTTTTTATTGTTAGAGGAATCATAAAATTCTCCTTGTTCTTTTGCCTTAATAAATACATGAGTTTTATACCCAAGGCCAGCTTTATCATCACTATCCAAAGAAAGTATATCATCCAGTTTTGCTTTTCCAGAATTAAACTTCTTCATGGTTTCAAGAGAATCTTCAAGTTTAGAATTTGACTTTTCAAAGTCAAGATCCTTCTTGGTAAGAGGCGCCTCTAACCTGGTAATTATTTCCTTTTGTTCATCATTTTCCTTCTTGAGTCGATCATTATCCTTTTTGAGGACTTCATTTAGTTTAATCCTCTTCAGCTAATCCTTATACAACTTCGTGTACGTGTCTTCCAGGCTTTCACCATCTGAAGCATCATCCTGTTCAACATCATCAGAAACAGAAGTAGAATTGAAACAAAAAAGGTCAGTAACAGTTAGGGTATCCTGTTCTTCAGATGTGATCAACAAGGGTGTGATCACATCTCGGGCCACACCTCTGGCAATACCAGAAGGATTTATTTGGAGAGATTTTTGATCTTTCACTAATGTCGTCAGAACCTTGTGTTCTTCCTATTCATTTTTCTCATTGTCAGACTCATTATCACGCAAAGTCACACTCAAGCTCATTCTCTTTTTTATAAGAGTATTAGCACATTGGGCAGCATAATGACCATACCCAGTATATGTCCAACACCTAGTTGAATCAAGAGTTTTAGTGTCAAGCTAGTTTGATTTTTCCCCAGAAAAACGGTCTTGATTTTTATCAAAGGTGTTATTTTGAGGAAACTTGATTGGTTCAGGCTTAAAAGTTTTTGTGAAATTTTGAGACTTTTTCTGACTTTTGAGTTTAAGAATCCAATCAAATTTTTCGAATACATGGCCAAAGACTTATCTCCTAGATCAGAGTTTTCAATATTGGTAAGTTCTGCAAAGTCATCAGTGACTTTGGACTCAAGTTAAAAAGGGGACTCAATTTGAAAAGTAACATTTTGACCTGTACTCTCTATTTGTTGCGCCATATTCATCTCATAGGTGAAGAATGCAAACAAGTTTTTCAAGGCTTAATGAGGTGGTGTTATGGGCTTCTTCAATAGATGAGATTTTGATTTGCACCTAACAGGGAGAGATCTCATCATTTTGCTCACAAGATTAGCATTGGAGATGGGTTCACCTAAGGCGTGAGTTGCATTGGCAATATCACACAATTTGGCATTGTATGTGGCAATTTTCTCATCTTCTCGCATCCTTAAATTTTCAAACTTATTGGTAAGTAAGTTTGGTTTGTCGCACACTAGTTCATCCCTCACAGTGACTCTGCAGGGTATCCCATGTATATTTGGCAGTAGTAAAATTGGCTACGATTTTGAACATATTCTGATCCACAATACCAAAGATGGCCATCAATGCATTCGAATTATAATTTGCCAATGTCATCTCATTATTAGTCCAATCAATTTCTCCTTTATCCTTGTAGTCACCTTTCGTATCAATGAGTTTCAGAGGTGACCACCCAGAAAGGATTACACGCCAGGCACTTTCATCAATTGATTTGATGTAGGCCCGTACTTTGACCTTCCAAATAGAATAATTGGAGCCATCAAGAATGGGAGGACGAAAAATGGGGTTATTTTGAGTATCCATGCTAACAAACACACAGGATCAACACTTAGTGTCGTCAAGTGTAGGCTCTAGATGCCAATTGAAAGAATTATAGCACAAATATACACCAAAAGTTTCACAGAGTATAGATGTGATTGCTGATGTGGTCACATTCACAATCACATGCAGCGGAATAAAGAAAAACAGAAACAAGACACAAGATATAAAAATTTATCCACAAGTGTGCCAATATGACGAAACTTTCCACTAGTAAAAATATTTGATTCCGTATACAAAGAATACTAAAATCAACTAGTAGAAAATCAATGAAAAACTCCTATCTAGGGTGTGCACGGTCAGATTTAGAAATCTCTCGAACCGTCCCGAAGTTTGGAGATCCCAAAATTAAATATCCAGAACCGAACCATAAAAAAAATCTACGTCCCGAACCATCCCGAAAGTTCGGTACGGTTCGGGACAGATATTCGGTTCTAATGGGACGATATGGAATGGTTCGGGATGGTTCGGAGAAATGAATCTTGGAATGGTTCGGGATGGTTCGGAGAAATGAAGATTCAAATATTTCACAAATAAAACAAACAAAAAGAGTGAAAAGAAAAATTAGTGAAAAAATCATTAAACGATTATATTTTTAATTTTTTTTTAGTGCGATTTCAAAAATACATACTGAAACTATTAGTACTATATGAGTTTAACTTTTTGATATTTTATATTTAACTTATACATAAAGTCTCTAAATGCTAAATTTTTAATATTGTAATTCTAAATCTTTCTTTCATGATGTAGACTATACAACAAAGTTTAATATCAATTTAACTTTTAAATCATTTTTATCTAATTTATAGTTAAAAGTATTGATTTTTCTTTTTGGATTTTAACATAATATGTTTCAGATATTATGTTATTCGTATTAGTAGTAAAAGCCTAGAATCTCGACGAATGAAAAATTTAGTAGCCTCTATTATACAATAATATTCTATAATCTTGGCACATTGCCATGGGCTCTTGATTTAGGAAAAATATAATTGACTAATAACTTTAATAAACTATGAAACAAAAATCTTTAGTCTCAATGTCTTAATTTCTTGGTTAGACGATTACTCTAGTTTATGTACGATTAATTTTCTTGATTAGAGGATGAGTCTAGTTATGATCCTTAATAAGTAAAATATCATCAAATTTAAATATTTTCTACAAATCAAATATGATTTATAATTTAATTTATTGGGTTCATTTAAATAAATTAATATGACGTAACTATTAGTGAATTAAATTTATATTCACTTATTCATTTGATATATTGATAAAATTGTCAAATTTTTTTAATTTGATAATTTTTAGTATTATATAGTATTGAATTTTAAAGGAATGTTTAGTTAATTTAATATCAAAATATGAATAAGATAAAAATATTATATATATATATATAAACTATTTTAAAATCGGTTTTAGTTTCGGATATTCGGTTCAGTACGATTCTTAGTACGGATATTTGAAAAATCTCCAGAACCGTACCATGAAAATTTTTGGGACGGTTCGGTTTGGAGAAAGTCAAAAAGTCAACGGATATTTTCGGTTTGGATATTTTTCAGTTCGAATATCGGTTCGGGTTTGGAGATCTCCAAGTCCCGTGCACACCCTTACTCCTATCTAGAGTAAATTTGATCTTTGTAATACAACTCATCCAACAATAGACATGTGTGGACTACGTTTATCACAATGCAAAAGCTATGAATGAAAAAGCTAACAAACACAATTGCAGGACTGAATGTTATCTCTGATGTAGTTACTTCGAGATCGCATTCAGTACATTGAGGTTCCTTGTGCTTGAATGACTCTAAACTCTCTCAAGACTCTTGTATCTCTGGTGTATTTCTTATGTATGGATGTCCTCTTCTCTTTATATAGGCATCTAAGTCCATCAATGAGTCATAATACACAAGGAAAGAAAATTATACAAATATATGACAAGTATATCACTTATGTTAGGAAACAAGATAAATATCAAAAAGTCCTAATATATCTATACCATATAAATATAATATCTTTCCTAATCTATTTCCAACTCAATCTTACCATAAGTCTAGAAAGGCAAAATAATTAAAAACACCGTCCTTTATTTATGGAAATTATTTAGGCAAAATAATTCGCCCTAACAATATTCATTTAGAGGCCTAAATCATTGAGGAAGCCAACATAGGTTAGTTTCATCTTAATTAATAATTTTAATTAAAAAAATAACAATAACGTAAAAAAATTAACAAGGGGCATTTAAAAAAATCGTGAAATATATATTCTATTTGGCGTTTGAGTACTATTTAGGTTCACGAATTTGTTTTAGCAGGCACAAATTTAGATGATAGTGTGTTCTTAATAATGATGATTAGGTACATGATTAGGTACAACTCAAATTAAAATAATGAAATTCTTTAACCATTGTTTGGTTGTCAGTTCGGAAAATAAATGTTGGCCATTATATAATCAAATTATAAATATAAAAGACGACACAATTGTTCGGAACTCGCCCTCAATCCTTTTTAGTTATGAAAAAAAATGTCAAAACTTTTATTTTTTAATTTATGTTTTGTAATATGTAAACCCACTCCCCCAATTTATTAAAAAAAATAGTAATTAATTTGTAAAGTAATAGAGTTCGAACTATGAGTTTTTCAATTTTTTTGTAATTAATGGGTGTGGATATAACTCGTCCCCAAAAGCTAGCTTAAGGGAAGATGATGCCCAACCCACATTAATATGAATGACTATTTGCTTGACAATTTTTTTTAAAAAAATGATCGACATGTAAATAAATGTTAATTGAATCACCATGTCCCATTTAATATTAATTTAAAATATATCCTAAATTCATTATGGGAATATGTTCTTGTGATGTCTAAAATTTTATTTTACAACAGTTCTTGGTAGTAATTGTTAGAAATCGAAATCACAAAGGGCATGCTTTAATTCACAAAACCCGAAAGCATGCTTGACCGATCTACCATGATAATCCGAGAAAGAGAAGAGATTTCCTAATCGCGGAAGCGTATCTGAATCCATTAGGAAATTATTGAAAATTCTTGATTTTGGTTTGATCTTCCAAAACAAACGGTTCTGCCCTCTTGTTTTCTCTCGAATCGTAAAAACGCTCGTAGAGAGAATACAGAAGTTATCTGGCTTTTAAGAACCGCTGTCTTGGGGACCATAACCGTTTTGGATAAGTATCCCCTTTATTTTCTATTTGGTCCCTCAACAAATAGAAAATATCCTAATAGTATCTATACATTTAATCCCATAACAATTTGATACCTTTTTAATCCAAAATTAAAACCTTATTAGATCACTTTAATTGGATTAAACCGTAAGACAGCTATGCACATTTAATTAACATATGTTAGTCCAAATTAAATGTTTCCAACAATCTCCCACTTGGACTACATATGTTACCAAACAAATGTGCAATACCTTATGAGCTCAAACCTTGCTGTCACATATAAGAGTATCCCTTAACAATCTCGTCCATTGATTGTACTAATACAGGACCAAAGAGGCTTTCATCACTTTATGCGTGAATAAATCCATCAATAATCACATATACCAGCACAATCAAATGACATAGATCAATCATGGGTGCGTAGCATGGAAATTACATGTAATGTGATCTAACATGTCTATTTCCAACTGGTCCACCTTATTCCTTAGTGAGATCAATCATAACCAAAATGACAGAGTGTAATAAACTGAATAATTTATATATGTACAGAAATATCCAAATACACAAAATGTGTCCAAAATAATGTATAGAGCAATAAAATTACAGACTCCCACTAAACCAAAGTATCCTGAAATTGTATTACACCCATACGAGCAGTGTGCTCATGAAAGACCCTGGGTGTTAATCCTTTAGTAAGCGGATCCGCAATCATTGAGTCTGTCCCGATATGCTCTATAGTTATCTGACCACTCTGTACTCTTTCCTTCACAACCAGGAACTTTATGTCAATGTGCTTTGACTTAGTAGAGCTCCTGTTGTTATTAGAATATAGCACTGCCGAGTTATTGTCACAATACAACTTTAATGGTCTTTCTATATTCCCAATAATGCGCAGCCCAGTGACAAAATTTCGCAGCCATATTCCATGATTGGATGCCTCATAGCAAGCTACAAATTCAACTGCCATGGTAGAAGATGCTACAAGTGTCTGCTTAGCACTTCTCCATGAAATGGCTCCCCCAGCCAATAAGAAAATGTAGCCCGAAGTGGATCTCCTACTGTCTTGGCATCCCGCAAAATCAGAATCAGAATACCCTATGATCTCCAACTGATCTGATTTTCTGTATGTGAGCATGTAATCTTTTGTTCTCTGTAAATACCTCATCACCCGTTTGGCTGCTTTCCAGTGATCCATGCCGAGTTACTTAAGTATCCGCCCAACATACCAACAACAACGCTATATCGGTCTTGTGCGGAGACTGAGCATACATTAGACTCCCAACAGCTGAAGCATAGGGAATCTTCTGCATTTCCTTAATTTCCAGATTTCCTTTAGGGCATTGTTCGAGACTAAACTTGTCTCCTTTAGCTATAGGGGTGTCTCCTGGTTTGCAGTTCTGCATGCCAAATCTTTGCAACACTTTCTCTATGTAGCTCTTTTGTGATAATCCAAGAATACCCCGAGAACGATCCCTGTATCCGGATTCCCGAGAACAAAAGAAGCTTCCCCAAGATTTTTCATCTCAAATTTCTTTGATAGAAATTTCTTGGTATCGTGCGGCAATCCCGAGTCATTAGTGGCAAGCGAATGTCATCCACATACAAGACCAAATATACACTTACTCCCACCGAACTTGTGATACACACAATCATCAACAAAGATTAGTCTCAAAACCGAACGAGACTACTACTTGATGAAACTTGTGATACCACCGACGAGAAGCTTGCTTGAGCCCATAGATGCATTTCTTTAATTTGCAAACCATAGACTTTGGGTCTCCGGACACAAAGTTTTCTCTGTTGCACCATATATATCGTCTCATCAATGTCTCCATTGAGAAACGCCTTTTACATCCATCCGATGTAACTCAAGGTCAAAATGTGCAACTAATGCCATAATTATTCTGAAAGAGTCTTTCGTGGAAACCGGAGAGAAAGTCTCTTTAAAATCAATGCCTTCTTTCTCGAGTAAAGCCTTTAGCTACAAGACGAGCTTTATATCTTTCCACATTACCCTTCGAATCCCTTTTGGTCTTAAAAATCCATTTGCAACCAATAGGTTTCGCACCTTCGTAATGGGACAAGATCCCAAACTTGATTGTCTTGCATTGACTTATACTCTTCATTCATGGCATCAATCCACTTTTGAGAGTTTGGATCTCGCATGGCTTGACGTAAATTGATAGGATCATTTTCCATCAATTCATTATTATCCTCATTTTCTTGGAGAAATACCACATAATCATCCTAATAGCATTTCTCTTCTCTCTAGTGGACCTCCTTAATGGCACTAGTTCTTGAGGTTGTTGAGTTTGTTCTTCCCGAATAGTTTCAACCTGAAAGGGGGAGTTCTTCAACATTATCCTGTTGAGGTTCTCGATTTACTTCTGCCAATGACAAGAATAGAAACTTGAACATCATCAGAAGCAGTAGTAGGTGTCGAGATTGACTCCTCCTCAAAGGTAATGTCTCTAACCTTATTTCTCCCCCAAACTCAACATCCTCAAAGAATACCGCATTTCCCGTCTCAAAAATAGACCTTCTAGTGGGATCATAAAACTTAAAACCCCTTGATTTTTCTGAGTAACCAATAAAATAGCTGCTAACTGTTTTGGAGTCCAATTTCTTTTCATTTGGCCTATAAGGCCTAGCTTCAGCTGGACATCCCCATATGTGAAAGTGGTTTAGACTCGGCTTTCGCCCGACCCAAAGCTCAAAAGGTGTTTTAGCAACGCTTTAGTTGGTACCGCTGAGAATATAAGCTGCAGTCTTTAGTGCATCTCCCCAGAGTGATTCTGGCAAAGAGGAATGACTAATCATACTCCGTACCATATCCTTTAGAGTCCTGTTTCGTCTTTCAGCAACACCATTCATGCTAGGCGTCCCCGGCATGGTGTACTGTGGGACGATTCCACATTGCTCTAGGAAGATAGCAAAAGGCCCTGGACGTTGTTCTCCGAACCATCATATCCGCCGTAGTACTCACCTCCACTCGATCCGATGACTTTAATTCTTTTGCTGAGTTGATTCTCAACTTCAGCCTTAAAAACCTTGAACATGTCCAGTGCCTCTGATTTTTCATGAATTAGATATAGGTACCCATAGCGTGAGTAGTCGTCTATGAATGATACGAAATATTGTTGACCATTCCAAGAAGCCTTAGGAAATGGCCCACAAATGTCCGTATGTATCAATTCTAAGACGTCCTCAAGTTCTCATTGGCACCTAATCTCTTTATTTTGGTCTGTTTTCCTTTAATACACTCAACACAAACATCAAGATCCGAAAAGTCAAGTGTATCCAAAATACCGTCTGACACAAGTCTCTCAATTCTGGTTTTTGAGATATGACCTAAACGTCTGTGCCATAATTTAGCCGAATTTTCTTTATTTAATTTTCGCTTAGTACCTCTTGATTCAACATGCAGGGATTCATTATATGAAACAATAGTATCAAGCATATATAGATTGTCATAAGCACTTAACGAACCAGTACCAACAATATTGGAATTTAATGAAAGACTAAACTGACAATTTCCAAATGAACAAGAAAAACCGTATTTGTCCAGTAAGGAAATAGAAACCAAATTCCGTCTAAACGACGGTACAACAAAAGTGTCTTTCAAATCCAAGAAAAAACCAGTTCCTAATAACAATCTAAAATGCCCTATTGCCTCCACTTCCACCGATTTGCCATCACCCACAAAGATGTATCTTTCACCATCAGTTGGCTTTCGGTAGCTCAGGCAACCCTGCATTGAAACACTTATGTGAGTAGTAGCACCAGAATCTAACCACCAAGTGTTTCCAGTGCATCAAGCTAAATTAACTTCGCATGGATCAAAGCAAGAAATGTACCTTTCTTCACACGCCAAGCGCGATACTTGGTACAATCCTTCTTTTTGTGTCCAGGTTTGCCACAAAAGAAACAGCCATCCTGAGTTTCACCTTTCTGTTTCTTTTGTGTTGGACCCTTATCATTAGCAGCTTTCTCAACATCATTTTTCCTTTTGCCCTTATCCTTGCACGATCGGCCGTTGAGCAATCTCGATTCTTTTTCTTGCTTCAACCTTTCTTCCTCTTGCACACAATATGAAATGAGCTCATTAAGAGTCCACTTCTCCCTTTGACAGTTGTAACTGACCTTAAATTGACTGAATTGTGCAGGAAGCGATATTAACACTAAATGCACGAGTAAGTCCTCAGACACCTCGAGCTTTAGTGCCGCCTTAACTTTGAAGCAAGATGAGACATCTCCATGATGTACTCCTTATATTTCCCTTGCCCTTATACTTTAGTGAGATCAAGTTAGCCAAAAGCGTACTTGTCTCGGCCTTATCGTTTTTAACAAAACGCTTTTCAATTTCCGCAATGTACTCACCGGCCGTAGTAACTTCCTCGGAAAGCCGCTTGCCTCCGAAGGCTTCGAATACCACGCTTAATGATCATCGACTAACGCGATTTGAGCGCTCCCACTTCTCAAAGTTCCGTTTTTCTCGCCAGAAACTTGCATCCGTAAGAGAGAAGGGGGTTGCTCAACCCTTAGCGCATAGTCCGGATCCATGCGACCAAAAATGATCGAGAATATTTTCTTTCCAATCCTTAAAGTTCGACCCATTGAGCATGGGGATGTTGTTGGTGTTAGCGAGAAATAGAAGTAGCTTGCGACATCATAGTCAAAGAGAAAACAAAACCAAAATTAACTGTCATGCTCACATTAAACCGAATAATCAATCATTAAATTTAAATAAGTTGGTAACATCTCGAGGCACCTAACACAACATTAATATCAAGTCTTTGACAAGAATATTAACTTGTAAGTGGCTACCTCTTGTAGTGATCAAACATCGACAATAAATCTGTCAAGTAATATTGTCTTCCTTTGGGCCGACAAATCACTTACATGGATAACCTTATAATTGCCACGTATTTACCACCACAGGTGTTTGTGCATTTCGGGCCAAGTATTAACCTTCCTTGGGGCCGGCTAATACCCGCATGAATATACACAAACACAAATATCTAATATTCTCAATGAATAAATCTACACAAGAGAGGTCACTTTGACGACTTCTTGTTTCAATAAATTCATTTTAAATATCAGACAAAATAAATTGGGACATGAGATGCACCAAACAAATTTAAAATAACATGATCGCACATGTATTTGCACCTATAGTGCACATATATAATCTCGAGTTCTGATTTATGAGTTTTGATTGCATATTTAAAAACTCATTTTTGTGCAGCCACCAAACTTCCTGAATCCATTAGCAATACATATAGATAACACTACCTCTATTGATTCCATGAGAAAGAATTAATATCATAATTATTTCTCCAACACAAAAAAAAACAAAACTGAAGTGGCAGACAAGCCCATGAATCACCTTTAATCCTTACTCTGTATTTGCAATTGAAGCATTGCAGGCATATCAATATATCACAATAAAAGACAAAAGTGGCTAGGAAAGGAATCACGTAAATCCTTATTCTGAATCTAATTAGAAACCGTAATTAAAAACAACAACGCAGAACACGATGATCTTTTCTGATCCCAAATTTCTTGATTTAAACAAACCGCGACCAGAAACCTCAGTATAAAAATCGTTTCAAACTGAATTCATCAAAATCGAAGAATTTTCTGAATTCAAAAACTTTAAAAATCCAGAAATTTAAAACCCTAATTTCAATTCAACGAAGAATAATATAATTCTTCCCAAATCTCAGAAAATCATGAATAGAGTGTCTCTGATACCACTTGTTAGAAATCGAAATCACAAAGGGCATGCTTTAATTCACAAAACCCGAAAGCATGCTTGACCGATCTACCATGATAATCCGAGAAAGAGAAGAGATTTAATCCTAATCGCGGAAGCGTACCTGAATCCATTAGGAAATTATTGAAAATTCTTGATTTTGGTTTGATCTTCCAAAACAAACGGTTCGCCCTCTTGTTTTCTCTCGAATCGTAAAAAACGTTACGTAGAGAGAATCTGACGAAGTTATCCGCTTTTAAGAACCGTCTTTAACCATAACCGTTTTGGATAAGTATCCCCTTTATTTTCTATTTGGTCCCTCAACAAATAGAAAATATCCTAATAGTATCTACATATTTAATCACATAACAATTTGATACCTTTTTAATCCAAAATTAAAACCTTATTAGATCACTTTAATTGGATTAAACCGTAAGACAACTATGCACATTTAATTAACATATGTTAGTCCAAATTAAATGTTTCCAACAGTAATGTGTTACCATAATTTACTATTATATCCATGTATTGTGCTATTTACTGAATATTTCTTTGTGATTGTATTATGTTTTCTTCTATATATTGTTTATTTTTATGTTACCCCTAAAGAAGACATTTCTTGAAAAAGCTGTTTGACCCTACACCTTAATTGTAGTGGAACCCCACTGGTGTTCCGGTCTTCTTGCCACTGAGTTCTTTTATCATAGTAGATTGCATGGGTACTATTTTCCCTATTATGTTTGTATAATTCCTAATACTCGGCCATTAATTTTTAGTACAATACTAAATACATAAAAATATTGATTTATAAATACAAAATTTTCGTACATAAAAATATTATTGTCTCATCAACCTTTTCCACATTTGATAGATCTTTGAAGCTCTTGGAACTTAATAGAAACCTAGGAAGTGAATTATCATCAATTTGAAAAACACGAGTCTTGCCATGAAACATTATCTTATATTTCGCATCAATGATTTTGTATTTGTCAGTGTAATGCGCAACAACAAAATCTTTAATGGAATAAACATTTCTCTTAGTCAGCTTCATTTTATATTGTCTAACATGAATATTCTTTATGGTGCCACGAGTCCTATCTGCCTGCATTAAGAAGGGGAAAACTTGAAAGTAGTGTTTGATGTATTGTTTTATTTTCTATATATATATTTTTTTGAAGACATAAACTGAGAATCTCAATTAGCTTTCATACCTTAGCAAATGTGAAACACGCAATCAACACTTTGTGTTTGACTTCTATCATCATATCCTGTTTTTTCGTAGAGATGGACCAAACACAATTTTATAGCCCGTTGTGATTTACTCCTATTGATATCCTTGATCAGCGGTATCATCAGTGCCATTTGTATATGTAGGGGTAAAATATGCACATAAAATCTTGTGCAAGCAAGCAACTATGCGACTATCATGGGGAATGAATGCAATGAAAAAATGAAAATAATGACATCACATATTTATAGGAAGGCTAATGAGAATATTTAAGGAAATTAATTATTTTAATTATTTAATTTCTTAAGTTATTTATTTTCTCCACAATTTGACTATATGATATTAATCGTCTGTATGTATTTACTATGTTTTTTTTTTGTAGAGACTTGAATCTTATATCGTTAGAAGATTTGTGTATTGGAGATATATAATTGTGCATATTGTATGATGAATCTAATACACGAATTAGATTTGTTAAAATTAAAAATTGATTGACAACCAATCAAATAGTTAAACTTTTAAAAATAATAGTGAAATATATCTTAATAATTTATCTTTTCCATGTGATGTAATTAATGATTAATATCGTGCCCAAAATAAAGTGATCATAAATCATAATCTGCATATGCCCATTTTGTTTTTTAGTAAGATTTGCAAAGATTTGCATTCATAATTATGCATGTTATCGAATCTATCCATATTAGATTCATTAGATTTGCAGAAAATTGACTAATTTCTTGCCCAAATTATGTTGATTCAAATCTGTATGAGCGCATTTTTATTTTAATATATATTATTAACATAATTAGTTAATTGAATAAAAATATTAAACATAATGCTAAATGCTAAAAATATGTTTTACTAATTGAGGAAGGGTGGTTTAGGCGGGAAAAAATATAGGTTACTATTTATAAGTGACTTGATTATATATATATATATATATATATGATTTGGTTCAAATGAGACCACCCTCCCTATGTGAGACAGTGTGGACTCATCTTACCCATTGATCTTAAAAAATGAAGGGATGTGATTAATTCAGTTTTTTTGTTTTTAGTTTCCCTAATTTCCGCCAATTTAAGGGTAAGATTGTAATTTTGTAATTCAAATTAGTAGTCCCAGCGGGTTTTCTGGTCAGTTTGACTTTTTGAAACCGTTTTTATGGGCTGAGATTGGAACTGCCGGATTTTGTGGCGGAATTTAAGGAACCTGTTTTCTTTCCAAATATTTTTATTTTACAACATAGTTAGGGTTCTTCTATTGCATAATTAGAAATTAAATAATGCATATTTAGTTGTCTTGTTGGTACTGTTTTACGAAAATAATACATAATTGAATATAACGTACTACATATTTAGTTATTATACACTGCATCAATAGGTTCAATATAATGCATATTTAATTATGAAAATGAGATGTTGCTTTTGGAAATTATAAAAATGGGATGTTACATAATGTACTACATATTTAGTTATTCCACACTGCATAGATAGATTCTAGATAATGCATAGTTAGTTGATTTTGTTGCATAGTTTATGACGTCTTGCATAGTTGTGTATACTGTACTACATATTAGTTTTTTTTACACTGCATAGATAGTTTTTAGATAATGCATGTTTAGTTTATTTTTGTTGCATATTTTCAAATATGTAATATCCTACAGATATATGCATCGTTTCATAAGTATCTATGCAACGTTTCATAAGTATTTACACATCATTTCATAAGTATCTATGCATCATCTTATTCGTGAAAATTATAGTTTTTTAAGAGTTGATGTTAATGGCTTAGTTTCGAGTTCTCCATCGATGTCTACACCATTGATGTTGTTGGGTAAAGTTTTTTCTATGACTGATGATTCATCATGCATCATGATTCAAACATAAGCGCATCTTCTTCACTGTTTTATTTTTCACAGTTCGAGTTCTTCAAATTTGCGTTAATGGTGGAATTGAGAGAGAGTATTTTTCACAGTTCGAGTTCTTCAAAATCGCATTAATGGTGGAATTGAGAGAGAGAGAGAGAGAGAGAGAGAGAGACACGTGAGATGAGAGATGCATGAGAGAGAAAGAGATTTGATTCTACTTTTGTAACTAACTTGTTATGTTATTTTACCCTATTACCCTTATGTTGATTAAATTAATGTTTTAATATAACTTTTATCCATTAAATCACACCCATTGATTAATAGTGGGGGATGGTTGAGATTAGTCCATTGTGTCTCACCTAGAGACATGGTCTCACTTGATCCTCCCCCTATATGTGTGTGTGTATATATATATATATATATATATAGGGGATGGGTTATATAGGACCCCCTTATTATGTGAGTACGTAGGACCAGATCCAAGCCGTAGATAAATTGATGTAGATGGCTGAGATTAATCCTTTCTAATTGCTGGCAAATAATTCGAATTAGCCATATGGAGGGTACATTAGTCCATACCATAATAAATAATGGTAGCTAAATCTAGTAGATCCCAAAAAAATAGGATTAGTTACAATCAAACTCCACCATATCTGTTACTGAATTAAAATCGTCCACTTTATTTCACCTTGGCCACCATTCTTCTCTAACGTGGATAGTCTCCCAACTCTCTGAAAATTCACCATTTGCAGCGCTGAAACAAGGAAGGAGGGAATGGACGACACATATGAAGAAAGCTTCAATACTAATGAAGAACAAGGTAACACTTTTCCTTGACTACGAAATTGTATTGATTGTTCATTTTGTTACTGATTCTCCTTAATATTTGATTCGTAATTTTTCCTAAAATCAATGATTCGATCAATCATTTTCATTTTTGCTTGTAATTATTACCCAGAAATATGCTTCCGCACACCGCACTCGCTTAAGCCTTGAGAATAGTATGCTTACAAATGTGAACTTCTTAGTAGTCCATAAAAGGGCATATCTTCATGCCATTTTTTGTGTGTGTGTGTATGTTTACCCATTGAGTTGCTTGTTCGTTATGATAAATTTGCTTTCAGTTGCCTATAAATGTGCTTATGATTACCACCATACTTCTGAACACCTAAAATTTAGTTCCCCGTCCACGTTCTTTTTCTTCATATTAACCAGATAATATGCTTATTAGTATCCATAATAATGCTTATAGAATAATTCTAATATGCTTATAAGTATGAACATATATCCAAGCATGAAATTTATTATTCGTCCCCATTTTTTTCATTAAAAACGTATATGATATGATAGGAAACATGTTGCACAATAAACCATGTTGCACAATAACCGATCGATTAATTGATCATTATTTAGGTTGTATAAACTGAAATTATTTGATTACAACGCCGGTTGTTCTGTTCATGTTCTTTGCTTATATGTCAGTATAATATTGCTTATAAAAAGTGACCATTATGCTAACGTATTTTCAAAATCTTGGTTATTTATTTCTTTTGTTGAGACAGTTGTAATTGCAAGTGCTCCGCAACAACGGATTGAAATAACAACGGATTCGTCTGCGGAATTGGATACCGAAATGTGACGAACATCCGACTCCAAAAGAAGGGATGATTTTTGATAGTGTCAAGAGCGGAATACAATTCTACAAGGATTATGGGCGTGCCACCGGATTTGATGTGAGAATTAGTACAACCAAACGCCTACGTTGATATAATACGCATGCAATACGTTGTTTGCAACCGCGAAGGGTTCAAAAAGGTTGGCAACTCATCCGCACCACCTGAAGAAGCGGGCTAAATGATGATGAAGTCTCACAAGTGAGACACAGAAACCGACAAGGGTGGGATGCAAGGCGCGTTGCGTGTTCCAGGCACATCAACTGGTTCTTACACAAGAAAGAGTTTTGAAATCGCACACGCATTCATTGACGCCCGGGTGTACAAACACTTTCTAAAGGCGAATAGGAATTTAAATTTGGCTCACCAAAAATTCATACTAAGTCAGTATAAAAGCAAACATTGGGCGTGAAAACTTATCGATTGTATAAGGAGATGGTTGGAGGGTATTCGAATGTAAAGACCGCCAATCGACTTTAAAATTTCAAGAGAGAGAGCCTGAAAGCTTATGTCTCAGGAGCCGATGCACAGCCTTATTATTGATAAGTTTTTGAAAAAGATTGAAGTTTGTCCAAATACAAAGATTCAACTATGACGTTGATGAAAACGACCAACTTACACGATTATTTTGGGGTGATCCAATGTGCAAGAAAAACTATAGAATGTTCGGGATGTTATATCTTTCGATGCAACATACAACACTAACGGTATGGGTGCAATCGCAACAGAATTCATGATCATTCATATTTTTTTTAAATAGTCCACAGTAATGCATAACAAAAAGGAAAAGAGTGCTTACGAGTTGCTTTCATACTGCATACGAAAATATATAATTGTTTAAAGAAAATGGCTATTTCATTACAACATGTATTGATGTGTGGAAATGCATACGAATTTTACATAATATGCTTATATATTATTACAATGTTGCTTATGTATTATAGAAAAATTGCATGCGTCTGAACTTGAATGAAATTTCTTATCTTGTGAAAAATGAGACTGACTTGTCACAACAAACCTAGGTACAAAATGGTTTTCGCGCCGTTCACACGGTGTGGACAATCATCGAAGATGTGTTACGTTCGCGTCAGGTTACTTCTAAAGGAAGATGAAGAATCGTATGTCCGCTATTCGAAAATTTCTTAAAGGCAATGGGGCATGAGCCAACTTACATAGTTATCGATCAAGATCCCGCAATGAAAAATGCTATTAAAAGGGTTTTCAAGAACAAGATTCACCGACTATGTATGTGGCATATCATGGAAAAGGTTGGTGCGAAAGTGGGGCATACTTTGATTAAGGGCGAGGAATTCATGGAAAGATTGAATCGCATTGTCTGGAGTAACTACATTGAACCTCCAGAATTTGAGGAGAGATGGGCACAGTTGATGAATGATTACCAGCTGACTTCGCATTCATGGTTCAAACATATTTTTGAAATCAGAAAATCGTGGATACCCGCTTATTTTAAAATGTGCAATTGAGCGGATTGCTCGTAACCACGCCAAGATCGGAGAGTGCTAACAGCTAGTTCGGGAGTTTCACCAACCCACAAAAGTTAGTCTAGTGGAATTTTTCATGCACTACGATAGCGCTATAGAAGCTCGACATGACATGCCGTAGACAAACCGAACAATGAGATGGAATCCACTTGCCCAAATGCAAAACACAATTAGAAATTGAGAAACATGCATCGATTGTGTATACGGGAACAAGTGTTTTTCTTTGTGAGCGCCGAAATCGAATCATCTTGTTACAAGTGCGTGACGATGGAAATCATAAACGGGGTGACACATGCACTTATAAAATCAAGGACGTGGAAATAGGAGTCTTTACAAATGGTTTCATATATAAATGAAGATGCGATGGAATGCGATTTAAAATGTTTCAACAGATCGGGCTTGTATATCGTCATATTTTCTCGCTACTAATAGAGGCCGATAAAATCCCACCAAATATATTCACAAAAGATGGACGAAAAATGCATCCATGCTACGGTGTCCAAACAATGATTCGTTGAACAATTTCGGATCGATTTGCGATGTGATACAACGATCCAACAGATTTGGTCGACATTCACTATTGTTTGATTCTATCAAATGACGACAAATCCAAGATTGAATACATTGGCAAGCATCATAAAAGAACAGAAAAAGAACAATTGTCAAGGATCAAACCGATTCCGTGCGGTGAATGTAGACAAACATTGATCGAAGGATTCGTTGGAGATAAAACCCATCTAGGCGTCGTAGTGTTGCCGCCAACACAAAGCCAAAAATAAGGGGAGCGGCAATCGAGTCAAAAGCCGACTTCGTGAGTCGAAGGAAAAGGCAATAAAGGCCGGACAGAAAAATGAAGAGACGTTGTGGGAAATGCGGAGAAATAGGTTCGCACAATAGCGGGGCGTCGCGACAAGTAGTTGATGTTTTTATTTTTTGCAGTGCATGTTTGAGACTGCTTATTAAAGCTTTTGATACTGCTTATTTATGCATATTTTATCGCTTATTTTTTAAGTTAAATTTTTTTTATCTTGCACTTTGATTATTTTCTGCAATATAAAATAACATGATATACAAACCTACAAAAACATTAAAATCTGCATGTACATCATTTAAATCATGCTAAAACACATTTGATTACAACTATATAGTATGAAATACTTGATAAGTTATAATTTTTGAAATAATGCTAACAAGACAAATGATTTCTGCTTGTGCATCGTTTGAGTTCTGCTTACGAAATGTTTGTATACTTGAAGAAGTTAAAACATTTGAATATTGCTTGCATTGCAGTAGATTTCTGCTTACAGTGAAGAAGAACACTGCTTAAAAAATATTTAAAGTAATGCTAGAAACATTTTATCATATCATGAAAATAATTGCTTACAAAATAGAGTAAAATCTGCATATTAATCACTTGAATTCTGCTTACATAGGCACTAATCAAAAAAACATTCAAAAACCACTAGAAAGTACTTCAAAGACCAAGCAGGTTAACCGTGTCTGGAAGATCGCTAAAGAGTACTTCAAATATCAATAAAAAGTACAAAACAAATAAAATGTTCCGGGATGATCTTAATTCTTTTTGGCAAACACCTTCACTCGTCCCATTACCGCCTCCCTAAGATCATTCAGTGAGTCCAAGCATATTGCAGCTGCGTACTTTCTACGCATCATCAAAAGTTGCGCCTCGTCGTTCTTCCGAGCCCGCTATCCCAATTTCGATCCCACCTCCCATATAGGTCTCCATATGGCGCATTGCGAAGATACCACAATCAACTTTGTTATCCTTGTCCCTCCAGGGCATGCACAAACGAGATGCGCTCGTTTTTCGGATCACACGAGCAATTGACGGAAACCCTTAGTCGATAGGTATTGCGAAAATACTTGTCGCCGTCCATTAAAAAATATATATTTGAATCGGTAAAACAATAAAGAATGAAAATATATCTTCAATCATCTATAGAGACGAATGACCAATTTTATCGGAACGCCATCGTATTTGAGGGTTTTGTTGCCGCCAACCGAAGAGTTGTCTAATACATGGCGTAACTTTTTTTAACGTCGAAGCATACCACGAAAAAATGTTCACTCTTGAATATTGGGAAGAAGAACTACACAATGGGTAACAAAAATGTTAGGTTCACGGACAAAAAAAAAAAAATAAGCCTCACCATATCATACATACCAACTGGATCTCCTCCATCACTTTCGCCGCTACTGAATCGCTAAACTCAACGTCGAAGCTTTCGCTGAATGTCTTAACCGTTTCACTCGTAACCGGCGCATTGCTGGGCATTGCAATTGTGAATGTCTGCAATAAAAATATGATTAAATTAGAAGTAATTAACTATTGGCAAGCAACATTTAATGCATACATAAGCATTGTTCATAATGATACACAAGCAATCTATTATACATAAAGACATAATGGGGCGAAATATATAAAATGAGCAATATGCATAACATTAATAAGCATAACTCAAACCCAACTTAAGCAAATTTATAATCCATGAATTCACAGAAACACTAGCATAATGGAAAACATCCGGAAGCATATTTTGATATATCCATAAGCATAATATACAAAAACAGAGCATAAAAATGGATACTACTAACAAAAAGCATATAAACCGACCAAAAACTCATGCATCACAAAATTATCTACCAAGAAATGCGGGTGAAACATACGATGGGATATGTCGTGGCAAAGAATCTACGCGGAGAACTATCACCCTCAACGATTCCTTGCGATTCAGGATAAAAGACCAGGTATCCACAATAGCCCCGCTGACGTACTGTCCGCCCTTCAAAGTCTCCATATCTTGTCTTGTTATATTAAATTCACCACTACCAAATATGACTTCCTCCATGCATGTTCATACAATTGCTCAAACTAAAAACATCATAAAAAAGTCATTTTTTAAAATAAACAAAATAAAAAGAAACATACGATTCACCGGCCGGATTTTCAAAAATCCATTCGAAACCATCATTTCAAGTTTTGAACATTCGGACAACACGTCAATCAGAATGCATTCTCAATTTGCCCTCCCTCCATCTCATCGGCCTTGTTAACCTCATCTTCTTTTGTTCCCACTGTCATCACCGCCTCTTGTTCCAACTCGGCGTCAACAGGATCCCCTCATCATCGCACTACTACCATCCTCATCCTCATTTTCGCCGCTCTTACCCTCATCCTCCTCGTCATCCTCGCTTTGTCATCCTCCTCGTCATCCTCGCGTCACACCGTCCCCGACACCATCTCCAGTATCCACACCATCTTCGCCAACATCACGTGCCCCGCTAACCCCACCCTGTTAATAAAACAAGAAAAAAAAAAACAACAACACACATCAGTACAATACAGAAACCCAACATTCTATTCATAGTAAGCGGCGTATACCGGATGTTAAAAAAATAACAGAAAAAAGATCAAAAAATCTTACATCCCTGCCACAATTTTAACAGGCTCTTGGGTAACACCCGGATCGAAACTTGGCAAATCTTCCCCACCCTTTTAGTACTCTTCCCTACGACCAAGTGCAATCTCAACTTTTTCGATTTGCGCTATCGCCTCTCGGGATTATTCCAAAAAGCTTGTGTCACCGAGTCTCGCTCATATCGTCAGCATGGGGTCCGCCCGCGTCCAATGTGTGCTTACTAGCTGAGCATATAAGCATCATCGCCGAATCTCGCCTGTCATCTCTTTTGGAGCATTTTCAAGCAACGCGATTATGTCGCCCACATATGTAGCAAGGCCTGACAACTTCTTCAGCAATCTCGATTTATACTCCTTTCCAAAAGTTATCAAACCAAAAATGTCGATTCTGGGGAGAAATATTTAAATGACTACATATCATGATTTACACTTCATCATTACTTGTAAGCATAATAAGCGGATATATAAGCATATTTTGCAAATCCCATAAGCGAAATCAAATACATTAGACAATAATACCAAAAATAAAAATAAAATACTTCATTATTCTGTAAGCATTGTTAGCAACACATATAAGCATAATTGGAAACTATCATAAGCAAACCAAACATTGGACAAAAAAATAGAAAAAGTGCAAATAATTAAATACTTCATCGTTATGTAAGCATTATATGCAACACATGTATAGCGAATTGGCAAAACTCATAAGCAAGACAAAAATATTCTCGAGCAATATTAGCACACCATATAAGATGAACTAACCGTCATATGTCATAAAAATATTCCAAAGACATTTGAGGGAACCAAAAATTACAATAACAATTTGTAAGCATTTGAGCAACATATATAAGCACATTTGGGAAACATAATAAGCATTATTAACTATAAATGAATGCAACGATTACAACAATCAAATTCTCCATCATTTATCTAATAAAAGCAAATTTAACTACATGTATAAGCATATGTTTTATCTACCACAAGCATTAATCAAAATGGATTCAACCAACCAAACCGAACTAAAAATTTTACCTCGTGGCTCTCAATCCCGGACGACGTGCCAGCCTTCGCCGACTGACTTCCTACCAGCCCAATGTCAGCTGCCCCTGACCCTTCGTTCGAAACCGCTGTATGGAGCGGTTCCGCCAAATGACCCTGCCCAAATCCACCTTCTTTCATCTCCTTGCGTACCCTTTTCTTAATGATCTGAGAAGTCCAACCTCTAATACTGGGGAGAGTTCTAGTCACGTTCCTAGTATAGAAAACAACCCTATCCAAATAAAAAACCTACACAAACAACAAAAATTAGTAAAGTATGCAATGTAGTGATACAAAAAATGTAAAACAATAATAATTTACCGCTTACCGATAAAAACAAAAGGGGGCCATTGAACATTTTTTGCTTCCCTTCTCCCCAACGTGCATGGTTTGTCACCGGCGTATTAATTGTGTACTCGCACTTTTGACCAAGGTTGCGAATATTATGAACATTCTCCAGGTTGTCCATCATGAGGGGTTAACATAACCAATAGGGTTATTCCCGATAATCAAGTAGTCCACCAGGGCAACAAAGTGCCTCTTGAACCCGATCACCTCCGTCCTCAAATTTTAACATCTCCGTAGCTACGTGTTTTGCCGTAATGTGGTTGTTAGGCTTATTAAAAACTCTAGCCATTCTTTATAAAGTTCACATCCCCCGCTTTGTTCTTCCGCTTCAATATTCACACTACCATTTGGGATTCCAAGAACCCGTTCCACATCCGTAGGCGTCTACGTGAATTTTTTCCGCTTTGAAATCACCGGTTCCACAACTAATCAAGTTGAAAATTTTAATCAGGCAAGATTAATTAAGCGTCTTGCGGTATTTCCACGATCTTCATGTGCAACAATCCACCGAACCCAATCTCGTTAACGGCGGCCTCAATGCATGCGGTTCAATTTCTTAATAACTTTGGCGAACCTTCTCGGCGTTGATCTCGCATACGATGCTGGATATTTGGATTCTTCGTCACTCGCTACCGCTATCACTTTTTACCTTTGTCCTTTCTCTTCTTTTTCTTACTCGGCTCTGCAACAACATCAATATATGCCGCCTTCCTCTTCTTGCTCCCTTTATCCAATGTACCCTTACTCTTCTTGCTCTCCTTAGCCATCTCCAAAAGAAACACTAAAAAAATAAGGTAGCAAATAGTCATTCAACTCGTCTCATAAAATCGGTAACAAATTTAAAGCATACTACATAATATAGGTAAGCATAATATAAAATGTGAGCAAGCATAATTGTCAACACCATAAAGCAGTACACATTAACAACAGGCAAACTTAACAGACTTTGAAAAAAAGGTGGGGAATAAATAGTTATCAACAACAAAATGTATGTAAAAATCACATAAGAGCTAACCCTAACAGACTTAAGCTTTATATATAAGATAAGTAAGCATTATATATAATGTGAGTAAGCATAGTTCTGAACACAAATAAGCATTACAAGTAACCATCGTTCAAAAATACCGGACTTGGAAACAAAATGTAAGGAATACATAGTTATCAAAGAACAAAAATGTATTTAAAAATCTCATAAGACCAACTCTACCAGACTTCAACTTTTCAAGATAATAAAGACAATTTAAACTAACAACACAAAGCAAATGTCCTAACCATAAGCGATATTGTTTTCTGATTTCCACCATTCCCCATTATAAGCATTCCTAAGCATATTTACGGGGACAATCCTAAGCATATTTACAGGGACAAAATATAGGCAATATTAAAAACAAATCCACCAATAAAAATAGAATACTACATAAGAAATGCAAAAAAATAAAAAAATTACGAAAATAAAATGAGAAAAAAAGTTGCCCTAACCTGAATGTTATGGGGCGCAAAAAAATTCACACAATCTGTTGTGTTCTTCAGCGAAAACTAAGGGTTCCAATGGGCTTCTTCTCGAAAACACAACAATGTCTGATTTTGCCCTCACCGGATATTTGATTCTCGACTGGAGATTTGGTAATTTTTAATCAAGATATGGTGTTGTGATTTTTGTTTCGAAGGAAGGAAGACGGTGGAAGACGGGTACGAAATTGCAGGAAAATATGGTGGAAGACGGAGCGAGAGAGATATTGTGTGGAAGACTCGTCAATGGAGGAAGAAGGTTTCAGACTTGCAGAGACTTTGAGTGTGGAAGACGGTCGATGGATGGATGACCCGACTTTTCGATTACAAATCGAAAAGATATGGAAGATATTGATTTACACGTCCATCATAATCGGCCCCTAAAATTTAGCCCACTACCAAAAATAAATTCCCTCCCAAAAATTGATTTAAAATAAAATTACTAATAAGCCCTTATTTAAATTAAGTTATATATTAAATAATATTAAAACCCGATTAATCTTAACCGTTTAAAAATTGAATCAACGACTCATTTGGTCTCGTGTACTCACCTAAGATATGTGGACTCACCTGATCTAAATCCTATATATATATATATATATATATAGGATTTGGTACAAATGAGACCACCCTCCCTAGGTGAGAAAGTGTGGACTCATCTTACCCATTGATCTTAAAAAATGAAGGGATGTGATTAATTCAGTTTTTTTAATTATTTCCTAATTTTCGATGTTAAGGGTAAGAGTGTAATTTTGTAATTCAAATTAGTGGTCCCAACGGATTTTATGGTTCAAATTAGTGGTCCCAACGGTTTTATGGTGAAATTGAAATTGACAACCTTAGAATTTTGTGGCGGAATTTAAGGAACTGTTTTCTTTCCAAATATTTTTATTTTTCTGAGATAGTTAGGGTTCTTTTCTTTTGCATAATTAGATATCAAATAATGCATATTTAGTTATTTTGTTGGCACTTTGTTTTTAAAAACAAGATATAATTGAATAAAGCGTCTTTGCATATGTAGTTATACTACTCGCATAAATAGGTTCAATATAATGTATATTTAGTTATGAAAATGGGATGTTGCTTTTGGAAATTATAAAAATGGGATGTTACATAATGTCTTTGCATATTTAGTTATTCCACAATGCATAGATAGTTTCTAGATAACACATAGTTAGTTGATTTTGTTGCATAGTTTATGACGTCTTGTATAGTTGGATATCTTTGTACTACATATTGTGTTTCTGCCGCATAGATAGTTTTGGATAATGCATATGTAGTTGAGTTTTGTTGCATATTTAGTTTTGAACTCACTTCGTTATTTCTCTGTAATATTGCACCGATTTTTCTTGTTTTTTCTCTCGTAATTTTTATGAACCGTAATTTTCGAGTTTTCACAGTTTTCTTTATTTGCGTTAATGGAGGAATGAGAGAGAGAGAGAGAGAGAGAGAGAGAGAGAGAGAGAGAGAGACGTGAGATTGGGAAAATTGGGAGATGTATGAGAGAAAAGAGATTTGATTCCATTTTTATAATTAACTTGTTATGTTATTTTACCCTACTACCCTTATATTGATTAAATTAATATTTTAATATATTTTTATCCATTAAATCATACCCATTGATTAATAGTGGGGGATGGTTAAGATTAATCCATTGTGTCTCACTCACCTGACACGATCTTACTTGATCCTCCCCTATATATATATATATATATATATATATATATATATATATATATGATATGTTGTATAAAAAGTAAAGTCCGTTCAGCCGCCACTGCTAATTACCTCATGTTACTCCATTGCGAGAAAGTAAGGAAGTATAGATGATAAGATAAAATTTTATTTTTACTAGATTTAACAATTTACTATTTTCAAGCCAAATCTTTCGAATAATGTGGTTAACTATTTCAGATAATTTGGTATTATTAAAAACTTGTCTTTAATTTATGTTAAGTTATAGTTTAATATAATATCAATATACTGTATAATATTTATATATCCTAAAAACCACATTGGTCATTCCCAAATCATCAAGACTAGCACAGAGCAAACAATGAAACACCCACAATTTTTATTTAGGAAGCAATTAACAACATGAGAAAATCCACAAATTGCATATATTGAAGACACAAATGATATACTAAGCATAGAACAATAACTAATACACTACTATATGAAACTCCATATTATGGAACAGTACTGATCAAATTCCACAGTATGCTCGAATGGCTTCTCTTGCCGTTGGGCCCCCTTTCATGCAGTAATTATGAAACTCCATATTATTGAAAGGTTTGAATTTCAATGGATTTTCATCATCAACTAGCTCCTCTGGTACTTGTAGAACCTCACGCATGTAAGAGAAAAGGCCGATAGAATACTTTTCTTTAGTTCCTGATGTGGTGCCTTTGTGGAGTGGACAATATATTCTGCCATTGCTCCATGCCTGAACAATCTTCACTTTAGTCCATGCACTTGAATATTTCAATTTTTAGGATAAATTATAAAAACTACGTACCCCTGGCTATGATTTTTTCTAATTGTGAAATTTTTTCAGTTATATAATAAAGTAATTCGAACATGTATCTTACCATGAGTGCTTCACCCACTAAGACTATGAATTTTCCGGGGGATGGCTCATAATCAATCCAATCGCCATCACGAGTTTCTATCTGCAAACCTTTGACTTCATTTTGACCAATTACAGTCAGAAAACCCTTGTCTCTATGAGGTAAAATACCAACATCGCTCTTGTTTTCGCCTGGCGAGTGGTATTTCATGAGTTTTGTCAAGTAAAACGACGACTCAATTAAAGGGTCGTAGTATTTTTCCAAATTGTAGCTGCTAACCATCATTTTCATCACGGTGTGATCCAATTCCAATAACAGCTTACAATATGAGTATAGAGTCTCACTATTATAAGTGGGAAACAGGGCAAAACAGGGCAGAAAGAGAAAGTGTTAGCTAGTTAACTTGCAAAATCATGCATGGCTTAATTGGAATTTTGGTATGTAAGTATAAATGAGTACCATATTTGATCCTATAAGTATCTTATGTAGCAATTTTGGTCCTATAAATCCAAAGAGGTAGCATATTTGGTCATATTAGTACCATATGTAGCAATTTAGGTTCCCTAAATTTTATTTTGTGTGATTTTGGTCCCAAATAGCTAAGTCACATTTCACCTTTTGAATACCAAAATTGCACAAATTTAGAACTTATGGGAACAAAATTGCTCAAAAATAAAAATTAATGGGACAAATATTGCTACATAGCATACTTAGAGAGTCAACTATGCCAATTGTTTATACCTAGTAGACCAAAATTGCTACACACAATAATTACATGACTAAATATGTATCTCCTTATATTTACGGGACCAAAAATCATGCATATATATAAAAATTATGTTGCTAATTAAAAATGCATTTATTGTCCTGTAACTTATCTTTCACATTTGATAACATGTTTAAAAATTAAAAAAAAAACTTAAAATTGAATTTTAAAATAAAATAAAGTAACTTAATTTTATAGTACGTAGTACATTAATCTTAAGATATATAATTACCAGAATTTATCATGGCCGTCAGGCCACATCAGCCTGGTAAACTTTTGCGCAGTTTCCAGATTTACACCATCTTCAATGCCGAAATTCTCAAAGAAAGGCATGTAAGAGGGAGTCTCACCATACCCAAACCCTGAAATTTTAGTAGTGTATCTCTTTTTAGTTTCAATGGGGAGATGAAACAATTCCTCCATCAGGCCGAACATGTCCTCGTACAGCTCCGAACTGAAGTTATTGTCGTACGCCAACACGAAACATCCGTACGTTTCCAGGGCCTGTCGGACTGAGCCCGATGTCGATTTCCAGGAACTTGTGCCTGGACTCAAGTTTTTCTCATTGAATTCTATTACGGGGAGGCTCGATTGTGCGTGGGAACCCATATTAATTAGTGATTGATTTCTTCACGGGTACTTTAAATTAATTTTAGTGCACTCAATGTCTACACAAATTAGTGCTATATATAGTGGTCACTTGTCACTTGTCACTTGTCACTTGTCATGTACATTTTGCAATCGAAAATCTTTTAATTGAAAAATTTTTGTATTTCTTTTTTGGACAGCTGTAAATATATATAATTTTATGCCTAGGGAACATTGACAATTAATGAAATTGAAATTGGACAGCTGTGTCACGTGCATTTTTTGTAGATCTGATACCCAAAGGGTTTGACTTTAACATAAGGACGTGCCATAGACGTGATTGCCACTCCTATGGTTCATCCTATTTTAAATTGTATCTTACAAGATAAAATATGAACAAAAAATATTGTTAGGTGATATAATCATGCAATTAGTAGTGTATGGTGATCCTTCGGATAACAATTTCTTACATTTGCAGGATTCTTCTGATAGAAGTAAAGACGCGTTGGTAGAAAATACAATTTTTGAAAAGTAATTTATTTGACAAAAAAAATTAAATTTTAATTGAATGACATTATTTAAGAATTTACAAAGTTATTCTTTATCTTTTAAGTTTTTTTTTTCCTTTTAATTTTTGGCCCATTAAATGATGTGGTTGATTAAATGGAAGATTTCAAGTTACATGTAGGGGTGGCCAAAATGGGCGAAACCGGATTCCAAACCGAACAAATCGCCATGTGTCAATGTTCCTAATAGTTGACCGGTCAAATATTCCAAAACCGGAACCGTGTAGGCCGGTCCCGATCCTGATTCTTTGGTCTCAGAAACCGTGGAACCGGCGATTATAACCGTCAGTTAGAACCGTCGATGGAACCGACAGTTAAATTCTTCGGTCTCAAGGTTAAAACCAACGATTTTTATTTTTATTTGGTAAAAATATGCTAGAAGAAATATTAAATGTTTAATTATGATGTTTTATATTCGTAACTATATGAGACATGTTTTAAACCAAATATTGTAAATGAGCTACGTGAACTTTGAGGAATATTATTATTAATATTAAGTACAAATTAAACTTAATTGAATATTAACTCTAAGTCTTTTTTTTTCCTTTTTTTTGTAACTGAAATTAATAAACTATTTTTTTAAAAAAATAAAAAATTATCAAAAGTATAAACAAATGATTTCGGTTAAAACCGGAACCGAAACCGTGGAGGAACCGGATTTCAAATCAGAACTGTCAGTTCCGATTTTGGAACCGAAAACGTGAGGCAACAGTTCCGATTCCTCCAAAATGAGAAACCGAAACCGGTAATTTTGAAACCTGAACCGGCTGTTCCGGAACCGCAGCTACCCTAGTTACATGGCATATAATCAATATCCACATAAGTGCAACATCAGGGATATTGGTCAGCATATAGCATACATGGGCTTTTGGGCCAAATTTTCAATTTTCGGCGAGTTTCGACTAAAATCGCGACTTTTTTGCTTTTTGGAAATTGCGCGACTTTTTATGCAAATTGTGATTTTAACGGATCAAAAATGAATTACATAACTAAAATTTATAATTTTGCGCGGCATATATAAATGCAGAAGCTAAACCAGACAGATGCACTATTCATGTACTAGTTCTCGTCTTGATGTAAATAAAAGGCTAAATGTTACATTGCATTTTCTATGGTAAAGTATAAATATTTTGTCGCTATAATTAAATACAATTAATTTAATCACACATTTGGTTCATTGCCAATTTTACAAATAAAATTAATTTTAAATTAATTAATTGAAATAAATAAATTAAAAATATAACTTTAATATTAAGAGAATACATGCACATTATACTTTTTGAAAATTATACACATGTTACATAAATGTATATTACTATTACTATTTAATGCAATCCAGAACTGAGTGAAGAAGTGAAAAAAAATCTACAGGATGATATCTAAAACAACATAAATAAATTCTTTTTAACTAATATGTTTTCTAAGAAAATAATCTGTTGTTTCATATAGTAATCTATTATTTATATATTTATTTATTTTGAAGTTAAATAACATTAGTGTTAAATAAATTAGATCAAATTACTATTAGTCCTTAGAGGGTACTATAAGATGTTTTCGTTTAAGATTTTAAAATAATTATTTTTTTGTTCACAAAAAAGTTCTATAATAGTTGATATATAAAAATTAGTTTCACTTCTCTATATTCTTGAAATTATATTTTGCCATTTTGTTTATTTTTTATCTAACTATAGGTTTGGCTACTGGGAAAATTATAGTTAATTGAAATATAGAATCAATTTAATTGAGTTTAATTGTAGAAGAGACAAGATATGTAATTAAAATCTTTTAGTTATTGCAAGGGTATTCTTGTCCATCAAGTATATATTTACTATTTTAAGGGGAGTATTTAAAGGTTTTAATGGTAGAGGGAGGTATTTGATAAAAATTAAATAGTAGTAAAGTAAATTTTACCTTAAAATAATGGTTATAGGATCTTGTGCAATCCACATTTAATTGGCTCAAATTGGACAAGACTTTTTTGAATTGATCTGGATTTTATTCATTTAATTCTTTTTGTGCAGATTTATTTGGTGATTAGAATATGGCTTGCGAATCTTTGATTTACTCGACAAGATAAGACATGATATCATTTTCTAAAAACACGGTATCTTAACGTATCTCATAAAGATACACAACATATATGGAAAGATGTGATTTCGTTAATCTATATTGACAAAAACTCCTATCAGACGGTTCAACGGGCCAAAATCCGTTAGACGGGTCCCAAACCGACCTGGTGACATTTTTGTTTTATTGGCAATGATATTTTGATAATATTCAGGGATCGGCATTAACAATCCTTCTGAAAAGTATTAGCAGTTATTCTGAAAAGTATTAGCACGTAGTTCATTTGAAAATTTTAGTTTTTGAAATATTGGACATTGATATAATATCACAAGATTGCTGAAAAATATTAGGTTTTCATCTGAGAAGTATTAGTAGTCAATCTGAAAAGTATTAGTACGTAGTTCACTTGAAAATATTTAATAGTCCCCTTAGGAAGTATTAGTTTTTTCTGTAAAAAGTATTAGTAGTCCCTGTGAAACTTATTAGTAGTTCTCCTAAAAACTATTAGTTTTTCCCCTGCAATATTTTTATTAGTTCCTCATGAAAAGTTTTAGTTTTTCCACTAAAAAGTATTAGTAGTCATACTGAAAAGTATTAGTAGTTTCCCAGAAAAATATTAGTATTCCAATGAAAAATAACCCTAAAAAGTATTAGTTTGTCCCTTAAAATTATTAGTAGTCTCCCTAAAAAATCACCTAGAAAGTATTATTTATTCATTTGAAAAGTACTAATAGTCTCCCTAAAAAGTATTAGTAACTCCCCCTTAAATACTTCAAATTCAGTTAAATCACCGAACACATGGAGATTAATTACACCACTATGCACCATGTTTTTTTTGTAACATTAATTCTTGAGACTTTCACATGTGGCCCCATATTGCTACACAATTGCCTAGATGAACAACTGATAATGAAATAAAGAAAAAACTATCAAGAATCTCTACAATTCATGAAATAAAGAATCTCTGCAATTTGCCAATTCATCCATCAAGAAAAAACCAAGGCAAAGGGCATTGACCCTAACATTCACAAACCCTTCTCAAAAACGAAGAAAAAACACACGCAAACAACAAAAACAATGAAAAAATCTGAAGAATCGACCAATTAGCTCAATTTCGTCAAACAATCTTGGACTCACAACAGATAAATCAAAACCTGGAAATTCTGTTGTCTTGGTGAATATGACTGGGAAGAGTGAGATAAATCGCAACAATATCGGGCTTTCAATAAATCCCAATACAAATCTCTTCTTTAATTGAAATTCTAATGGTGAATATGTCTTGGAAGGGTGAGATGGATGAGAGAGAGAGAGAGAGACGAAAGGGGAAGGAAAAAAATTGATTTGGGGGCAAGGACATAGAATGGGGATATCGTGATTTTTGGTTGGATCGGGTCTGTTGGGGCTCCGTCTAACGAATTAGATCCGTTAGACCGTCTGACAGGAGACTAACTCATCTATATTGCATAAATATACGGGGTAAATTATTTATTTATGGTAAAAATGAAACTAAATTGTTAAAATAGGGTAAAAATGGGAATAATTGTGAATTTGCTCGTTGGCGCACACATCATATGCGCCAACAAGAATACAAACATTATTTTTTTAAAGGGTAACGCTATTCACACCTCCAAAATATCTAAATACACCCCATTTCTTAATACACATCTATCCTCTTTTAGAAAATGTCTTATTTACTATATACACCCCCTAATATTTCCTACTTTGCCCTTCTCCCAATTAAACCCAATTCTTCAACCTTCAATTAACACCCAACACTTCCAAAAATCCCGCATCTGATCAGTTTCATCAAGCCCAACAGATTGCTTCTGAGTTCTGACAAATTCAATGAACAATGATGAATAAAAAGACTCATTTGGCAAATGAGTATTCTGCGCCCTAGGTAATAATAAGAATATTCATTTGCGAAATAATGAAACACCCCCATAGATACATAGGGTATCTAATTTTGGGGCAAACTCAATAAATTTCTTGTCCACAGTTCTCTGGTTGGAGCGAAAATAAATGCCAAAGAATTTCTGCCATATTTTTAGATTTTTTTATTAAAAACAAGAATTCCAAAAAAGAAAATTTAGAAAATAATTTGTGGGTTTGATCGTGCCGGATGGCAAGATCGTGTTATGTCCATTTTAAAGAGGGAAAGTGTATTTAGAAATTTGGAGAAGAAGAAGAACCAGATGAGGTGAGGAATAAGATTATAAGGTTTAAAAATTAGGGAATGCATATTTTGAGATTTTGTGGGTGTGTTTAGAACTTTGGTAGGGTAGTAAGGGCATCTTAGTCTTTTAAATTGATATTAGTTATATAATTAATTATGTAATTAATTAGAGGGGTGTATTTAGAGGTTTTGATGGTGCGAATAGTGCCACCCATATTCTTATTATTACCTAGGGCGTAGAATACTCATTTGCCAAATGACTCTTTTTATTAATCATTGTTCCTTGAATTTGTCAGAACTCAGAAGCAATCTGTTGGGCTTGATGAAACTGATCAGATGCGGGATTTTTGGAAGTGTTGGGTGTTAATTGAAGGTTGAAGATTTGGGTTTTGGAAGAAGGGCAAAGTAGGAAATATTAGGGGGTGTATATAGTAAATAAGCCATTTTCTAAAAGAGGATAGAGGTGTATTAAGAAATGGGGTGTATTTTGAGATTTTGGAGTTGCGACTTGTGAATAGCGCTACCCTTTTTAAATTTCAATTGGTCAAGCGCAACTTACACACGCGCCAACCACATTAAAATAAAAAAAATTAAAAAAGAAAAATGGGAGTGTGGTGTGGCCGTGTGTGTCATTATGTGGGGATGGGGGTGGTTTGTAAGTATCCATTTATTGAGATAATGTATCATGTTTTTTAATAGATTTGTGTTCGATTCTTAGCCTCTTCATTTAGAGGCGTTTTTAATTTTTATTCAATTTATCAGACGTATTTATGAATGACTTTATATACATGGTTACACTAAAATCGCACAATAAGACACTAGTGGTGTAGTGGTAGAATACCACTTTAAGCCTGTATAGGTCGTGGGTTCGATTCCAATCTAGCGCTGAACCGCGGGCGGGTGAGTGGGCCTTCCTAGACAATATGATCCATCTTACGGAATATGATTCGTATATAGGTCCTATAAGAGACCTACTAAGGGTTTATATGGAAACTCATGTACTTTTGCTGTGGATTATATTACATCACATATTTTAAATTAAAATAAGAAAATAAATAACAACAATATTCATTTTATATTTTACACGTGAAAAGGGTGAGGGTGACTTTCCAACAAATGTGACGTTTCGTGTATTTATAAGTTGAATTTTCAAACTGACAGCCAACCAACGCTAAGGAATTTGATTATTTTAATTGCATATTTAACTAATAATGAATAAGAAAAAAAAAGAACAAACAATGAGCTAAACTCATACCTGCTAAACAAATTGGGAAAAGATTGAAAAATGGCCTAAATTTAAAACCAACTTACAACTTTAGCCTCACTTATTCAAAAGTTTCAAAAATAGCCTTTTTATTTGATAAAACCCCAAAATACCCCTTATATTGAATTAAAGGTAAACTAATGGTTTTTAAAGGTTTTAGGGGCCGTAAAAATGGTATCAGAGCCTAGGTTTATTAAGAACTTTTAGTTAAATTTATTATATTTATGTAATTAACAATTGGTGAGGAGAAATTACTCCGAGATTATGGATCCGGACCGATGTCCGAGATGTACCCCTTTACAGGACATATCGTCAAATATTGATGTATGCACAAGAACACCTTGACCGGGTTTCATATTGGGAATACCAACATGAAGAAAAGGAACAGGCGAGGAGCCGACGGGGAAACCTTAAGGCAATGCAAAATGCGAAAGCGAGAATATTATAGCGATTCTTGATGCTTAACACTTATATGTTCACTTGATGAACCTTCAAGAAACGGTTCATGAAAATTCCCATCGAACAATGATTCCCGATGAGAGTACGGAGTGGAACGAGATACTTCCCAGGACAAATCTAAGTTCTCCAAGATCTTAGAGAAGTCGGAAGACGGTGCGAGAATTATGGCAACCGCCATATTCATCTACCAAGACAAGTTCATCGGATCCAGAACCGGATGGAGACGATGGTGAAATATCGAAGAAACTCTTGAACTCCTTCATGATATTCAAAACGAGTCAAGAACCGGGAGGATGGCCAAGTTCATCCGGAGGAAGGAAACGTATTGATTTTGGGGCAAGACTATTTACACCAAAAGGGGAAACCAACCGAATCATACGAAAAATGACGGATGAGGAGAAGCTCATTGCTCTAATCAAAGGAAAATCCATCAAAAATTAAAAAAATGGATATTGAAAAGATGAATCTTAAAGATCTACATGACCTGCGAGAATCCTTCACGGGATTAGGTATTGTAGATTTAAAGATGAACGCGGTGAGAATCGGCTTTGGTTACCTATGACCCACAAGGTAGACCAATTCCACCACCACCGCCACCGATTAATCCTAACGTCGAAGAAAGTGCGGTTTGCATCATGGAACTCGGGGAGAGAGGATGCCACACGGCGGGGATTTCACGACGGAAGTGATCCACTTTCGAGGGACGGGAGGTCGAAACCTCTTGCGGGAACCGGACAACCTACCTAAGGCCGAATGTTTATCGGATGCCTTATGGAAGATCGCACCTCGACCCAATACATCCGTATATGGGTTGATGTTAAATCTGGACATCCCATTTTAAAAAAGAAGTTCTCATTGATGAATAGGCTTGGTATGAGAATTTCAAAGCAGAACCCTCAATCTTACAAAGGATTCATTCATTTTACTACTTGAAATGAGTCTTGAAGGATCGGTGAGGATTGCTCGATATGACCGATGCTAGTACGAAAAGTTCAGATCACATCGGGGAATCACTTAAAGGAATTGTCGATGGTATGACAAAACTATTCAAAATCCAGTTCATCGGCACATGTTATTTCGAGGATTAGAGGATGAAAAAGAAAGAGATATAAACAAGCCCTCTATAGCCTTGAGTTACTAGATATTTGTCATATTGACGATATATCAAGTTGTTCACCGAATACTGGTGGAAATCCAAGATTGAGGGAAAAGAAGCTGCGCTATTCTCTGCAAGATTCCGAGTCCCCGGAGAGAAATGCTTATCGGGGAATACAAGGGTGGAGAGTCAAGTAGAAAATCGTGGGCGAGAAAAATGTCTTTCCTAAAAGGCCAAGTTATCTCAATGGTGTTACCAAGCAACTCTATACAAGAATTACAAAAGATTAAGAGGAATTAACAAAACATTTCCTCTATGTTGCGTGGATAATGATATCCCAACAAAGGTGGTGGGAGGTCAACCAAGGACGGCACAAGAAGAAGAAGAAAGATAGAAGCCATCCATACCGCCGAGGAAGCAAAGAATAAAAGAAGTAGGTCTTCATGGAGACCTAGAAGGTTTTGGTCAAAACAGAAGCCCGGTTACAAAACAGGCAAAGACCAAACCAAGTAGGAGTAGAGCCTCTTCATTGGGGTCTAATCAAGCAAGTACCAAGAGAAATCAAGGAAGAAGAACTTTCAGCGTGCTCACACAAGAGCTAATGAAAGTTTCAAAGACTATAATTGCTTTGGACATGCGGAGCAAGAGGACATATCTCAAATGATTGTCCGCACAAACCGAAACGAGGAATCGAGGCGGTTCGAAGCTACACGAGAAATTGAAGAAGGCATCATTATCAAGATCTTATACAGTGTATCAATTTGAGGATATACCCTCAAATGAAAGCATCTATGAAGAAGAAATCTATTCGACGATGGAAGTGACTCCATTTCGAGAATCGAGTGAAGAAGAAATTCTTGACAGACGATCGAGGATGATATGTCGATTCCTCTCTCACACGACGGTTTCTCATAAAACTCTTATGAGAATCATGAAGGAAGATCCAAAGCTTCAAGTCTATGATGGATTTACAATTGGAGCTATGGAAAAAGCATTGGATAAGATTGGGTTTCGTATAAAAAACACCAAATTATCCACAGGGTAACAACCGAGAATTTGCCATTCCGATGGAGTTTACACGGGGAACTGATCGAGATGCGGTTGGTCCCTATTAGAGAAATCCGGAGATCAAAAGCGAGTTAAAAGAGAAGTTGCAAATACACTCTCATAGATTCATATTGGAGCCATAAGAGTCATTATTAAAGCAACATTCAAAGAAGGAATAGATTCGCCACTCAATCTGGCTATATTTGACAAGCGAATCTTAAACCTCAAGGATTCATGCCTTGGAGCGGTTACAGGAAATTTGTATGCTGGGAAATTGGCATTTAATGTCTATCCTAGAATTGCATACATTCTGGGAGATCGAGATTTTAGTAGAGTCCTAACCCTTCATCAAGATTTCAAAAGAGTCGAGTTGATGAAAGAAGGGAACAAACCCTACTCGATCACATACAAGATATCCTATGATGTCTCGAATACACATCATTCAGAAGTATTCTTGAGAAATGAATTTATTGAAGTCCCAAGATTCTTCGAGGACTTTGCCAGGGTGGTTTTACCAGAAATTATTGAGTCTCCAACCATCAAGGAGATCGATATGAAAATACAAGATCAACCAGTCTTCAACAAAAGTCGAAGTCTCAGAGTTGAGCCCAGAAGGATGTCTTTCCAACAGGACAGAATGACGAGTAGCAGTCGTTGGGAAGAAAGGAGACCAAGTACAGTTCAGCGTATCCCAGATGTTTTCAAAACAGCAGGAGAGCTGAAATGTCCAGAAGGATGGCGAGAAGTTGAAATAATATTCGACATCACTCAAAAGGATAATATTTTTCCGTGTGATGTTCTATATTATCTCCAACAACCAATAGTGGGAAGGTATCAAGGAAGCCTGAAGATAGGAGAAATTGAGCTTACTATCACAGGAGTTGCAGGAAAAATCCCAGAACAATTAATACTGGGAATTGATTTTCTTGAGGATCACAAACCTTGGGAAAGATTACAAGACGGAATGGAGTTCACAGTGGCTAATAAAAGATACAGAATCAGATGACCACTAGTCCATTCTCCATATACATTTCTATCAGAATGTTATATCTTTGAATACAAGTAAGTATTTTGCCGCCTATATTGATTCAGTGCGAAATATGTACTGCAAGCGGATGTTTTTTCTAAAGAAATTGGAGAAGATTTACCAGCTATTGCGAGGAAGAGATTTCTCTAAAAGTATTCTTATCCTTAACAGAGAATTAAACAAGCGAAATAATGATCGGAGGCGCGGGCGTGACCCCATGGTACAAAGTAAAGACGCCACCAATCTATTTCCATGATACAGTGCGAGATATTTTGCTAGAAAACAATTTCCTACAAACATTCAAGCGATTCACACAAGAGAACGAGACGAGAAGACTTATTTTCACAACCTTATGTGATCATAAGATTATTGTCCGTGAGATCGCGGAGGAAGCATTTTACGAAAAAAATGCCTATTAATTTTCGCAGCAATCGTGGTGATGAAACCAAACTTCGCAATCCAAAAATGGCGGATTGAAGGAAATTTGGTGAAGCTTTATTATCCTATAGACAATTTGGTTCCATCCATAAGGATCGGAAGATATAGGATAATAACTTGTATTCATTCGCAGTACAAGGAGAAGAACGAGTCACTCCGGAAGCCATTGCGAGAATTATGGATGAGTCTAATGGAGAATCCACAGTGATGTAACCATAGAGGAACAAATATCACTCGAGGATATCAAGAAGAAGATCCAAAGGAATTACAATGAAGATCCTTCTTTGGCTTGGTGGGATAAGAACGAGCTTAAAGCTTCCTTAAAGGTTAAACCTGGAAAGGAGTACGAGTTCGTAAGATTCAAACCAATTCTTATGAACCGGAAGATCGTGAGGATATGCAAAAGATACTTAAGGAACATCTTGACCTTAAGTTAATTTCACCAGGAGTTTCTCCATACAAAGATCCGATTCTTAGTCAGAAACCATGGAGAAATCAAAAGAGGAAAGCCAAGACTTGTTATTAATTACAAAGGGATAAATAACATTTTGGAGTTCGACGGATACTATATCCCAAGCAGAGAACATCTGGTTAATTGTATCAAAGGTGCCAAGATATTCTCAAAGTTCGATTGCAAGTCTGGATTTTACCAGATTAAGATGGATGAAGAAAGCAAGAAATTCACAGCTTTCTCTACACCACAAAGACACTATATTTGGAATGTGATGCCTATGGGATTGGCTAATGCACCCCAGATATATCAAAGAAAGATGGATAATCTATTCAAAGATTATTTGAGTTTCATGTTTGTGTACATTGATGATATTCTTATCGCCTCAAAGAACATGAAGGAGCATCTCAAGCATTTGGAAATATTCTCAGATGTTTGTCACAAGGAAGGATTAGTGCTTTCAGAAAAGAAGGCAGTGATTGCAACAAGACAGATTGAATTCTTAGGAATTGAGATCGACGAATCTGGAATAATCCTACAAAGTCATATTGTAGAAAAGATACATGTATTTCCAGATACATTGAAAGACAAGAAGCAGCTTCAGAGTTTTCTTGGAGTTGTCAATTTTGCTGGAATGTTCATAAACAATCTAGCACATTACAGGAAGGTGTTTAGCCCATTGCTTAAAAAGGATGCAGATTCAAATGGGAGAATGAACATCAAAGGAATCAAGCAACTTAAGGAAGTTTGCAAAAATCTTCCGAAACTTGCAATTCCACAGGATGAAGATGAACTGGTTCTTTATACTGATGCCGTGATTATTGGTGAAGCGGTACTTACAAAAGCTACACCAAATGGAGAAGTGCCATGCAGATCTCGCGGTGGTTTATTCACACCCGTGAATCAACTTCGGTGGCATATCAACGAGAAAGAATTCTTTGCGATCGAAAAGGCTTTTAAAAAATGGCCTTTATTTTTACGGCTAAAAAGTTTATCTTAAAAATTGATAATTCAAGTGTTAAAGCTATTACAAAAACAAAATTGAATCAAAACCGAAAAAAGCTAGGATACTTAGATGGCAAGTCAATGTCAATATTATGGTTATGATATTGTCATTATAAAATCTCATGAAAATGTTCTTGCAGATTTTCTAACAAGAGATGAAGGGAATTGAAGGCGATTCCATCCTCACACCTCAAGACATCTTGGAGACTAGCTAGAAATGCTACTCCGAGAATTTGATACCCTGGTCATCAATGCCGATTTGGCCGAAATTACAAAGGAATGATCGGGACAAAGTAACCGATCGTATACGAGCATGTGTCCGTCTCACTCTCGATTGAGAACGGCATTTCAAGGGCCACTCATCCGGCCGCTAATAAGCAAACGGAGCGTTTAGAGCGCAGGCTCCCCAACCTGTAGCAGAGGATTCCGTTACCTCTAGCACAAGTCCTAAGTCGGCGAAATGTTGGCCCAAGGAAAACGATACTCGGAGTCAAATCCCGAGTTATCACATCAACCCAAAGACGTCCGGGGTAAAGGGCGAAGAGATCAATCTTAGGCCTATGATGGGCACTTCTAAGGTTGATATTAACGAGATTAAAGTTTCTTCTTCTTGGCAGGAATACCAGGCGAATTGGGAGAAACTGATTACCAGGCAAAGAATATCTCCAGAAAAAATAAAGAGCGATGTTTCTGGAAAATATCCAAGGGTTTGGATGTTACCAAATTCCAGCCCTGAAGAAGTGAAGAGGTGGTACGAGTTTGGGGCTTTAGCCTCGATCTATACTACTTCACCAGGCTTACCGGAGATCACAAAATTACCAAAATGGATCCGAGGAAGCGATTATTTAGTCTTTGTCCAACAATGACAGCTAAAACGAGGGGATACATTGGAGTTGTATTTCATAAATGCAGCAACAGAGCCCGTCGGAAAAGGTGGACATGAAGCCTTTCATTACATCAGGCTTCGACGACCAGATGAAAGAGCCTTCAAAAATATCAAGGAGGCTAGTTTAGAAGAAGTACAATTGGCCATGACCTTCACCGAAGATCAAATTACTACAAGAAGGGCATGGGGATTGTGGGTCTGTCTTACTGAGATGGACAAAGTCAAGTTTCCGTTCAAGTTTTATCAAAATTCAGAATGAATGGATCATTCTGTTGAATACTATGACAGAAAAACAATAAGATTTGCGAAGACTTATTCAAAAAAAAGAAATCTTCGGGGAAAACAAGCTACAGGGAGTAAAGAAACTCGTAGGAAATATCTTTCAATATAGCTCACATCGGCCATTGGTAACTTCGGTCTGTCCCGAATGTCAAAACCGAAGAACCGGAATTTGGCAAAGGATTACGCCAAAAGTCGATCGGAGAAGACCTGACGACGGAGAAGAAAAGTCACGAAGTATCAAAGTTTCGGGGAGCACCAAAAAAGTAGATTCCCCAACAAAGCTAGTGGAGACATGTGACTCCAGACAGGTAACAACCCACTCAACAAAAAGACAGAAAGTGGGTCCATAAAAGATGCCGTCCAATACAAGACAAAGGACGAGTCAGCAGGATTTGGAAGTTTGTATAAAGAACTTCGGATACCAGACAAGATGGGGCCAATCCATGTGAAGAAAGGGAAAGGCCAACTAATTGCTGCAAGTGGAAGCAAGCAATAATTCAAGAGTTTGATGTAAGCAGTGACGTCTTACATTTCAAAAAGAGCTGAAGTCCGAAATTGAAATCCGGACTGACATCTATTTAAACCAGAGTTTGAAGGAGGCTGAGGACATCGAACATTTCCCTTAGTCTTCTTACAATAAACTTTCTTTGTAAAATTCTTTCTGTTGTGAGTTTAGAATTTCGAGAGTGTTTTCAGTTTTAGTTTTTAATTTTATGTACAAGAGTGTGATAGCCTTTATGAGAGGCAAAATAGGTTTTCTCCTCCCAAAAGAAGATTACTGATGTAATAAATTTTCTTTAAGTTCTTGATAAAATAAAGGCTGTTTGTTCAACATGTGTTCATAATGTACTATTGATTCATCCCTTTGAAGAATTACTTTTACGCCTTGGAGTAGGAAACGAACTAAAGTTGTCTTTGCCGAGCGGTTTCTCCGTTTTCGAAGGAGTCGGATAACTTGCGATCATCTTCCTGAGGTGAGGTTGAACAGTGAGGAGTCATTTGTCAAACGATCGAAGCGATAATTTTCCGATGGTGGCGTTGCGAACCACTTAACCCGTCTTTTTTCGGTCCAAAAGAGGTATGAATTTTAAGGGATTTATTAATTTTACGGAAGCATGTTGGGCCGATATGGTCGTAATGAACTATTTCCATTTTCACCGTAAACCTTAGTTTGGAATCGATAACATAGAATCGAACATCTTTTAAATTCTATGACTGTTAAGTTTATCTACCGAAACCCGACATGATCTTTTTAAAACCTCCGTATGGAGACTGGATCTAAGTAGGTGTAACAATGCCACGAATGAAACAGAAATAGAAACTGAAAAGTGTTCGTATTCTGTGAAATCTGGTACGAATTAATCATATTTTCTTATTATGTTATAAATGGTATAATGGGAACCTCAGCGTATATTTGAATCCTTTAAATAAGGAAGGCCATAGTTGTAATCGAAACATGAAAAGAGGCCATTCTTGAACTTACCCCAAACAAATTTGAGAACCTAAATAGTACTCAAACGCCAGATAGAATATTCAACGATTTTTGCAATTATATATTCAGACCCACTACAAGGAAAATAGAAAATAGTGAGGAACATTTGCAACTAAGTTTAAATTTGTCGCAAAATTCTTGCTTTCAAAGCAACTAAAATATCAATTTCCTATCTAAACTTTGAGAGGAATTGATCTTATTGTTGTCAAAACCCTCATTTCTTTAAAAATAAAAATTTAAAAGTTTTGGCAATGAATACTTTAAAGATAAATTCATCACCAAATTTCTTTACCCCCAAAATATTTGTATGATTATGTTTCCATGGACTATTGCTAGTTTCTAGTGTTGGAAAATGAATTTTCAGAATTTATTGGTTTTCATGTGAAAACTGGAATTATGTTTGGATGAGTGAATGAGAATGAGTTTTATGTAGGTTTGAAAATGAGATTATGTTTGGTTAAGTAGTTTTGAAATAATATTTTATGTATATAATAATTTGAAAAGTTGATAGTGGTTGAATATTTTAATTGAATTTATAATATTACACAAAAACTCCTGTCAGACCGTCTAACGGGTCTGACCTGTTAGACGGATCTGACCCGCGGACCCGGTAGCATTTCCGTAATATTAGCAGTGGTGTTTTAGTAGTTTTCAGAGACCACCGGTATTAACAGTCCTTCTGAAAAGTATTAGTCATCCTTCTAAAAGGTATTAACAGTTCTTCTGAAATATATTAGCAGTTCCCTGAAGAGTATTTTATCTCACAAATATACTCCCGAAATGTATTATCAGTCCCTCAAAAATGTATTAGTAGTTCCTCGAAAAAGTATTAGTAGTTCCCTGGAGAGTATTTCAGTAGTTTCCCTGAATATATTTAAAATTTTTTCCCAAAATGTATTAACAGTCATTCTGAAAAGTATTAGCCATCCTACTAAAAAGTATTAGCAGTTCTTCTGAAATGTATTAGTAGTTCCCTTAAGAGTATTTTAGTATTTCTCATTAATATATTCCTGAAATATATTAGCAGTAAAGTCTAATACATGTTTTTAATTCATCTAATACATTAGAACGCAACGTGTAATACTTTTCTACAAAGTTGTCCCTTTAATTATAAAACATAGACTTTCTACGGAGTTGTAAAGTCTAATACATTTATTTGATATATCTAATACATTGGAATGCAATGTGTAATACTTTTCTACAAAGTTATGCCATTTAATAATAAAACAGAGATTTACTAAGAAGCTGTAAAGTATAATACATTTTTGTAATACATCTAATACATTAGAATACAATGTGTAATACTTTTCTTCAAAGTTGTGCCTTTTAAATATAAAACAGAGACTTTCTACGGAGTTGTAAAGTCTAATACATTTTTAAATACATCTAATACATTTGAATGCGACGTGTAATACTTTTTAATAATGACCAAATGAAAAATACTTTTTAATAAAAACATTTTTTATTGCATAGAAATATCTTGATAATATCCGATTTACAAACTTTAAGGACTAACAAATTATTTACTCGAACTCGAGATTTGTTAATATGTTGAGAACAACTCCTTTGTTCAATATACATATTTTTTATAGTTATATTTAATTGAAATCTTTTGTAACATTTCCCTTCATGAATAAGAGAGAGTCATTATTTTCATAGCATTCTTTTGGACTAAAAATAAAAACTCACATGGCGTCGGAACATGGAAATCTCTCTACTGTAGCGTCCATTAATTCGAGAAATACGGGCTTGGGTAATTAGCAAACCCTAACAGACGAGCTCGTACTTGAGATTTTGGGGCTTTTTAGTGGACCCCACTTGGGGGTTTTATCAATTGTAAGCAAATCCTTTTATGTTTCGCGAGGTCCGAATGGGATTTTTATTTTTATTTTATTTTTTTTTGCGAATCCGGGTCGGGAGTCAAGGGCGATGGGTAGGATATTTGGGTCTAACGGATCTAGATCCGTTAGACGGTCTAACAGGAGACTAGCTCATAATATTATATTTGTAAGATTGTAGGCTAGTGGGTCCCATTAGATATATATAATAATATTTTTAGTATATAAAGTTGGTAATGGAGGGTCCCACATATATAATTGGATTAAAAAATAAGAATAGTGATTGATAAGTGATGTAGAGTAGTGTATAGGGTTGAGAATTGAAATTGTAGGTTTGGGATTATGTTTTATTTGAAAAGTGGAAAGTGAAAATGATGATTTCCATTGGAAATTTTAGAAACAAACATGATTCCATTTCTATGAATAGTTGGAAATTGAAAATAGGGCCTTGGAAACATAAACAAACAAGGCCTTAATCTTTCGGTCTTTTCTCACAAATTTCACCGAAAAATCTCTTTTTCTTCTCTACCCGCGAAATACTTCAGCAAGAAACCTTCTCTCTCAATCGAAGTCCTCCACTCCCAAATCCAAAGTTACTTCAGATAAGCACCTTCAACTCTCAATCGGTAGGACCTTCGAATTCCTTCAGGTACGTGACCTAAATTCCTCTCTAAAAAACTCACAAACTCTATCCGAAATTCCTAACCGAATTCACATTTCTTAAATCAGGTATTTTGGTTTTTCATTTACTTGTGGTGATTATGCTAGGTTTTTCAATTGCTTGTGGTTTCTCATTTGAAAATTCCTCTTCAGATCGATCTTCTTTACCTTATCATTTGAAAAATCGGTTGATGGTGCAATAGGGTGGTGATTTGGTCGAGTGACGCTGGAATTTTAGCTTCACGCAGCTCGCCAGAATCAGAGATAGACGGTGTTGGAATCTTGATGGTGAGTACAACTCTGACTCGTTGTGTTTGTGAGAGAAAGATGGCAAATCTCTTCATTTACCATGGTTAGCTTGATGTTTGATACAATAGATCCTTAATGCAAGAAGAGGCACATACTTAGGATTAAGCCTCAATACTGGTGAGTTCTATTTATCACATAAGATTGCTTCTATGTTTGTCTGTGAAGTGGGGTGGTTAAATATTAAAACAACATAAGACTCAAAAAAAATCTTTTGTTGTGGTACCCAGCAGGAAAATGATTTTTTGGTGTTCAATTATGTTTATTTGTTGTCATGTTAAACATCTTCATCATTGATTATATCATTTTGTGATAAGCTAGAAATATCTCTTTACTATATTGCATTTCTAATTTCTATATATTTTCTCTTTTAGGTTGGTGATAACTAGATCGAAAAGGATGTGAGGAAATATATTCCTCGCACGTCTTGCCGCTATAAGACTGTCATAAACCTATATTGGCAGCATATGTTCAAAATTCCTCACACACTTTAGAGAGGAGATTCTTGATTTTGCAGCTAAAGTTTAGAGAGAAAATTTTCAATTTCGCAGCTAATGTTAACAACAAGTTTATTAATTTCCTCGTTAAACTAGATATACTATGAACATTAACCACAAATTTTTAAATTTCCTCGCTAAAAATGGATTTTATATGTCCTACATACATTTATATTTATTTAATTTTTAGGTTGATTCTATCTATAAGTCATTCACTATCAATCAATAATATAAAAGAAACTAACTACAACATTACCACAATGCTCATTCGAAAGAAATTAAACAAAGAAAGTTGATGTTGTGCATTTATATTCAAGCGTTGATTGTATCAACTACTACAAGTTTTTCTTTTTCAAGAGTACTACAAATTTAGTTGGATGAAATCATTCACGGATGTCCGAAAGTGATGCCTAAATGAGATAAAATAGGAATAAAGGATCTATATTCACCTCCCCGATCACTTTGAAGACATTTAATAGAGAGAATATCGAACTGATTCTGGACATAGGTAACAAAGAGTTTGAAGATGGAAGGAGCTTCAGACTTGGTTTTTAGAGGGAAAATCCATGTAAATCCATGTAATACTATTTAGTTTAAAAAATAATACATTTTCACTTAAACATGTAATATTTTTCACTTGCACATGCTCTCTACATATTCTCATTCCTAGCATATGCACACACTGAACTAGTCCATGAAAAAATATTGCGCTCAGACATTTCGTCAAACAAATCGATAGCATCATTAAACCTCGTGAAAAGAACCTACATATTAAACAAGGAATTAGCTACCTATAGATTCAACAAATACTCATTTTTTATGACCATTCTATGAACAATCTTCCCATATACAATTCTTTGTGAGCACATGAAGTGATAACAAAAAAGTATACAAAATTGATGGCCATGGTGACAGAGTCGAGTGAAAGGTTTTTGAAAAGTTAAAAGAGTTTTTGAGTGAAGCAGCAATGGATGAATGAATAATTAGTCAAAGAAACGTATGATAATGCGAGAGAAGTAGTGATGATATGCGCATGAATTTGCTTAATTTCAAAGATCGGAGGGCTTTTGCATAGAAGTCGATAGAGTGATCATCCGAAGACTTGAGTGAAAGTAAGGATTTGTATTGGATGGTTCGGGTCAACTCCCAAAAAATTACAAAATTACCACAATGGGTTTGGATTTGGGTCATGGAGCTACGCCTCACGGATTTAGACCCGTGAGACGGTCTCATATAAGTTTTTGCCTATATATATAGGGAGGGGATCCTGTGAGACCACCCCCCTAGGTAAGTCCATAAGACCAAATCCACACCATTAAAAACATAAATCAACGGTCAGGATCTCAATGAATCTATACAACTTTACATAAGAAACTATACATAGGAGGGGGTAAAATAGTAATCTGTCGAAATAAAATTGGTAACCGAATGCTAAAAATTAGGGACGTGATCTTGAATTGATCACGTCCCATAATCAGTGGAAATCCACCCGCGTCAACCCTTCTTCTTCACCACGACATTCTCTACCACCATTGACATCAAACTCTTAAACCTCGAAAATTATACAATATACATTTGCAGACGGGAAAAAACATACAATATATTTCGTTAATTGTCGAGGTTGTCATCAGTTAGAGCAAAGGGATTGTACAATGGCAGAAGATCTTCCCTCCAACGCGATTGGTGAATGTTTCCAAGGTAATTTCTTACGATATACTTGCAAAAACATTTGGGAGGAATCACTGAAACAACACTGAACGCATAATCGAACCAATTGTATGTTTTTGTTGGTAATTTGTATGTTTAATATACAACAGATGTATATTTAGTGTACAAACATTGTATACATATTTTACAATTTTTCAAATTTTGGAATTGTCTGTGCATTGTATATTTCTTGTGAGTTTGTATATGTAGTGAACAATGTTAGTATATTTAGTATATAAGTCTTGTGTTTGAATATTTATTTCTTAAATATTTACAACTAGTTTGGAGATTGCATATATGTTGTCAACTGTTTTACGTGTATATTTAACATATTTAACTTGTATACATAGTCATGAGTGTTGTATATTTATAATATAAACTTGTATGTATTGTTATATTAGTTTCCCTGATTCCATTTAGTTAGATTGGATATAAATTCCTCTAAAAAAAAAAAATTGTATGGTGGTGTATATGAACGTAGTTACTAATAATAATAATATGTATGTATATGGTTGTATATTGTATAAATAATACATCCATTTTATTTTTATAATGCTCTGTCTTGTTTAATGTAAAACATCACAGAACCAACAAACGATTTCAATGGACGTCAGCGGCTCGAAATCTCACCAGGCTCAACTAAATATTGGATACGGTAGTAGAACAAGAAAATATTCCACGAGTGGGCATGTATTTAGCTACATTGGAAAACAAAGATAAAATTTTACAAAGAGTATGGAGCATTAGCGGATTTGACATCAGAAGGAGCACGACAAAGCCGTTCAAGAACGAATTAATTCGTTTGCATTATGTTCTTTGCAATAGAGAAGGCTTCAAACACACAAAAAACAACATACCAATTGTATGTTTTTGTTGGTGATTTGTATATTTAGTATACATATCTTGTATATGCAAAGTGTACAAATATTGTATACATAGTTTACATTTTTTGATATTTGGAATTGTCTATAGATTGTATATTTCTTGTTAGTTTGTATATGTAGTGTAGAATGTTAGTATATTTAGTATATAGGTCTTGTATTTGTAGATTTATTTCTTGAATTATTTACAACTAGTCTGGAGATTGCATATTTGTTCGCAACTGTTTTGCGTGTTTATTTATCATATTTAACTTGTATACAATAGTCATAAGTGTTGTATATTTATAATATAAACTTGCATGTATTTTTATATTAGTTTCCCTAATTCCAGTTTGTTCAAATGAATATAAATTCATCATTATTTAATTGTATGGTGGTGTATATGAACGTAATTACTAAAAATAATAATGTGTATGAATATGGTTGCATATTGTATACATAATACATCCATTTGGTTTTTATAATGCCCTGTCTTGTTTGATGTCAAAAATTACAGAACCAACAAACAATCTCAATGAACGTCAATGGCTCGAAATCTCGCCGGGCTCAACTAAATATTGGATACCAGAGGTAGAACAAGAAAAGATTCCACGAGTCACGAGTGGGCATGCATTTCGCTACATTGGAAACCGGTGTAAAATTTTACAAAGAGTCTGGAGCAATTAGCGGATTTGACATCAGAAGGATCACGACAAAACGGTTCAAGAACGAAGTAATTCGTTTGCATTATCTTCTTCGCTTGACATTTTATTAACCACGACTCCTGCAATGCAAAAAAAAAATACACAATTCAGCTATCAAAAACTTTATGCATTTGTACTGTTTACATTACACTTAACATTGTATATTTAACTTATCATATCTGTATATTTAGTATTTGGACCAATCTCTACATAAAAAAAATCATATTCATATATCAAAACTTTATGCAACTTGCTGTTTAAATTCCACTTAAATATTGTATATTTAACATAAGTTATTTGTATACTTGGTATCACCAAAACCCCCACATTAAAAAAAAAAAAAAACAAGATTCATATCTCAAAACTTTATACATACTTCTTGTTTACATTCCATTTAATCTTGTATATTTAATATAACAATGTATTATAAATAATCAACACCACAAACCACACATAAAAAAAATATAAATTCATGATTCATATATCCTAAAATTATACAATTTTCTAAAAATTTACATTTCACTAAAATGATGTATATTTAACATGACAACTATGTATACTTAGTACACAACATCTGTCATGTCGATATACAAAAGAAAAAAAAAAAAGAACCTCAGCCACAAAATTTACGGACGTCGGAACCCCGCCCTACGAAATCTCCACGGAATCGAACACCTTAAACCACCACAACTTGGTCGCGAAAGAACAAACGTGAATGTGGAAAGGTCTGGTAAAATAACTCGAAAAAAATATTTAGAACAAAAAATCAAGCGCCAAAACGTTCCTTATCCTACTCCTCCTTCAAAAATCGAACAACTTCACCACCGGAATCGTTGGTAGAGACGATAACCGAAGGAATTAAAAAATTGAGAGCGACGATGAATCGAGGGGAGATGACCGATTGGAATTTTGGGGAAAATTGAAAATAGGGTTTGTTTGCAATATAGAACACGTTCAAGGAGGGAGAAATCAAAAGGGGTCAGATTTTTCAAAAGACACGATTGGCACCTAATTGGGTTTTTTGCTCCTAAAAATTGGGTAACTGATAAAAGGAAAGATTGTGTTTTCCTAAAAACAAGCAAAAACGTGTATTATATTAAAACTGGTTAAATGTAAAAATACAATACTACCCTTATTATCCAAAAATAACAAAAAGTGATCTACACCATTAAAAAATTTAAATCAAGGGCCTATATGAGGTCTTATGCACTAACCTAAAGGGATTGGTCTCATTTGAACCAATCCCTAATATATATATATATATATATATATAAAGAGATAGAGGGCCCCCCTATATATAGAGATATGAGAAAGAAAGGGGGAGCCCGCATATACAAAAAAAGGAAAAAGAGAGGGGGACCGCATATGTATAGAGAAAGACGCACATACATTTTGGATTTGGTATTGAACTGATTCCAGATATAGGTAACAAAGAGTTTGAAGATGGAAAGAGCTTCAAACATGGTTTTTAGAGGGAAAATCCATGTAAATCTAGTGAAGTCATCAACAAAGTGTATATAATATTTAAAACCATGAAGAGATATAATATGAGCAGGGCCCCACAAGTCGAGTGAAAGAGTTGAAATGGAGCTGTAGTCTTAGTAGGTGTGGATGCAAAATGCTGCTAATGTAATTTGCCTACTTTACAAGCATCACAGAAAGAAAGAGATTGACATTGAACATGAAGTTTACATTGTTTCAGTACAGTATAAATAACAGAACTACAAGGATGACCAAGTTTTCTGTGCCAACTTGTGACAACTTTATTGCAAAGTAAAGCATGGAACTGATAGTGGATGGAACAATAGAAGAATTACAATGTGATGAGAAAGATGAAGTATACGATGCTGAAGTAAACTGTGAGATGCTGAGTAAGTTTTTGGTGATTTGAGGTACATATAAGATGTTATTCAGTAGAAGATGTGTAGAGTGACTAGTAGAAGGAATGGTACTGGATGCAATATGAGAAATAGGGAGTTTAGAACCATTACTTTCAAAAATAACCAAGTGACCATTTCCTTGATAGTTGGCCTTGAGGACTTTCTAAATCACTAACGGTGATATGATTTGTTGCTCTACTATCAAAATACCATTAGGATCATTAATATTAATAAGACCAGAGTGGTAGTAAGAAGATCCCAAGAGTTAGAGAGGTTGCCATATTTGAAATCTTCATAGTCAGTTTCCCGCATGAAACCTTTGAAACTAATATCAGATCGTGTAAAACACTTGATAGCAATATGACCAGGTTTACTACACAGCTGGCAAAAAGTTCTGTTGGTAGGATGCCTGAAGAATCTACCACCACGACCTTTGCCTGGATAACTTCTACCACCACCTCGAGGATTAAAACCTCGTGCAAAACCAGCAACATTAGCAGCAGGGGAAGGAGAGTGATTCTGAGTAGATGTGTGTAATGCAATTGAATGAGACGGAGAGTGATTCTGCAAGCACATTTGATGAGTGTGTAATGCAAATTGAACTTCTTGGAGATTGAGATGATAAGATCTACTTGTGAGATTAACTACAACTGAGTCAAATGCAGGTCCTAGACCCCCAAGTATATACATGCACAACTCATCATTATATAAAAGAGATTGACATTGAACATGAAGTTGATCAACAAAAACCGAAAAACCGCAAAACCGACCGAACCAAACCGCACCACACACCGCATTGCTTAATTATTGGAAAAAACTTGCGATTAATATTTTTAGTCTAAACCGCACCGCATAAGATGGTGCAATTACAATTTGAAGTCTCAAACCGCACCGACCGCACTGCAAAGTAGAATACTACATATATATATATATATATATATTTATTTTCTATATATGTCATTACATTTCTCTAAATCTATAGTATATTTGTGTATAATTATGTATTGTCATATTTAATTATTTTCACTTGTGTATTATAGGTATATTAGTCAATTTACTCAATAGTTTAAATATCAAAGCCTTCATTTCTTGTTATGGATGTAGATTGGAGATTGAAATATTCAAGTTATGGGAGAGCATATTAGTCAATTTATTGTTCAAAAACTTTGTAGAGGTGCTTATTTATTTGTAAAAATTAAACTATGAGCATAAACGGAAATTTAAAGCACCTCTCTCCATACTTTTAGATTAAGCTTTTAGATTATGACTAAATGAAGCGAACTGAAAGCAAAAAGTTGATACTTGAAAATACTAAAAAATGGTTTTAAGGCAAAATATAAGAAATACTTTTTTTTAGTGATTGCAAAAACTCCATATTTCTATTAGATTCAACTATTATATGTTATTGAAGTTGTTATAATATTCACACCACCTTAGGCAATTACAACATATTCTTAACTTTTTAATTATCGAACTTAGTAAGTTGTTTTGCTCATTTTGATTGTTCTATATAATATTCACTTATTGTACGTTAAAACCGCAAAACCGACCGAAACCGCCAAAACCGTTGAAAACCGCATGTTTGTTTTATTCTAAAAACCGCGACTTGAAATCAAACTTGTGGCGAACCGCACTTAGCAAATCGGTTTGAAAATATTGAAAAACCGCCAAACCGCACCGTGATCACCCCTAGTACCATCACCAATTCAAGTCATCCGCAAGTGTACGCATTTTCAAACTATATTCATCAACACTAAGATCACATTTCTTCAATGTTTGTAACATAAACCTCAATCGCAATGATCTAAATTGGATCGAGATCAAACAAATTGGCAAACACAATCCAAACTTTATTTGCGATGTATTACATCCGCTAATATGCCCCAACATCGATTCACTCACAGAGACAACATCCAACCGAGAAGAAATTGATCTTTTCGAACCCAAACAACATACTCAGGATTAACGGTGAGATTTTGATAACTCACCAATTGAAAAACACAAAAAAATTGCGGAGGAGCAATCAAATACCTAGTTTAGGATTTGATATTTATATTTTTATGTTATTATTAATAATATTATAATTAGTATTATTATTAGTCTTAATTTTTTTCTTTTATTATATTAAGATAATGTTGTCCATCAACATCAATCCAATTTCGACTCATTCAATGGTCCAATCATATATTATGTTTTATTAAAGCTCAAAATCTATTTAAATAAGTTCAAGTTCCACTAAATCTGTAATATATGTTAATGTTATTACTGATACTATTATTACATTGTATTAATTATTTTATTTATTTGTGTAAATAAGAAAAATAATGGTTGATTTATATATTTATAATGTCTATACAGTATAATAATATATTTTAAGTTGAGAAGAGGATTTTTATCTGATTTTTAACACAATAGATAAGCTTAAATCTCCCAGGACACCATTCAACTAGTTTGAAATTTTTGATAATAAGGGTTATTGATTTTTTAGTACCTGACTTATAGACACTTTGCTGGTTTGGTACCTGACATTTTCGAGTTACCAATTTAGTACCCATACTTCACGTTTTTTTATAAATTTGTACCTATTCACTTTTAAGGACAAAAATGCCAAACTTTCACGACCGCCCGCGCAGCTGAAAAAACACATTGCCAGACTTGCGCGACCGCGCACCTTCAAAACTCATAAGTCGCTCTCGGTGTCATCTTATGAATTGCAGATCTATCTCTTAGCTTTCAATAGCCGCTTGAATGAAACGCATAAAAATATGCAAAATAACTCCCCCACACTTAGTATTTTGCTTGTCCTCAAGCAAATAATCACACCTGTAAACCCAACAAAAAATATTATGTCCACTTTAAAACTCAACTAATCCATAACACCGTGTTCTATTCAACTTAGATCCAACCCTAATAAATCCCCAATTTCTACAGTGGACTCACCTGGCTAAGGTTAGAAGTTAACAAAGGTGTTCTACCTTACTCACTAAGTTTCAAATTCGTTTTATAAGTTGCAACCCCATTGCACAAAACAAACCACTCAATCGTTAGCCATATAATTACTATTACTTTCCTTTTTTCTTCTCTTTTTTTTTTTTTTTTTATTTTCCTTGTTTTGTTTTTTTGCTAGAATTTTTGAGATGTCTTCCACTATGTGTAAACTTTGAATTTTCTCCAAAGGCTAATAAGGTGGTTTCCCATACTCATGTTTATGCCGCCGTTTTAAGTAAAACACAATCATGGGGCTCATGATTGCTCTTAGTTATCAAGCAGCAACAAACAAAGGTGTATAATCAAGTTTCTTTTTTGTTTTGCTCTTTCTCATTTTATTTTATGATTTTTTCCATAAAGCTAGCAATCTCGCACACAATAAATAAAATAGGGGCTCAACTTAATTCACATCAACTAACCTAACAATTTAAGCCCCACAACCTAGGCTATCATTTAACCCTCACCGAACCAAAAAGTCCAATTCACATTCTAGCCAAATCCTACATATCAAATTCACGATGTAATTTCATAATAAAAAATTAAATCTTGGCACATATTTCTAGTCAGTTTACAAACACAATTTTAACACTTGTAACATTTATAAGGCTAGTAATAACCAACCACATGCAACTATAACACATATACAATGACAATACCCTCCCTCACACTTATATCACACAATGACCTCAATGTTTAAAAAAATAAGACAGATGGAAAGAGACATCCCTGAAAGTGTTATAATCAAAGAAACAAGCTTAAGGGAATCACATGAACCATTAATTCTGCAAAAATCATGTAAAGGGAAAATAAAATACAACATATAAATTAAAAAAACAAAATCAAACTAGCATGCACAAAAACACCACATGCAAACTCACACAAAAAGAAAAATATTTGGGTTGTCTCCCGAGAAACGCTCTTTTAACGTCATTAGCTTTACATAATCAGCTAAGAAAATCATGGCGGGTCATCGAACAAGACCTTTATTACCACCTTAGAATTTTTATCCGGATGAATTTTATTCTGAATCACGTGTTCATGCTATAAGATATCTTTTACAATAGAATCGACATAGTCTACAATAAAATTATTATGCAAGGCATATGCAAGACTAAAAGCTATATCAAAAATTGAAAATGTTATAGTTTTTCCAAGACATTCATACTTAGTTTTCTATATTTGACATCAATCAAGGTGTTGGTGGTGGCCATTGACGATCTACCCAACAAAATAGTATGATCCTTAATATTACCTTTATCCTCCTCCCAATCTAAGATAACAAAATCATGAGAATTTTAAGACCACCTACTTGGACAAAAATATCTTCAACAATATCTTTACCTAACAGCAGGTTGCAATCATAGTCTAGTAGATTTCAATTTCCTTAAATTTAATTGCTGAAATATAGCGTAAGACATAAAGTTAATTCCAGTTGCAAGGTCAAGTATACCTGCAACTTTCTTATTATTCCCAAAAGTAATATTAATGATGAAACTACCTGGAATTTGTGGTTTTGGGAGTGGACTTAGGGATAGATTAGGAAATTTGTAAGGATTATCAATTTTGTGTATTGACAATCCCTTACTTGCCTCCTTATCCGTATTTTTTCACTTGTATCATCCTTCTTTTTCGCTTTAGCAATACCTGTGGAGTTGGACGAGACAGTAGAATATGGAAACTCAATTTTATTATCATAAATCTCACCAATTTCAAGATCAGTGATGGCTTGAGCTTGGTCCAGTTGACTAGGAAACATTTCCTTTTTGAAGACATGTCGAGCTATCTCACCAACTTGTATAGCCAATTGGCCCACTTGAGTCTCAATTCGCTTAACAGAGGCCTCCAAGGATTCAAACAGTCTTCTATTCCCTTCTTGTGTTTGCTGACTAACTTCTATTCCCCTCTTGTGTTTGCTGACTAACTTGAATAAAACAAATCAAGCTTTTTTTTTTAATGTAAATCGTGGTGGTCGCTCTTGATTAGCGACCATTCCTGGTGCTTATATAAACAACATTAAGAAAATATATCAAACGCACCTGGCGAAAGAAACCTAAACTAGAAACCAAAAAAATAATCCTAATCTAGAAACACGAAAAAGAAACACAATAATTATAATGTCTAAAGATTTTCCCGAATCGAGCCAAAAAAAAATTCGCCCCTAAACACCCAAATTAATCTAGCAACGTTCGTAAGAGTACGATATTAATGTAGGGTGGCAAATTAAGCACAAGTCGTCTCTCAAGGAAGACTTAGCTGACAAACAATTAATGTGCATCACAATAAAGAGAAAATAAATCCTAAACACTCTAACCAGATTTGTATGATTTTAATAACTAAAGAAAAACAAGTAAAAGATCATTGCATAATTAAACCCGATAAAACAATATGAATAAATGTCTATGATTTCGGAATCATCTCATCAAACTTACAAGCAGAATACCAATCAATTGATTATGCGATTAAATAATTAAGAAAGCAGATATAAACTAGGCCTAGATATGATAACTTTCGTATTTACAGACTAAGTCTAGATAGATCTAATTTACCGAATTAATTGACCAAATTAGATAATACATTGATGATTCATATCTAACCTCCTAATTAAATTTAGCCGGACTATAATATCATCCATCGATCTCAATTATTCCCTCAAGATAATACAAAGTTGGACGAGCAATCAATTATAAGATAAAGCCATTCAATGAGGAACGACATAATCAATCAATTAATATTCATGCTTATTTGTTCGATTTAACATATCCTAATCCTAGAACAAGGAATTTACTTCATACTTGAAGATGGAATCATAATCTCAATTGAAAAATAGAAAACAATAATAAACATAATTATGCTATAACAATAATCACCAAACAATTGAAATTAGATAAAAAAGATTAAGAAATATTACGTTTGGATTAAGTCATAAAATACCTTCGTGGAAGAACAAGCAATCCCCAATGTTGAATGAAAGAGAAAATAGAGAAAACTAGGGTTTAAAAGTACTAAACATTAAAAGGGTTCAAACTAATGGTCTCCCAAAGTGTTATTTATAAGCCTGAGTTTTATACGAGGTAGAAGAGCCAAAACACGGAACTAAATTGTGAATTTCGTGTTCGAGAAAAGTCACAGGTGTGCGACCGACGACTTTACCGTTCGACCGACGAGCGACCAAGCTCTCGCGACGCGCGGTGAAAAAAACACACCGCCAGACTTTGCGGACTTGCGATGCACTCTTTATGCGCGACCGTGCACCTTCAAATTCTCTTGGTGTCTTGTTATGAATCGTAGATCTATCTCTTAGATTTCATATCCACTTGAATTACCTCCATATCAATTTTCTAGAGAGAGTTATGGCCAAAATACTAAGATGTATAATTTCCAAAATTTCATGACACTATTTCCATTTACACGTGATTTTAACCCTATAAACGTTTTTATTTATAACTAGTAGTAGAATATACCTTGTAGAACTTTGTCTTAGCTTTCCAATGGTGCAAGAATCATATCAATTGAACTTTAGATGAAAATGTTATGTCCAAAATATGACGATCACATTTGTTGAACGAAATGACTTTTTTGACGTTTCTTGCTCCAAAATTTGTTTAATCCACCAATACCTAGAAAATCATCAAAATAACACAACATATATCACATAAAACATGCAACATACAAATAAAAGGTATACATAACGATTTTTCAATTTTTCACTGCAAAAATTAACCTTTAGTCATGCTAATGACCATTGTCATGATTTGTATCATTTATTGTGACGCCTACATCGTCACTTTAACGAAAACATTTTTGTCATCTATATTTTTGCTTTGTCACAAAAAAATATATTTTTAATGATGAATGCTTGTTTTGTCATTCTAACATTAAATTTTAATGACGAACATGATTGCATTACCAAATTCATCAAATTCTAATGACGAATCTTGTGTCACAATCGTATTAACAATTTCACAAATCATATATTACACGGTATGTTTGTCATGAAAGAGGTGATTTAACGTTACAAAACATTGATGTCACTTAATGTGTATTTATAATGTCAAAAATGTGTCACAAATAATTAAGATTAAACGACAAGGTATGCATTGTCACCAAAAGAATATGAAACGTGATGAATTTTTTTCATCATGGAAACAATAGCAATATATGTGGTGAAATAATGATGAAATTGTCCGTCATAAAAATGAATATGTGGTGACAAAATCTACCGAATACAATCACAAAATAATTTATATTTCAAATAGACAATAAATTACTTGATCAATGTTACGAAAGAAGAAAAATTAAATGTCCAAACAAAAAGAGTACTTAGAGAATATAAAACAAAAGTCCACTTAAAAAAAAATGAGAAACTTTGTGAATCTACAACCACCCATATATGAAAAGACTCACTGTATCAAAATATAATTTTTTAAATTAGCGTATATATTAGTTTAAAAAAATATAACTTTAGAGAAGACAATATATAGATTAGTCTAATTATTCAAAAATGAAAAAAACTTGTACCAATTGTACAATAGTTCATCACCTATTAAATTCTCACAAAATCTAAATTGAAACATGTTACTTACATTAATTCTATTGGCTTATAGATTATTCCCACTCATGACCATGAATACCATAAGCTTTTCGATACATGCACCTTTTCAATTGGTCTTTCAAAATCACCCACTTGTGACTTAAGCCCACTTACTTGAGATTCTCGATTCTTGTAGCCTTTCTTGTGTCTTTTGAAGTTTATTTTGCATTTGTCGAGTAGTTGAGTCATATAACTTGAGATTTTGGGCCATAACCAAGGCCCTTTATATAACCGATTCATGGCCAAACACCTCCCAATAACTATTGTTAGGAATTTTATTGTTTAGATTTTGATGAATGCCATGTAAAACTTAGAATAGAAAGTTGGCTCCCAATTCTTGTAAAATGTATTGTAACAATTAGAGCAGGCCAAAAAGTCAATCGCCCCCAACATGCAAGAAGACAATCAAGGCTTGAAGGAAAATCACAGAGACAAATATTCTGAAAAAGAAGAGCATGACAGAACTCGAAAAAGCAAAGAGATGCAACAGTGAGAACATCAAAGTCAACTCAAGAGAAGTCTCATAAGAGAAGAGTCATCCAATGATTGGAAGCCGACTTAAGTCACCTGGGAAAGCAAGGAAATGCAATAAGTCGAGATAATCGAAAAGAACCGCAATGTAAATCAAGAGACTTACTTAAACAAGTAATATCTCCATACCACATTTCTTGAGTGCTCGGTCCCCGAAGCGTGCAAAAGGAATGAACCAATGGGAAGCACTACACCGTAAAACTCAAAAAGGTGGTAAAATAATTCATACGAGGAAATGGCAATTCCAAGAACAAGCCAACGACGCAAAGTGACTTTCAAAATGAGCCTATCTCTTCAACGGGCAAATTTTTGAAAGTTCACTATAAAAGGCCGAGGAATTTGTTTGAGAAGAATGCATGAATGACACATACGTGAGATATACAAGCACATCGAAAACTTAAACAATCTCAATCCTCAAGCCTACACTTCAAGTACATCAATCCAACACTTACCCGTGAAGGAAAGAGAACTTCAACCAAAGAAGAGAAACCTTTAAAAACAAGGGGTCTACATTCCAAAGGATTGTAGAAAGGTTCAAGGTCAACCAAGTCTTAAGCTCTTGGAGGGCTTCGTGATCAAATCCAAAGTGCTTAAGCAAGTGAGTCAGAGTAGCAAGGCAAACGCCATGTGAAGAAGGCGAGCTCGTGCGAGAAGCCATTTGAGTGATCAAGGCGTCTCCAGCATCGAGTCCCAAAGGATCAAGTCGGCCGTTGTGATCAAGACTTGTATCCGGGACAATGTACCACTTTGTAAACCGATCATTACTTAGTGGATTCCTCCAGAGTTGGAGAAGAGAGGAGTAGAAGAATTACCCCATCTTCGAACCTCTATAAAAACTTTCTTGTCATTTACATTTCAAAGATTTAAATTTCTCGCACTTTTAATTGCTTATATCTGGCGATAAATTTGCTATCCATTTGATAATTTATAAGTACTAAATCAAGTGTCTTGCTTAATCAAACTTAAGGGTGTTAAGTCTTCCATTTGAAAACAAAACCACAACAGTCAATTTATGAGACAACAAATGAGTTAATCTATTAACATACTTTCAATTCTGTTGAGAGATTAACTCTACTTGAGTGACTAATTCGATTGTCCATCAAGGACAAGGACACAAAATTAGAACTCAGAGATTTAAAAGGCCTAAATCGAAATTTGGTAAGGTTTATTCAACCCCTTCTAAACCTTACACTTACACCCCTTGGGACCTACAACTATTTCGTTGACACTCTTCTCAATTTATTCTTCTATATATTGGTCTCGCTTTGATATCATAGACTCTATTTGATATTGGACATACGAATATGCAATTAATATCATGACATAAGATAAGATGATAATAAAAATATGTGAATGAATTACCCAATTCTCTTTAAGATCAACTCTTGACTAACCATCTTTTTCTTTATAATGAGTACGTTTATACAACTCAATCATATCACATTGTTCTCCATTCACTCTTTCTCGACTAAAAATTGAGAAAATGAAAAAAATTAACAATCCAAAAAAATAAAAATAAAAAAATGTTATCGACACAAGGTTACTTATAACACACACAATTTCATGTTGAAGAATAGTAAAAGGCATTCTTCTAGAAATATGTGGAACTCGTATTTTTCCGATTTCAAAATTGAAAGTTAAGATAGAAATATAATAAAAAAAGAAAATATGTTATAAAATTTAAATATAAGTTTAATTTAATTTTAGGCGTTATTACCTTATATTCGGGTGTTGCAAAATACTCACACAAAACTTCCCAATTTTGTTTATTAGGAAAAAAAGATGGCTTATTATTTTTAGCCTCTTCTAAAGTTGCATACTTCTTTTTGATGTTTTTTTGCCTATTCATTTACCGAATGAGGCATTGCTCGTTGGGTCGATTCGGTTTAGATGGATGTATTCCATTGAACGATAATCTAAAAGCCATATTTAGATACTTGCATCCAAGTTCACATTGTAATCATGTTGATTATATTTTTTTTTGTAGATCATTATGTGACTTAAAGCAGAGTGTGCAAAATAAAGCTCATCCGAAGGTTCAGTTGCAGAAGCATACATCCCAAAAGAGTGTTTAATTTTTGCTCAATGTACTTAAGGGGAATTGAGACAAGATTTAATCGAGAAGAGTGAAATAATAACATAGGAATTGATGATAGTCTACTAAACTTCTCACAAAAATATCGTCCTTTTGGAGCAACAAAGTTTGTAGAATTATCAGAGGAGGAGTTCAATACGACACAATGGTTTGTCTTTCAAAACTGTGAAGAGATTGAACCGTATTTTGAGTAAGTGTATAATTACATTTTTAACATAAAAAAAGAATTTACAATCATTTATAATATTTGAAATATATATTGATAATGATTATAGGCAGCACAAGAGGGAGCTTCTATTGGATGATTGTCAAAATATAGACCAAATACACAAAGAGCAATTTCCTGCATGGTTCATGAAACACGTAATGTTGAAATTACAAGCAAATTCAATTTAAAATTTTATTTTTCTCATTCTTATATTTTCAGATGACTCAAGTATATCACGAAGAACCATCAAGCAAACAAATCGTTGTATTCACTTGCAAGTGCACCACACAAATGGATAAAAGTATCCAAATTGTTTTGTGAATGGAGTAGATTTCTAACTAAAGAACATGATAGTCGTCGTAAAACTCAAAACAGTGGGATCATGGTGGAAGGTAACCATGGCGAAGATACCACTGAATTTTATGGAGTTCTAAGTGATATAATTCAGCTTGATTATATGAAAGATAGGAATGTTATTATATTCAAATGTGAATGGTTTGATCTTGGGAGAAAAAAAAAGAACAGGGATACAAAAATAAGGAAATATAATAAGTGTTAAAGTTACTGGAAAATGGTACGAGGATGACTCTTATATATACTAGCTGATCAAGCAAGACAAGTTTTCTACATTCATGATCCTAAGTTAGGTCATGATTGGAGAGTAGTGCAACCATTTCAACATAGGTATGTTTTTGATATTGATGAGATGCATGATGAAGGTATGGAAGTTGATGAATTTTTCTCCGTGTAAGATGAAGTATATCAAGAGAATGTTGCAAATGAGGAATTTGAAGTTATTGTTGGTGAAATAGAATTGCTATGTAGGGACGAAATGGATCCCGAAGACATTGATGAGTCAATAATTGCAAGATTACCTGAAGTTGATGAGTTAGCAAACTTAGATGATGCCGATGAGGAAGATGAGTTAGATGATACCCTGTTTGACTATGTTAGTAGTGAAGAAGATTCTCAAAAAAATAACAATTCTGATAATGAGAGTGATGATGATATATAATTGGAGTGAATATAAGAGTAAGCTTCCTTGGTTACTCAATGCTTTACTGTTTGATCACATTAGTTTTTCCAGAATAATGCCAATTAATAATGATAATATTAATCCATGTCTTTTCCTTGTTGATCTTGTTTCTGCTACATTCCAGATATATATCATTTATTGTTAAATTGAAAATTTACAAAATTAATTAGGATGGTGAAATAGATTTTTGTGCTCTATTAATATTGCATTATTAGGATGGTGGTATAGATGTTTAAGTTAACTAGTTGTTTCATATACGAGTTGTTCATCTTTTTCCATCAAGGCTTATCTGTCTACGACATTCCAATACCAATTTGTTTTCTATTCGAAGACTAAAGAATTTTAAGGTTTTTCCCCATTCTGTGTTGAGGGGTTGTGAAAGCAATAGTTAAATTAGGCTTATCTTTCTAAATTACAAATACCCTCTTAATGTATTATTACAAACACTCCCTGAGGTTTGTATTTGCTTTACAAAATCCCCCATTGAGGTGCAATTTGTAATATTGAAACAAATGTCAATATCTTTTGCAATTATGAATGCTAGCTCTGTTTTTTCTTAAAAAAAAAATTAGATTGGACCTCAAGGTTATATATTTCAATTAATCCAATAAATTATAGTTTTAGATTATTTTAGGTCTTTCAATTGGATAAACACTTGAAATGCGTATTGTCCTTCGCTGACATATTGTTGCCTTCAAATTGTCTTGATCAGGAAATGGGGGTAAAGGCAGAGGGGGGCGTGGTGGGAGGACTGCATGTAATTAATAATTGTCATCAAATAAGCATAACTAGTTACCTCTGTATATTGTTGTAGACAAGAAAAAGTGATCCAATGGAGTATATTAGAGAACAATTGTTTAGTTATTATAATGTAGAGTAATCATGCCACGTAGGCATAATTGGTTGGGAGGTAAGCTGAGCTTAATGAAACTCACATTAATTGTATATTTAAAGGCTGTAAAACTGAGTTGATACTCACTTATCATTTTTACATTTTCAATATTCAACATAATGGTTTTTCTTGGTTATTAACAGGACCAATAAGAGAGCATTATCCGAGTGTCCATAAAATGTGAATAGGCAGGTAAGCTGACAAAAAAATTGCCATGGCAAGGAGCCACGAATCAGACCAAGTTTGGGTATGAAAACGTGATCGGATAAGACGTCTAGCTCTACACCGTGTATGAGGGAACTACTCTCTAAAATTGCTCCTTCAGCTCCAAGATGCTCGATTACCCAGAGGTGCATAAGGAAAACTACCATCTGTGAAATATTTGGAAGCACATTATCTGGAATACGAAAATCGACATCACATATGTTTGAATCGACTGAATAACATATTTGATTAGAATTTTTCGATCCGCTTGGGATAGTGATTTGTCTTTTCATCCATGGAGTTTATTCCACGGATGGTCCTACAAGGACAAGAAAATTTCTCTTTTATTTTTGCAAAATACTAATTATAGACCCAAATTTTTTCTATAAGAATCAATAATAGGTATGCCCAATATCCAAGAGATTTGGTTTTCAAGGTCAGCTGAGGCACTACAGTTTTCATGGCTGAAGCATATATATGATTCTTCGTTTTGTGCAAAGTGATTTCATTGAGAATTAGTATATTTGTTTAATGTGATTTCACCGATTATGTAAAAGTTTGAATTTTCAAGAATTAGAAATTGTTTTTCACCCCAGATTTTTTTTTATTCGTATTTATAGTAAAAGTAGATGTAATTCACATGGATATATTATTATTTCAAATTAAAAGGTAGATAAGGTAGATATATATATATAACTTGATGACTTTGGTGTAGAACTTTACAGAATTTGGTCATTGTCAGTTTGTCACATCATCTTGTTGACTTGGTATTGACACCACATAGCGAGTGTATGTCACTTGGTTTATAAATAATTATCCCATGTCCTATCAAGTGTGTGTTATATGGGATTAGTGTTGATCTTTCTGGGATTGTGAGTTTATTTATAAAGAAGAATTCAAGCTACCAAGTTTACATATGGTATTTTGAAGCAACCAAATAACCTTGTATTGATAACTTAGTATATTGCATTGAAAGGATCTTATATATTGTATTGTAGAACGTGATAATCAATTTTTTTTGTTAAGTGCTCGACTTAATTCTTTACTTTTTTGTATTATTGGTATATGGTATTTAGATGATTGTCGTATTGAGTGTATATGATATTTTGATTTAATGGTTGTTGTATTATTGTTGTAGCTTTGGGACAACCTATATATTATCTTAATTATGATTGTGTGTGTGTGTGTATACAGGGGGAGGGTTATATAAGACTCAAGCCTTATATAAGTACGTAGGACCAAATCCAGACCACATATCTATCTATTTCATTTTCAACGGCTAATATTAGATCAGTATTATAAAAATTAATAAAATCGAAATAGGGGTATATTAGTCCACATAAAAAATAGGAAACGCCTAAATCAATTAAATCCCATGAAAATAAGAGCAGTTACCCACAATTGGTGCAATCTTACCTTACGAATTGATATCATAATCTCGATCAAATTTTCTATTCAGTCTTCTTCTTCACCATGCCTACTGCATAAATACAAAAACACAGATACACGTCGAAACAATTGAAAACTCCAACAACAAAAAAATGGACGACACCTACGAAGAATGATTCAACACTCATGACCAACAAGGTAACACCTAGCAGTTTCTGACGATTCGATTATTTAGTGTATCCATTCCTTCTTCAATTATTTAGTATCCATTTAATGTATGTTTCATGTTCACTGTCAAAAACAAAATCATTTCTTTATTACCATTTCTCTTAGGCCAGCCTTTGCTTTGGTATGTATGCAATGTCACTTAGTTGTGCACAGATAATTCCTTAGCATTATAAAAAATATTGTTTACTTGTTGGTTGTAGTTTGCTTTATCACATTAACTGTAGTTTGCTCAATAGAAATTATCATGTTATGCAAAAAAAATAATAATTGGACAAATATGTACTATTAATTCATTTCATCATTTCCAGTTTTTTTAACCCGGCCTTTGCTTTGGTATGTCTAGAATGTTGCTTATTTGTGCATAAATACTTGCTTGTACGCAGGGGCGGACTCACTTGTATGACAAGGGGGCCCCGCCCCCCAACATTTTTAATTTTTCTTTTTTATATGTAAAATTTTGGGTTCAATTTCAATTTAATATTGTATTGTGATTAGTTAGAAATTAATGTGATTCAAGCCCTCATTAGTATTAATCAATTTTTATTTTTTTATTGTTAATAGGTTATTAATTAGATATTGAGATTGAAACAATTTTACGTGAATTTTTTTATTGACCTAGACTATATTTAATCTTTTCCTTTTTCTTTGTAGATAAAGAAATAAAATAATCAGTGCATTCTCATACATTGTTCTACTAGTATATATTAAAAGAAAATTGTGTATAAATTCGATTTTCGTGATATACCAGAGAGGCGTTTTTAAAAGTTTAAATATATTAGTATTATAGTTTACCCGGTACGCATCTGAAGAGTAGTGGTCGTGAGTTCCTCCATTATCAAAATAATTATTAGAATTGTAACTATGTACGTATTTAGGGATGTTTGTGGTCAGTATTGACATTGTATTGATACGAATATATAATATAATTTGAATTTTATTATTTTATAAAATAAAATTAGATCTTCCAACTGTTGGTCGGCCCCCCAGATGTCGAGTTTTGGTTCCGCCCCTGCTTGTACGTATGCAAAATGTTGCTTACTTATTTACTGTATTTTGCATTCTCACATTAAAAATAGTTTGCTGAATAAAAAATGTGATGTATGCAAAAAACAATATGCTTATTTAATATATTCATAATGCTTGTCTATGGAGTAATTATTGCATATGGGCTACAAATACCACTAATGTGTGTCTCAGTGTTTAAGGGATAAAAATTTGCTAACCAAACCTCTACTTCTGTGTCCATGCAAAAATGCTTATACACTCTAATGAAGTTGCCTGTAATTATTTACAATGTTGCTTATTTATATTGAATCTATGCTCCATTCTTTATTTCACAATAGGTATTTAAAATACATCCTGAAATACTTTAACAATGTAACATTATATCAGGGGGATTACAAATATGCCTCAGCAACGGATAGAAATAGCATCAGATTCAACAACGAACTGGATATCGGAATGTGATGAAAATATGACACCAATAGAAGAATGAATTTTGATAATGTAGACAATGAAATACAATTCTACAAAAATTATGGGCGTTTCAGTAGATTTGATGTGAGAATCAGTACAACCAAACGCTTCTGCAGTGGTGTAATACGCAGGCAATATATAGTTTGCAACCGCGAAGGATACAAAAAAGTTAAGAGCTCAACTACAGTGGAGGAAGAAACTGAGCTAAATGCTGACGGAAATGCACAAGTGAGACACAGAAAATCAACAAGAGTGGGATGCAAGGCACGGTGCGTGTTCGAATACACTGCAAATGGTGCTTACATAGTTAAGACTTTTGAAATCCGGCACACATGCGGTGAGAAAAAAAATCTAAAAGCTTAAAAAAGTAAAAAAAAAAAAAAAAAAGTCACCTGGAGCATACGGATGACAAGCAAAGCGTAAACCAAGTCTAACGAGCGTAAAAGTGCATTTTTTACACAAAATATGGGTTCTTTTTGCAATTTCTTCTAATTTCTTTCTCTTATTCTCTATACTTTCTTTTAATTTTAAAAACCATAACTAAAATCAAAATTTCATCTCATAAAATTTAGTTTTCACATATTAATTAATATTATACTGTGATATAATTATTAGGTAATGTTGAGTTAGTAATCTCAACTTAATAATAGTATGTAATAATATTGAAAATTTGAATAGATGGTATATTAAGAAATAATTAATTAATGGGCATGTCTCTTGGGAGACCGTCTCACGAATTTCACGTGATCCCACTCCTCCTCTCCTTTGGTCCCCCTATCTCTCTCCTCTTGTTGGTCCCTTATTCTCTCTCCTTACGTCTACTTCTCTCATGGTCTCCAATCTCTCTCTCATCACATCTCACTCCTCTCATGGTCCGCAATCTCTCTTCTCACGTCCTACCTCCTTCTCTCTCTTCTCACGTTCCTCTATCTACAGACATGAAGCGAAGGAAAAAAGATAAAGAAAATAAAGTATCACTTCTTATGAAAGAGGTATCACTTCAAATGAAAAAAATATTATATTAGACTCGAAAAATATTACAATAAAGTATCGTTTCTTATAAAAAAATATCACTTTTTATTTTAAAAAATCACTTCTTATTGAAAAGGTATCACTTGTTATATAACAAGCATCACTTATTATGGAAAAAAGCATCGTTTTTAATTTAAAAAAAAACATTTTTTATTAAAACAAAGTACCACTTTTTAAGAAAAAAGTATCACTTCTTATTAAAATAAATATTACTTTTATTGTAAAAGTCTATCACTTTTTATTAAAAAAAATATTTCTTATTTAAAATGTATCATTTCTTATTAAAACAAATATCACTTCTTATTAAAGAAAAAAATCAGTTTTATAATAAAAGTATTATTTCTTATTAAAACAGTTATCACTTCTTATTAAAAAAGTATCACTTTTTATTAAAAAAAAGTATCAATTTTACTCTGAAAAGTATACGTTTTTACATTATTTCTTTGGTTACTTTTTTCTATGAGGAGAGAGAGGGGGACATGTATGGGATGTGAGGAGAGAAAAGATGAGACCGCATGAATACATATATATATATATATATATATATATATATGAGTAGGTATCCTATGAGACCATCTCACGGGACAAAACTCATGACCATGACCCAAATCTAAACCCAATCAAATTTAAAAAAAAACAAATGAACAAAGAAAAAGAAAACCCGCAATCTTTTTCTACTTCTTCTTTTCTTTTTTCTCTTCTTCCAGCTTCCTTCTTCCTTTTGTTTCTTTCATCTCCCTTCATTTTCTCTCTCTAAAAACACTGATATGTTTACTCTCTCCAAGACTCCAACAATCTGATTCACCTTCTTCAGGCCATCTCCAATCGACACGCGAAATGCCAAAATAGAGATAAATTTGAGCTCCAACCAAGCGCTATTATTTGCGCTAAATTGACGAGATGAACAGTGCTACGTCATTGTTGGCGCAACACTGTAAAGATAGCGTGGGTTTTTTTATTTTTTTTTCATTTTTTTTTGTTTTTTGTTTAGTTTTATTATATTAGAATATGTTATAAAATTTATTTTTTAAAAGAGGTGTATACTTTTAAATATATTATAATTTGTATGTATGATTGATTATTAATAAAAAATATTTAATATTACTAAATTTAAATTTGAATAGTAAATTAAAAAATTATTTAAAAGACAATTAAGTGATAAAAATAAGAACTACATTACATTAACATAAACTCATAGAACATACATTATAAAATAAACCAGGTATTAATAAATAAAAACACATTAACTAATAATAGACCATTCTTAATAATCTGGTGGATCAACTCCGGATCCTCCAAGGTCTTGAAAATACTGCCCAAAGGAAGACGATGTATTAGGAGATCCCAAGTGTTGTTTTTGAGCCCTTTTCAGCAGAATCCTCTCTTGTTCATTTTCAAAATACTCCCGTAATTAGGGATTAGAAATAGAATTCAAATCTTTCAATAAAATTTTATTGTCTTCTCGTTGTTCAGCCACCGGTAGTCTCTTCATTTCAATTTCATAATTTTTTGTCGATCCGTGGATTTATTTGTTAATAAAGCCACAAGTTGTCGAGTTTCATCTTTCATCTCATTTGCAACTACTAAATTTTGATCATCTTTTTTCCTCTTCAATTTAGCTTTGTTAACTCCAGTAGGTCGTTCTGATGAAGGACTAGCATTGTTGTCACTTAAGTTGATAGAAAATGAAGATAATCCTGGAGATACTGGTTATATGGGAGACTCTGGCAGTTGTGTATCTGATTGTGATGAGGTCCCACCAGCTATTGCTGCAAAATTTTCAATATCCTTCAGAAGAGGTCATACATGATCAAACTTGAATCCTTTCTTGTAGTTCTTATCTTGCACGGGTAATTCCTTGGCCCAATTTAACTACAACAATTATTAATGATAATTATTAAAACGAACATACAAATAACACTATTAATATAACAATATTGATTACTCACAATATCTTGCTCTGAAGCACCACTTGGATTAAGATTTTCAATTTGTCAGATGCATCCCCTTAATTTCCCAATTGCATGGAGGATAACTTGCATACGACACTGCAACGATCTTTTGTTCCTATCTTGCATTGTGTTGTACGGTTTAGAATTATTGTAATTATCCTCAACCCGAGACCAGAATCAATATTTTGATTGGTTTATACCTATGATTGGCTTTTTGAGAAACATCAAGATATATATGGCATAAGTGTATATCTTCCTCGTGAGAGTAAGAAGAACTTCTAGATTTTGAAGCCATTAGATGAAAATGCAAGAAGAATAATACTTGAGGAGTGAGTTAAAATTCAGAAAGTGAGGTGATATTTATAGGAACATTGAGAATAAAAGAAATCATTATCCTATCTTGACATGGATGGTCTAGATTTAAAGAAATCCATCTGATGGACATGTTCAAACTATTGAGAATCAAAGAAATCATTATCCTATCTTGACATGGATGGTCCAGATTTAAAGAAATCCATCTGATGGACATGATCAAACTATTTGGATTTCCTTATCCTATCCTGAATTTGATGGCCCAGATTTAAGGGAATCAATCTGATGGCCAGGATCAAACCATTTGGATTATATTATCCTATCTTGAATTGGATAGTCTGGATTTAAGGGAATCCATCTGATGGCCAGGATGGAACCATTTGGATTACATTATCCTATCTCAAATTGGATGGTTCAGATTTAAGGGAATCCATTTGATGGTCAAGATCGAATGATTTGGATTTTGGTTGCTCCCAAAAAAGTCCTCCTTTCGCCGATCGACTTCCAAGCTGAACTCCTCCACGAACCTGCACAAGGGGGGCTGAAGGCGTACCCTCTTCGATGTTTAAGTTAGTACTTGGAAGAGAAGCAAGAGGCAAGAGAATATAATGTAACAGTGAAAAAATGAGATTAGGTTTAGAATGAACCTGGACTTGGGCTTTTATACCGTAGCTAGGATTAGGGTTTCCGTAAAATCCGAGGATTTCGTTACGATTTGGTGTCAGAGTCATCATTAGGTTAGGATCGGATCCCCTAAAAACCCTAATTTTATGCCCTTAAGACCTCAGTCCCGAACTGTCCTGAGGCGCGTCGGGTCAATGTATTAATGTTTAGCCCCTTGAAATCTTAAAAGGCATCCTCAGAGCCCCTTACACTTGTGGCCGAACTGAGCTCTGTCAGTTCGGCCTCTTTCCTCATAACCCAAAGGTCCTTTTTCTGAAATGCAACAGATCGACCATACCCTTAAGGTACGACAGGTCCTCTTAAACGTTTGAAGCTTAAGAGATCGGCCCAATATACCGGCTTCATCGATTCAACCCGTGTTTGCCTTATCGTGTCGGTTCAATGCACTAGGCTTCATCAATTTGGCCCAATTTTCAAGGCGTCAAGGCAGTCGCCCATACACTGAGACAATTCAGCCCAATGTTCAAAGCTTAGCAGGTCGACCCCATACACTAGACAATTCAGCCCAATGTTCAAGGCTTAGCAGGTCGGCCCAATAGGTTGGGCCTTATAAGCTTAGCCCGCTGCTAGGCAGGTCAGCCCAGATCGTATTTTACCCTCATCAATTCCTCCCCCCAACTATGGGTAGATCTGTTTCAACCATAGTTGCTGGTAGGCCGAGCTGACCTGTTCTTAGTGTTTGGGTTTTTCAAATTCCCGCCGCCTTTTGGCTTTTCAAATTCCTGACACTTTGATGTGACTGAAAGGACGTCCTTTCAGCCCACTGACGCTTCGTGAACCGTGTGATGTCTCTTCGAATACCGAGACACCCTTTCATTTCTTTCCTCTCCCTATAAAAGCCATTTTCCTCCTCCATTCTTCACTTTTCACAACCTCGAATTACAGAGCACTCCCCCAAGCAGACACACCTTTCTTCTCCGGTGGAATTCTTCAGATTCCGGCAAGCTTCAAAAGTTTTAGGCTCCAGACCACTTTTCTCCTTCAATCTCCTACTTTCATCCAGTAAGTAATCCCCTCTTTTCCCTATCGTTTTCCAGTTTTTCTTTTCACCTTGCATTATGGCATCCTCTTCTTCCCTTTCAACACCATCGGACCCCTATATCGCCGATTTAGAATGGTGGGCCGTCGAAATGGGTTCCGCTCGATTCGGGCCCGACTCCGATACAATAGAGATCCGAGCTCCGAGCTCGGGTCCTCTACCCGTGTACCCTCATGATTTCAGAGAAACTACCCTTACGGCCTCTAATATCCAAACTATAAAAAGGAGTGCCAAAATTCCTTCCTCTTTCAAACTTTCCTTACCCAGCAGCTCAAATCGCCCTAACCGACCTCCACCAAATGCCTTAGCTTTCTTCGCAGGTCAAAATAGAGGGTGGCCTCCGATTCCCCATTCATCCCTTTATGGCCGGGTGTCCGACCTCTATCGTGTACCTCTCAACCAGTTAGCCCCCAATTCCTTCCGCATCCTTGTTGGTTTCTTGATATTAACCAAATATCTAGAAATAGAGCCTACTCTCGAACTGTTCTTTGCCTTATTCCAAGTAAAGAGCTCAACCACCAAGAGTCTATTCTATATCACCTCCCGAGGTGACGCTCAATTTTTGAGTAAATATCATTCCTCTAATAAATTCGAAGGATAAGTATTTTTTTTTTCATCTATTCTCCCCGAGCTTGGGGTTTTCCTATCGCCCGACTTGGAGCCTTCCCCTTCAACAAACATAACCCCGTAGATCGGTCCCCAACTCCAATCCTTAATAAATAAACTTACCTTGGTCAAATATGACCTCTCCGTCTCATAACTCCATCTTTTTGTACTACTTCGAGCTGAGCTCCATCATGGCTCATCTACCCTGTGACATTGGTAATTATTTTTTTCATATTTAATTCACTTTGTTCTTACCCATGGGCTAACCTTTTCTTATTGTGCAACATGTTTATGGCACAGATGGTTGCTGAGCAGGAGAAGGAAGAGCAACAAGCTATTTCTAGTTCTCTCTCCTTCCACCTGGCAACAAGTTATAGGTCGTGGCGCCGACTTTCTCGCTCGCGACGACTCGACTCGGTTGCCATTGTGATAGCCGACCTAACAGGTCCTGAGACTCATCCTACCATCCGACCTCCTCCTCCCAAGAGATCGGGTCCTGGAACTAGTGCCAACGCTGCTAAGAAGGCTAAGGCTACTACCACCTCGATTCTTGCTCTCACTCTCACTCGCAACCCTATCCACACCCAACCAGACCTTCTTTACTGGGAACTCCATCTTGAAGAATACTGATGGGACTTTTTCCATGCAGTATGTTCAAGGCAACTGCCCGAACCCTGACCGCACTGCTTTAGAAAAACTCAGCGATGCCGAGCTGGTGAGCGCCTTTTGCCTGAACCATTCGAAGGCTGAGGCACAGCTTGTTGCCCTGATCTCCTGAGCTCGAGTTGGCTTCGCCGACCCCTCCGTCGTTACCGAGCTCAATGTTGCCAAGAAGGAATGCACACGGCTGAAAGCTCGAGAGACCAAACTCCTGGAAGAGGTGCACCGCTTCAGAGAGAAGGAAGAGGTCCATAAGGCCACCGTGGCCTCTCTTGAGACCAAGTTGGAGGCCGTGGAGGCTGACAATGCTGACCTTAAGGCCGAGGTGGGTGATCTTCAAATCCGCTGCACTACCAATGCCAACCAAGCTCGAGCTGAGGGCATTGAAGTCGGCCGCCAAAGTTTTCTGACCTCCCCCCAGGGCTCTTCCATAGTTCAGGCTATCCGGGAGAGGGTGAAGCAAACCTTTCTAAGCTCCAGAGAATTTATCAAAGTTCTATCTTCATCTGCTATGAAGTATTACGGCTTTGATTTTGATCAAGCGAGCTTGAGCTCAGGGAATGCGGTATCACTACTGAGCCTTTTGATCACCGAGGTCCCAAAAGGATCCTTTCTGACCCCAAGGGTTTCGTGTTCTCTGATGAGGCGGAGCGTCTCAATCTAGCTCCAGTGGAGGTCTTCATAGAATCTTTATCTGCTCCATTTGTCCTCCATCCTGCTTCCAGCTCAGGGGGGCCCTCTCATGTTCCCCGGAGGTCGCCAACTCCCGACTCCCGAAGGCACCCCACACTTCGGAGAGATTCCAGATGATGATCCCGAGATCGTTCTTGTGGACGACGTGACCATCTCAATGGATGACCTGACTCCTGAAAATGCTGCCCCTACTACTTAGGGAATTTTATTTATTTTTCTGATTTCAGTATCCTGATGTACTTGTACTCCTGTTTTGCTAAGTAATGAAAGATTCTCTATTTGCCGATCTCTATTCTCGCATTTTTATTCTCGCAGTAACTTAGATTTATTTCATCATAGGGCATTTACTCGAACTGAGCTACATTTTTTTTACCCAAAAAAGATTGGTGTAACATGCTCCTCGTGGCCCCAAGTATTTGGAGACTAGCTCGAGCTGAGCTCCAAATACTTATCAATTTCTTCAAAGGGAGCTGGCTCGAGCCGAGCTCCTTGCATGGCCTCGTGGCCCCAAGTATTTGGAGACTAGCTCGAGCTGAGCTCCAAATACTTGTCGATTTCTTTAAAGGAAGGCTGGCTCGAGCCGAGCTCCTTGCATGGCCTCGTGGCCCCAAGTATTTGGAGTCTAGCTCGAGCTGAGCTCCAAATACTTGTCAATTTCTTCAAAGGAAGCTGGCTCGAGCCGAGCTCCTTGCATGGCCTCGTGGCCCCAAGTATTTGGAGACTAGCTCGAGCTGAGCTCCAAATACTTGTCAATTTCATCAAAGGAAGTTAGCTCAAGCCGAGCTCCTTGCATGGCCTCGTGGCCCCAAGTATTTGGAGACTAGCTCGAGCTGAGCTCCAAATACTTGTCAATTTCTTCAAAGGAAGCTGGCTCGAGCCGAGCTCCTTGCATGACCTCATGGCCCCAAGTATTTGGAGTCTAGCTCGAGCTGAGCTCCAAATGCTTGTCCATTTTTACTAATTCCATTTTCCAAACTCATAATTCAGGGAAGCAGACCATTTCATTCAAAACGAGTAGTTTCATTACATCAAATATTCCTCTATTCTAGGAATGATATTTCTTTAAATTGCAAAATTTGCTTCCGTTTCTGGAAGCTTTCGCCCATCAAGTTCCTCCAGCTCATATGCACCTCGTGCCACCCAAAGTGGCCCTTTCCAATTTGCATCCAACTTCCCCTTATTCTTGCTAGCGTCCGACCTTCTCAGAACCAGGTCCCCGACCTGGAAGGCCTTCCTCCTCACCTTTTTGTCATAGGCTGCCTTGATCCTTCCTCATGTTCGTTCCATCTGCAAAAATGCGATCTCTCTTTTCTCATTAATAGTATCAAGCGCCTCTTGAATCATCATCTCATTAGCATTTTCATCAAAATTTTGAACCCGATGAGTTTCTATCCCAATCTCTGCGGGTATCACGGCATCCATTCCATACACTGAGCTGAACGGAGTTTCACCTGTTGCTTCTTTTGGATTGGTTCGATAAGCCCACAATACCGAACTGAGCTCCCGAACCCATGCTCCTTCTGCCTTCTCAAGCCGAGCTTTCAGTCCTTGGACAAGGATTCTATTGGTGACCTCTACCTGCCCATTGGCCTGTGGATGAGCCACCGACGTGAAATTTTGCTTAATCTTCAACTCCTCACACCAAGCTCGAATCCCTGCCCCCGCGAATTGTATTCCATTATCCGGTATCAAGATCCGAGGTGTTCCATATCGACACACGATGTTCTGCCAGATGAATTTCATCACTGCATCCTCATTTATTTTAGCAAGGGGCTCTGCTTCCACCCACTTGCTAAAATAATCAATTGCCACAATTAGGAATTTCCTCTGACCTGAGGCCGGAGGAAAAGGACCAACAATGTCGATACCCCACTTTGCAAAAGGACATGCCGAGATCATAGTCATGAGCTCCTCTGCCGGTCGATGTACCAAAGGCGCATGAATTTGGCACTTCTCACATGCTCTCACTAGCTTCTCTGCTTCCTCTTTCAAATAAGGCCAAAAATACCCTGCCCTCAGCACTTTTTTCATCAAAATTCTTGCTCCCATGTGATTTCCACAACACCCTTCGTGCATCTCTCTCAGTACATACGTACCCTCCTCTCCACTCAAACACCTCAAGCAGAGGTATGGAGAAGCCTCTCTTGTATAACTTGTCCCCAATAATGCAAAAACGTGTAGCCCGAATTTTCAGCCGAGCTGCTTCACGCCTATCTCCCGGCAGGACTCCCCATTCAGGTAGGCTATAATAGCCGACATCCAATCCTCTTTTTCCTCAATTTCTCCGACCTCCATACCCAGTACAGTTTCTCTTGCCATCAAAAGCGTGATTTGCTTGGCTTGATTCTCCAAGGCCGAGCTGGCCATCTTTGCCAAGAAATCTGCCCGACCATTCTCCGCCCTTGGGATCGGACAGATCTTGATCTCTTTCACTTTTCCTTCTAAAGCTCGGTATGCTTCAACATACCTCTTCATCCTTTCCTCCCTAACTTCGAACTCCCCAGTAACTTGCTTGTTAACGAGCTGAGAATCCATGTAAATAACCATTCTAGTAGCCCCCATCTCGATGGCCATTTGCATCCCTCTAATAAATGTTTCATACTCCGCCTCATTATTGGATAATTTGAACTCCAATCTTACAGCAAAATCATTTTCTACCCCTTGCGGGCTGATTAGGACAATACCAGCACCACAACCCGAGCTTCCTACTGAACCATCCACATAGATCACCCAAGCTCCTTCTCCACTATCATCCCTTATCGATTCTTGAACAAAATCCGCCAAAGCCTGAGCTTTAATGGTCGTCCTATTCTCGAACTCAATATCGTATTAGCTCAATTCAATAGCCCACTTCACTAGCCTTCCCGCCACTTCAGGCTTGCTCATTACATTTCTCAATGGAAGATTAGTTCGGACGATTACCTTGTGCGAGAGAAAATACGGTCGAAGTCTCCTTGCGGTCACCACCAAGGCCAAACCTGTCTTCTCGATCTATGCATACCGCAGCTCAGCATTCCTCAATACCTTAATAACATAATATACCGGCCTTTGAACTGACCTCTCCTCCCTGATCAGGACCGTGCTGACCCCTTGTTCTCCCACTGAAAGGTACAAGTACAAGGGCTCTCCTGGCAACGGCTTAGTTAATAGCGACAAATCGGCCAAATAATTTTTCAAATCCTCGAAAGCCCTCTGACAATCCTCATCCCAAACAAAATTTTTGGCCTTCCTCAACACCTTGAAGAAGGGTAAACTCATCTCCACGAGGTGCGAAATAAATCGATTCAGGGCTGCCAGCCGACCTGTCAAACACTGCACATCCTTGGCATCCCGAGGTGGTGCCATTTCTCTAATGGCTCTGACCTTCTCTGGATTAGCTTCTATTCCTTTCTCCGTCACCATATACCCCAAGAACTTTCCCGATCTTACCCCAAAAGCACACTTCTTAGGGTTGAGTTTCATTCGGTACTTTCTCAAAGTGTCAAATGTCTCGCCTAGGTCACGTACATGATCCACAACCTTCATACTTTTAACCAACATATCATCCATGTATACTACATAACAAAAGGTGCCAAAAGAGGTGGTAAAGCTCACCCTCTTTTGGTCCTCTTCTACAAGCTTGATCCGTGATAGCCCCATGATGCATCCATCATACTAAGCGATTCGCACCGACGCGTCGAATCCACCAAATGATCGATTCAGGGCAATGGATAGTAATCCTTTGGGCAAGCCCGTTCAAGTCCCTAAAATCCACACACATCGTCAATCATTCTCCGTTTTTGGTACCAATATCGCATTAGATAACCATTCCGGAATTGGATTTCTTTGATATCCCCCGCTTTCAACAACCTCTGCACCTCTGCTCGAATTATAGCATCCTTCTTGGGACCGAAATTTCTCTTCTTTTGTTTCACAGGCTTGTATGACGGATTGACATTGAGCCTATGCTCAGCAATGCTCAGATCGATCCCCACCAAGTCTTTCGGCTTGTCAAGCAAACACATCCACATTGCTCCTTAGAAACTTCACCACTCTCCTCCTCAACTCATCTGCTAATCCTTTCCCGATCTTGGTGACATTATCGGGTCACCCACCCACTCGACCATCATCATTTCCTCATTAGGTTGGACATGCTCTCTACCGCTCGTCCAACCTAATCGCCTTGTCTCTGTTTCTATCATCATCAAAAGCATTCCCCCTCTCCGCCTTTTGAATACTCTCTACATATAATTTTCTAGCCATATACTGATCTCCGCCGACCTCACCTACCTCTTCCCCCACAGGGAACTTCATTTTCAAATGGTACACCGACACCACAGCTTGAAAATCATTTAATGACGGTCTACCCAACATAGCATTATACGAAGAGGGTGCATCTACTATCAAAAATCGAATCATCCTAGTTTTGCGATTAGGCTCCTTACCCAAAGAGACAGGTAAAGTAATCATACCTATTGGTTGGATCATTCCTCCAGCAAATCCGACCAACGCCATGTCCACCGTCTCCAGCCCGACCTGGAGATCCATCCTCCTGTAGCAATCATAGAATAGGATGTCCGCCGAGCTCCCTGTATCCACAAATACTCACTGCACATCGTAATGTGATCACAAGAGCATCGCTATGAGGTGCTACGATACCCTTACTATCCTCCGGCCCAAATTGGATACTTAGCCCTGGTCCGACCTGTTCCACTTTTAGCTGCTTTTGCACCCGATCCAGTGCCGCTGCTCTCACATAATGTTTCCGAGCTCGCCTAGAATCTCCTTCCGCCGGCCCTCCAACAAACATCTGGATGACCTCTCGCCAAGATGGGGGCGGAGGTGGAGGTAACTCCTCACTTTCCTCCCCTCGACGCTCTGGCTCTCGCCGAGGTTGATGATAACCCCGGTTGTCCTTCTTATACTCCCCTTTTTTCTCCTTTTTGTCGATGTACACAAATTCCCTGAGGTGACCTACTTGAATGAGCCGCTCAATTTCATCCCTCAGGTGTGTGCACCGATCTATTGTGTGCCCATACTTATTATGGAACCTACAAAATTCCTTGCACTTCGCCTTTACCAGTGCTTCCGCATGTGCCTTTGGCCACCTCAGGTTGGGGTGCCTCTCAATAGCTATGAGCACCTCGCCCTGAGGAGCGACCTAATGGTGTATACTTCTCATACCTCGGCTATCCACCCATTGCCTCGGACACTCGCTTCTTCGAGATCCCTTATCCTCCCGATCTTCTTTCCCCGTCCCATCATTTTCTCCTTCCTCCTCTTCATTTTCCTCGCCTCTTCCAGGGTTGATCTGTACCTCTCCGCACGAGCTAACAGCTCATCAAAGGTCTTAGCCGCTCTATCACCAAAGATTCAAAAACTCTCCATTCTTCGTGCCCTGAGCTAAAGCATTAGCCAAAATCTCCTGACTAGCCAAGGCACCTCCAACTTAGCCACAGAGAATCTCGTATATAGCTCAAAGTCCTTCCCCTCCCTCCGCTTGATGCTAAACAGTCGGGCGCGCCTTTTGGTACTTTCGATAGCTCGTGAACTGATTGAGAAATGCCGAACTGAAGTCATCAAAATTTCTGATAGAACCTGGAGCAAGCTGGCTAAACCATTGCTGAGCTGACTTCGTCAGGGTGGTAGGGAAGACTCTACACATCACGCCATCCGTGAACCCGTAGCAAAGCAAAGATTCTCGAACGACAGAGATGATCCCACGGTCCGTGGTACCATCGTATTCAAAACTCAAAGCTCGGTAGGAGGATGGGAGCTCATCCGCCATTACTTCATCCGAGAAGGGAGTCCCCCTCCACACTCGGACTGAAGCTGCCCCCGGCGCTCCTACCACCCTCCTACGAATATCCTCACTTCACGATGGAGGTCATCCATCCGCTCCGACCAGATCCCGATCCTCGCTTGATGTGGGCTCCACCCTCGACGAATGCACCTCTTCTCGCATGCAGGCCGCGATCTTCTCCCCCGACCTCCGGGACCACGAGAGGGGACCACCGGGAGGGACCACAAAGGCGGAGTTGGTGGCGGAAGCATCTCCTCGGTCGCCGCTTTCCACCGTTTGCTCAACGGCCCTAGTAATGAAACGAACCAACTGTTCAAAGAACATTGGGCCCAAATCAACACTCCCACCATCATGGGCATTTGTCCATCCACTCCCGACCCTCGAAAACCGCTGCCCCCCCTCCACCGGAGGTGGTGGAGGTGGAGGCCGACATCTTCTTGCGTAACCCCGGGAGTATCTCCCAACGGCGTATGATTCAGATCATCTTCCAAATTTCTCCTGATATCTTCCATAACCATCACTCGAAGCTCACTTCTCCACTCAATCTTCCCACAGACGGCGCCACTTGGTTGCTCCCAAAAATTCTTCCTTTCGCCGATCGACTTCCAAGCTAAACTCTTCCACGAAACCTCACGCATAGGGGGGGCTCTCCGGGCTCCCCTCTTCTTGATGCTTAAGTCAGTGACTTGGAAGAGAAGCAAGAGGTAAGACAATATAATGTAACAGTGAAAAAATGAGATTAGGTTTAGAATGAACCTGGAGTTGGGCTTTTATACCTTAGCTAGGATTAGGGTTTCCGTAAAATCCGAGAATCCGTTACGATTTGGTGTCAGAGTCATCATTAGGTTAGGATCGAATCCCCTAAAAACCCTAATTTTACGCCCTTAAGACCTCAGTCCCGAACTGTCCTGAGGCGCGTCGGGTCAATGTATTAATGTTTAGCCCCTTGAAATCTTAAAAGACATCCTCAGAGCCCCTTACACCTGTGGCCGAACTGAGAACCCCAAGGTCCTTTTTCTGAAATGCAACAGATCGATCATACCCTTAAGGTACGACAGGTCCTCTTAAATGTTTGAAGCTTAAGAGATCGGCCCAATATACCGGGCTTCATCAGTTCAACCCAATGTTTGCCTTATCAGGTCGGTTCAATGCACTAGGCTTTATCAATTCGGCCCAATGTTCAAGGCTGGGTAGGTCAGCCCCATACACTAGACAATTCAACCCAATGTTCAAAGCTTAGCAGGTTGGCCCCATACACCAGACAATTCATCCCAATGTTCAAGGCTTAGTAGGTCGGCCCAATATGTTGGGCCTTATAAGTTTAGCCCACTACTAGGCAGATCAGCCCAGACCGTATTTTACCCTCATCAGATTTCCTTATCCTATCTACAATAATTTATAAATGTTAATATCATGTTCATTTGATTTCTTCATCCAAACATATCATTCATCATTTACACTTAAAAAAACACATTCACATTTTTAATCCCTAAAAAAATGAATTTTGATATTGGTGTCCCGTCTAATATTTCATCATCTGACTCATCTTCATTCTCCGATGATGAAGACAAGTATCTGAATGAGCTTGAAGACATCAATAAAGAAGAAAAATTGATAACTCGTATTGTGGCAAGAAACAACAACGTGATTGCTCAATTACTCAACCAGCAACAGGCTCAATCTAATCACAGGGGCTCAATTCCTGATCATGTAGTAATCAATCGCAATCGAGAAATTGCTGATTGCAATTTGTTCAATGAGTATTTTGCTGAAAATCCAAGATACGATAAAACAATCTTTCGTAGACGATTTCGAATGTCTCGAAGTTTATTCCTCCGTATCGTGGATGCAGTGAAAAATCATGATAACTATTTTGTACAAAAATGGGATGGGCTTGGAAGGCTCGGATTATCAACTTTTCAAAAAATAACAGCAGCATTACAGATACTTGCATATGTTGTTCCGACAGATACAACTGATGAGTATATTAAAATTGGAGAGTCTACTACAATTGAGTGCATGAAGCAGTTTTGTCGTGATGTTATTGAGGTGTTTGCAGAGCAATATCTAAGATCTCCCACTGGTAATGATATTGCTAGGTTATAATTCGAGCCTCCCATGTTAGTAAGCAACGTGGCTTCCCGGGAATGTTGGATAGTTTAGATTGTTGGATTTTTATCTTTTAAGTGGCCCATATGAATTAAATATGGTCCATATTAATTAAAGTGTAGGTTTTAAATCTTAAATAACCTCTTTGATGGTTAAGAGGAGTTAAAGAATTTAAAACCGGGAGTTACAAAATAACTCCTTCCTTCCTTCTCGCTTTATTAAAAACCTGTGCTGAGAATAACTCCTTTTTCGATAAGTTTTTAGAACAGCAGAGAGAGAGAGAGAGAGAGAGAGAGAGAGAGAGAAAAAGTATCTTCAAGCCATCAAGAAGAAAGAAAGGAAAAGGCAAAGGGGAAGAAGATTAGTTTCACAAATCTCTAAACTATCAAAGACATGGATCAAGGTAAGTATATCAAATCCCATGTTCATGAATGATTTTCTGCTTTGTGAGAATTATGATTTCCCAAGGTTTTGGGCATTAAAGAATTTATCAAATTTCATTGTATAGTAATCTGAAATTTGCTTACATGTGGTATCAGAGCCCCGTTTTGGGACTCATAATTTTTCGATTAAAGTTGTCTGATGAATTCGAAAGAGTAAATTATGATCGATTCCGCATCAATTCATATTTATATGGCTGCTGTATGTTTTTACGAATTATTTCGGACGCCATTTATGTGTTTCGATTAGTTATGTTTCTCACTGTAATGAACATGTTTTGGCCTCATCATTAAAATGAAGTTTTGATGAATGTGCACTGATCAAGGGCAAATTTTTTGATGCCGATTACAACTCTTTTTTTATGGTAATGCCATATATATGATTTTGTATTTTAAGGATGCAATCATTATACCCACTTGATTTTGTTTGGATATGAAAGAGGATTGTATATTGTTAAAGGTTAGCATATTTCTCTTCCATCTCACGGCTGATGACCTTATATATTAAATGGATACCAAATTATTGTTTTGTAATGATTGCATGTATGTTTGATATGCACTAAGATTTGGATTATTCATGTGAACAATTTTTTGAGTTTTAATTATCATGATGCTTACAGAAAATTTAAGGTTTGTTGTTTAACCATATGAGCATGTGCATTTTTTTTTTTTTTTGATGTATATTCTGAAAAGGGCCGAAAAATTTAATGAGATTCTTGAGTTTTATTTTCATGAATTATACATCTATTTTACAGTACATGCTTATAGGTTTGGTATATGTGATGTTATAACTTGATTAAAGTTATTCAAGTATTAATGTATGAATTTTACATTCATGTTATAGATAGCTTGTTAGTCACCAAAGTGGCCAAGTTGAACGAAAAATTAGACACTTAATTATTTGAGTATTGCCCAATTGTTCATAATTATAGAGATGCCATTAAAGAATGACATGATTGGTATATTGAACAATTGTGATTATAGATTATTGTGCTAGGAGGTCACTCAAAGGTGGACCATTGCATATAGTCTATAAAATAAAAGGGATCAATCTTCATATTTTAGTTAGATAGTATGTATGTCCAAAGATAACATGCTTATTTGACAAATGTATGTTCTGATTATCTGTTAAAGCATATTTCTTTGGCATCAATTATGTTATTTGTGTATTTAAGTCTTGCCCAAAGGTAAACCTAAATGCATGGTTAAAGTCTTTATATAAAGGTTTCCGAATCAATTAAAGTTAACTCAACGCGCTAATAGGTGAGATTGTATAAATGTTTGTAGCTTCTATGAACCTCTCCGCATCGGGAAACACGGTTGTGAAGTTCAACGGGCTGAACTATGCTGACTGGTCCGAGCAGATCCAGTTTACTCTGGACGTCATAGATTTGGACTTGGCTACATTGACTGATGAAAGGCCCGCAGCCATTACGGAGACTAGCTCGGAAGCTGACAAGTCTGTATACGAGGCTTGGGAATGGTCTAACAGGCTGAGTTTGAACCTTATGAGAATGACCATGGCTGAAAACATCAAGCCTTCGATGCCGAAGACTGACAATGCAAGGGAGTTCATGCTGAAAGTCAAAGAATATTCCCAGTCGGACTTTGCTGACAAATCTATTGTAGCGACCTTATGAGTGAGCTAACTACGAAGAAATTTGATTGGTCCAAGCGATTCACGATCATGTAACAGAAATGTCCAATCTAGCGAAAGCTTAAGACTATGGGGATGGATGTGAGTGAGACGTTCATGCGATTCATCATGAACTCCCTCCCTGTTGAATTTGGTCAGTTCCAGGTGAACTACAACACCATTAAGGATAAATGGAACTTCAAAGAACTTAAGGCAATGTTAGTACAGGAGGAAGGGAGATTAAGGAAGATAAAAGATCACTCTGTTCACCTCACAGTCTATGATGGTGCTAGTAGCAGCAAGGCTAAACCGGGTAAGAAGAACAAGAAAAATGATAATGCCCCGATGAAGGTTAGCGAGGGTCAAATCCATAAAAAGGTTATTAAGTGTTACTTCTATAATAAGCCAGGACACTTAAAGAAAGATTGTCCGAAAAGGAAGGCATGGTTCGAGAAGAAATGTATACATTATGTTTCTGTATGTTTTGAATCGAACCTTATAGAAGTGCCTAATAATACTTGGTGGTTAGATTCTGGTGCCACAACTCATGTGTCTCATGTTATACAGGGATTTCGTACGATCCAACCCATAAACGGAACTGAAAAATATTTGTTTATGGGGAACAGGATGAAAGCACGTATAGAAGGAATTGGGACTTGCAGGCTGGTCATGGGCACTGGATGTCACATAGATCTTGACAGATATCTCTATGTTCCTGATTGTGCTAGAAATCTTGTTTTTGTAGGAAGACTGGATATTTTAGGTTTTTATTTTAAGATTGCTAATGGTACTTTTTCGTTGTTTAAGAACAAATACTTTTATGGTTCTGGTATTTTGTTTGACTCACTTTACCGTTTTAATCTTGATAGTAAATTTGTTGAATCCCTGTATCATGTTGAAAGTAGTGTAGGCATTAAACGTAGTGCACCAAATGAAAGTTCAGCTTTCTTGTGGCATCAAAGATTGGGTCACATTTCCAAAGAAAGGTTATTGAGGTTGGTGAAAAATGAAATCCCTCCTCAATTGGATTTTAGTGATTGGGATGTGTGTGTGTGGGTTGCATTAAAGGAAAGCAGACCAAAAACACACTTAAGAAATCTGCCACAAGAAGTACTTACCTTCTTGAGCTGATACACACTGATATCTGTGGTCCATTTGACGTCCCTAACTGGGGCGGTGAAAAGTACTTTATCACCTTTATAGATGATTACTCACGATACGGTTATATTTATCTATTGCATGAAAAGTCTCAATCGGTGAACATCCTCGAGGTGTTCATCAATGAGGTGGAAAGACAGTTAGATAAGAAAATAAAAGTAGTGAGATCAGACCGGTGGTGAGTATTATGGAAAATTTAATGAAAGTGGACAATGTCCAGTCCATTTGCAAAGTTCCTTGAAAGTCGCGATATTTGTGCACGGTATACAATGTCTGTACACCTCAAAGAAAATGGTGTAGGCCGAGACGAAATCGTACATTGATGGATATGATTAGGAGTATGTTAAGTAATTACTCCTTACCCCTATCATTGTGGATGCATTCGTTAAAGATCGATGCATAACTTCTCAATCGGGTTCTAGTAAAGCGATTCATAAGACTCTTATGAATTATGGACAGTAGAAAACCCGATTTGAGACATCTTCATGTTTGGGGTTGCCCAAACAAGTAAGAGTATATAATACACATGAAAAAGAAGCTTGATGCTAGGGGTACGGTGGTTATTTCATTGGCTATCCTGAAAAGTCTAAGGGGTATAGGTTTTATTGTCCTAACCATCGTGCGAGAATAGTCGAGTCGGGTAATGCTCGGTTCATTGAGAATTGTTTAATCGGTGGGAGTGGGGAACCACGAAAAGTAGAACTTGGGAAATTCGGGTTGAAACTCCTTCACCCGATGTTTCTTCTAAAGTTGTTGTTCCTATTGTTGTATCATCGTCACACAACATACCGAACAACAAGTCAATATTCAAAACCTCTAATGAAAATGTGATAGATGAACCGATCACGGTTGAGCGGGAGATTAATGAACCACAAGAGGAAATAGGTTTAAGACGATGCAGCAAGGCGAAAAAAGACCTGCTTTGTTTTTACGATGGCTATGTGGTGTATTCTCTTGAGCATGAATGTGACTTAAGCAATGATGAGGATCCGATCTCATTCGGACAAGCAATGAATAGTAACAATTCTAAAAAGTGATGCGATGCCATGAAAGAAGAGCTTAAATCAATGGATGACAATAGAGTCCGGGACTTAGTTAAGTTGCACGAAAGTTCCAAACGAGTTGGTTGTAAATGGGTTTTTAAACCAAACGTGACTCGAAGGGTTTATGATTTCGGTATCAAAGAAGGACTCTTTAAGAATTGTTATGGCTTTGGTAAATTCTTATGGCTTTGGTGGCTCATTATGATTTAGAGCTTCACCAAATGGATGTTAAAACTACTTTTCGAATGGTGATTTGGAGGAGGAAGTGTATATGGATCAACCAGAAGGGTTTATAACCACAAGAAAGGAAAATTTGGTGTGTAAGTTAAAGAAATCAATATATGGACTGAAACAAGCCTCCCGACAATGGTATCTTAAGTTCAATGATACTATCACATCTTATGGTTTTACGGAGAACACCGTTGATCGGTGTATCTACATGAAGGTCGATGGGAGCAAGTTTATAATATTGGTCCTATATGTTGATGACATTTTACTTGCCGCTAATGATGTTGGATTGTTACGTGATGTAAAGAAGTTCCTCTCTAAGAACTTTGAAATAAAAGATTTAGGTGAGGCATCCTATGTGATAGGAATAGAAATATTCCGTGACAGATCACAAGGAATGTTGGGATTGTCTCAGAAATCTTATATTAATAAGATTTTAGAGAGATTCAGAATGAAAAAATGTTACTGCATGGAATAGTTCCAATACGAAGGGGACAAATTTAGTCAAATGCAATGTCCCAAGAATGATTTGGAACGAAAAGAAATGAATTCAATTCCTTATGCTTCAGTGGTTGGGAGTTTGATGTATGGTCAAACTTGTACTCGGCCAGATATCAGGTTTGCTGTTGGAATGTTAGGCCGATATCAAAGTAATCCCGGTATGGATCACTAGAAGGCTGCAAAGAAAGTTCTTAGGTACTTACAAGGCACCAAAGAACACATGCTCACATATAGGAGGTCTAGTCACCTTGAAGTAACAGGTTATTCTGATTCAGATTATGCCGGGTCTGTTGACAAGAGAAAGTCTACATTTGGTTATTTGTTCCTTTTAGCAGGAGGGGCGATATCATGGATGAGTGGAAAGTAGTCTGTCATTGCTGCATCCACTATGGAAGCTGAATTTGTGGCATGCTTTGAGGCCACTGTTCATAGATTGTGGTTGCGGAACTTTATCTCGGGACTTGGGGTTGTTGACAGTATAGCCAGGCCGCTGAGAATTTATTGTGATAATTCCGCAGTTGTCTTCTTCTCAAAGAACGACAAGTACTCTAAAGGTGCTAAACACATGGAGTTAAATAAATAGTTGTTAAAGAAGAAGTGCAGAAACATAGAGTGTCCATTGAGCATATTAGCACCGATCTAATGGTAGCAGATCCGTTAACTAAGGGATTACCACCTAAGACATTTTCTGGCCATGTCGAAAGGATGGGTATTATAGACAAGTCCTTGTTAGCATAATGGTAGTGAATGTGTATATATACGTAACAATTATTTGCTCTTTATGTTATGACACTCTGAGCTCATTTATAGTTGTGTTTCTGCTTGTATTATTATTTTGTTGTAATAACAGGATGGTCTTTGTTTAAGGCTGTATGGTTGAGGCTTACGATTCACCTCATTAAGGATAATTTTAAGTTAGACTAATGTTGTGATACATGGAAGGAATCATGTCGAATAAATGATGTGTGGTCGTCATGATCCAATCAGTTTCAACTTAATTAAGGACAAGTCGGTTTGACATTATGGTGGATTTAATATATATTATGTGCACTTAAAGTTATTATTAAATCCTTAAGCCGTCATATGGGCCAAGTGGGAGAAATGTTAGATTTTAATCTATTAAGTGGCCCATATGAATTAAATATGGCCCATATTAATTAAAGTGTAGGTTTTAAATATTAAATAACCTCTTTGATGGTTAAGAGGAGTTAAAGAATTTAAAACCAGGAGTTACAAAATAACTCCCTTCATCTGCCTATTAAAAATTGTACAGAATAACTCCTCTTTTCTGATAAGTTTTTGAGAACGGCAGAAAGAGAGAGAGAAAAGTATCTTCAAGTCATCAAGAAGAAAGAAAGGAAAAGGAAAAGGGGAAGAATATTAGTTTCACAAATCTCTAAACTATCAAAGACATGGATCAAGGTAAGTATATCAAATCCCATGTTCATGAATGATTTTCTGCTTTGTGAGAATTATGATTTCCCAAGGTTTTAGGCATTAAAGAATTTATCAAATTTCATTGTATAGTAATCTGAAATTTTCTTACATAGATTGTATGCATTGGCGATGGAAACATTATCCAACTGCATGGGCAAGACAATATGCTGGTTGAAGTGGAAGCCCAACTATTATTCTAGAAGTCGTAGATGACTATGATCTTTGGATTTGGCACGCATACTTCGGAATGTCTGAATCTAATAATGACATTAATGTTTTGGAGGCATCCCATCTCTTTTCTAACCTTGCTAAAGGTATTGCTCCTCCAGCAAATTACATAATTCAAGGAAAAGAATATAACACTGGTTATTATTTAGCTGATAATATATATCCAAATCGGTCAACTCTTGTACAAACTATCCACGACCCACATGGTTAAAAAAAAGATATTTCACAATGAAATAAGAATCGTGCAGAAAAGACGTAGAATATGCATTTGGAGTTCTACAAGCACGATTTGCAATTGTGGCTCAACCAGCACGTTTTTAGAGAAAGAGTAATCTATATGATATAATGACTACATGTATAATAATGCACAACATGATTGTCGAGGATGAATGTAATCTCGATGCACCGATTCAAGATGCGATGGAAGCGCCAACTCCGAATGTGGAAATGGTGGTCGATGAAAATATCTGATTTCAACAATTTCTCGCTTGACATAAACAAATCAAGGATAAAGAAGCTCATATTGCACTTCGCAATGCATTAATAGATCATTTGTGGGAGGAGTATACCAATTCTGAGAATTAAATAACTATGAATTTGTAATTTAGTTGTTTATTTTGGTTGTATTATTAATAAGTATTTTTAATTTTATCTATCTGAATGCCACATTTTTTCTCTATTTAAATCTTGTTATATTAATTGTTTAAATTCTTTATTTAATATATTATTATAGATTAGTTATAATAAAAAAATAAATTTTTAATTACTAAATATGAATTTATAATACTATGTTAAAATAGTTGGTTTTAATAAAATAGTTTTTGTATTGAAATAATAAAGAATATTCAAGGTATATACATTTTAGTGCAAAATTTGAAGTAGATGGGTTGGAGATGAATTTTCAGTTTGGTGCAAAAATTGCACTATTTTATCGCAAAAACTGCACTAAAATAGAATTTTGGGTTGGAGCTAGTCTCAAGAGGTAAAACTTCTTGAAAACCTACTTCAAATTTCAAATGCTCCAATATAATAATATCAGACACAGACACTCTCCATTTCGTCCTCACCTTTCATCAACACCTCAAAACTTCTGAAACCATTCTTTATCTTTTTGTTCTTATTTTTTTGGTTTCTAAAATCTAATTTTAATTAAGAGAACGTTTAAGCAAAGTAAAGAAAAAACAAAGTAAAGATGACTTTGGTTATTTTCCTTTCGTTTTTCAGATTTCCTATTTTACATGCAAAATGATGACAACCATATGTCCTTATCATTACTGCCACCTCTATTTCTACTTTGATACATGTAAGCTCGAAGAGGTAGTCAAAGAGTGCATTAAGAAGAAAAACAATAGAAAAAGAAGGAAAAGACTTGAAAGAAAAAGAGAAAAAAAAAAAGAAAAGAAAAAGATAGCTGGAAACCACTAATGAAAGTATTAAATGTTCAACTGAAAAGTATTACATGTAATACGTTTAAGTGAAAATATTGCATGTTTAAGGGAAAAAGTATTACACATTACATTGAAAAGTATTACATGTTGAACTGAAAAGTATTACACGTTGAACTGAAAAGTATTACAGTTTTAAGTGAAAAATGTTGTACGTTTTTAAGTGAAAATGTATTATATGTTGAATTAAAAAATATTACTTTTTTCCTTAAAATCATGTCAGTTTTGTTACTTTGAAAAACGTATACTTTTTCAGATTAAAAGTGATACTTTTCAATAAAAAAATTAATACTTTTTAATTATCGTCACACCCACCTGTTAGCGTGATATTTACAAAAATATCACCGGTTTTTTGGGTTGGGACATGGTCATGAGGGATATATCTTGGGTTAGACCAGCCAACAGAGAATTTGTGAACTGTCCACCAAAATTAGCACAGTAATACAGTAATACTTTTTTAGAAAAAAGTAATAGTTTTAAGATAAGTAATAATTTTAAACAAAAATATAATACTTTAATTTGAACATGTAATACTTGTGATAAGAAAAATGATATTGTAGGTCACACGGGGTGAATAGTAAGGTTTAGAGGGGGAGTGAATAAATCTTACCAAATTTTCGATTTAATCATTTTAAATATTTTATCAGAGTTAACACAAATCAGCTAAGTCCTTGAGGGACAAAATAGGTTGGGTTACTTGAAAGAAAGTTACCCACTCAACAGATTCGATTGAGTTTGTTGATAGTATAACTCACTGCATATCATAACACTTAGATTAACAATTGATTTGGTTTTGTTCAATGGGAAGACTTTTTACCCTTGTTGTTTTAAACTTGTTTTTCAACACTTGTTTTTAGCAATGATTATTATCAGTTGAATTTAGCAGATATAACTTAACAACAGATATAAATGATAAGCAAGAAATTAAAGTGATGTAAGTAAATAAGACACAAGCAATTTTATAGTGATTCGAGGATGGGGTAATTCATCTAATCCACTCTTCTCCAATTCCTGGAGGAATCCACTAAGTAATAGATCTTGGTTACAAAGCAGTCAACAGTCTGAGTCAGCTTTGATCACACGAGTTGCTGCTCCTCGTGACTCGACTTCTTCTTCAAAAAGTTGTCTTGCTATTTCAGCTCCCTCGAACTCTTGGAATTGAACCTTTCTACTTCTCTTTCAACCTTTGAGAGTTCTGGTTCGAACTTGAACCTTTCTACTTCTCTTTCAACCTTGGAGAGTAAACTCATTTTTGTTCTTCAAACAATTTCCTCTTCAACTTGATGAAGTAATCTTTCCTTCACTGAGTGTGTTGGATTGAGTTCCTTCGGCTTGAGGATGTCTTTGAAAGCGTATTTGTAGGTTTTCGCTTGCTTGAATGCTTGATAGTCTTATGAAATTCTTAATTCGTCACCTTCTCTCACTTGCTTCCTCAGCCTTTTATAGTGCAAATTCAAAAATATATCCGTTGAAGAGATAGTCATATATTTTAAATCTCACTCGTAGGTTGTTGGCATGTCTTGTCCTTGCAGCATTATTGAGGATCATACTATGAATTCAATGCTCTACAGTCTTTCCTTGACCTCTGCAGGTTTTCAGGTACATCTCATTGGTTCCTTGTTTTTTGCACTCTTTCAGCAAAACAACTTTATTGTTGGCATCCGACACATGCCTATTTCCAGCAAAACCTTGATCAAATCTCAATAATTGATTTTATATTGTAAAATGGCCATCCTACCCTTCTTAGTTGTTGAAACAAAAAAATAAATATAAAACTCCCCTAAAAACCTGGACGACCTAAAAATATTAATCTATGGTTAGAATTGGTTCCTATAGTGATGGAGATAAGATCTAAATATCTATTAGGAATAGTTTAGTTAGTACATTATTATATATTACGTCCAATAAAGTTTACACAAAAGTCTTGGTAGGAGTTTATCTATTTTATTATGTCTTAAGTCAGTAGTGTAGGAGTTTAATTATTTTATGAGTCTTAGTTTATTTCCCCTAGGATTAATGCTATTAGTTTAGATAAGAGTTTTGTTTGTATTGTAGTCTTTAAACCCTATTATAAAAGGGTTTCTTCATTTTTAAACGAATTTGATTGTTGAATTTTGATTAATAAAATTAAGGGTTTTCTCCCTCTCGTTTATGCAATTCTCGTTACTTTTGAGTTCTGTGAATTGTGTTTACTTGTCATTGTTCAAGTTGAAGCTTTAAATGCGCATCGATTGGTATTCGAGACCAGGACTACGCTCCCGAACCATGTTGTCCGGCGAGATCCGCAACGCATGAACGACATCGCAGAGATCCGTGAACAGATTGACTTGTTGACACAACGGATAATTACGTTCCGCATCCAGCAGTAGGAATTTTTCAACATCGTCACCGAGCAGCTCCCGGCCGATCGAAATCGAGCACGTGAGGCAGGAAACGGAGATAATGGTCGGAACTATCTGGTGGATGTGGTTTAGATTTTTATCTATCTCCACATATTTTATCAAATAAGGAGGGTGGTGGTTACGACGGACCACCAATTTTTGATGAAGCACGTGATGACACTATATCGGAGATTAGCTATGAAGAATCTCCAAACTTTGACGAGGAGATTAATGGTTATGATGGTCCACCTATCTTTGATGAGGAAGGTGACGACGCAAATTCGACGGTTGGCTACGATGAGGAAGATGAAGACACTATTCCAGAGCTTGGCGATGAAAATCCTCTGCCATTTGACAATGATAATGGTAGCTATGATGGCCCATCAAATTTTAACGAGGAAGATCGCAGTTATGATGACCAATCAATTTTCGATAAAGAGATTGGGATTGGTTGTGGGGAGCTTCAATCTAAAACAATAGACAAAATAAGTAACGACTAGCCATCATGGATAAGGAATAAAATTCATGATGTATCTACTATTTATTCTATTATTGTCCCTAAATTCCAAAATGAATGGCATGTTCAGGATTGGTCCGAGAAATGCACTAGAATTAAGTCGTCGATTGGGCAAAGTAGAGATGGTTTTCTAGAGTTTCACTCAGATTATTTTATTAATGATTCAGTTCAGATGCATTTTAATATTCATCTTTTTTTTCCATTTGGTTTTCCTCGTGCCCCTCCATGGTTTGATAATTTTTCTCGGATATCCCTTCCGATTCGAGGACGAATCGTCTCGATCCCGGAGAAAATGATGGAGATAAGATCTAAATATCTATTGGGATTAGTTTATTTAGTATATTATTATATATTACGTCCAATAAAGTTTACACAAAAGTATTGTTAGGAGTTTATCTATTTTATTATATCTTAAGTCGAGTGTAGTGTAGGAGTTTTATTATTTTATGAGTCTTAGTTTATTTCCCATAGGATTAATGCTATTAGTTTAGATAAGAGTTGTGTTTGCATTGGAGTCTTTAAACCCTATTATAAAAGGGTTTCTTCATTGTTAAACGAATTTGATTGTTGAATTTTGATTAATAAAACTAAGGGTTTTCTCCCTCTCGTTTATGCAATTCTTGTTACTTTTGAGTTACGTGAATTGTGTTTACTTGTCATCGTTCAAGTTGAAGCTTCCGTCTGCATCATATAGACTCACCCCAATTGGGAGGACCCATTATATATATATATATATATAGGGTTTGGATCCGTGAGTCCGCATTAGTTATATGAGTATGTGAGACCAAATCGGAGCATTGATTTATTTTTTAAACGGTCCGGATTAATCAAATTTTTGTCATTTTTAATGGTTCATTTATTGGAGAAAATGACTTTTTTGTAATTCTAAGTTATATCAGTTTTTAGGAAGGAAGTTATATTTGGTAGTGGCTTTTCACATTGCTACAATTAAGGGACGGTTTCACATCGATTCTCTTCCAAATCTTTTCAATCTCCTCACTCAGCAAAACTCCATATCCACAACACTCGTGAGTTTTTCGCAACTATGAGAAGAATATCCATCTCCACAAGTATTTGCTCAAGCGGACCATCGTCTCCATCAATAGCTAGACTATGTTGATTTCCAATCGGGTAAGAAAACAAAAAAAAAAAAAAAGCTGGATTTAGCGATTTTTTTTTCTTTTTGGATTTTCATTTCAAATTTTCATCCCCCTCAAAATTAAAACAAGGATTATGAAGTTCTATCTTTCTCTATTTTCAAGTGGTTGATTTGAAAGAACAAGGTTATCGAGAACAAAAAAACTTAAAAATTCCACATTCCCCGTCCATGACTTTCACATATAATTTACGAAAAAGCGAGAACAAATGCTTATCGATTTTTAAGTATCTTTTTATTTATGTTCTTTTAAATGCATAATTAGGATCTTTGTAGGTTTTGTTTTTTTTTTTCGATTTTACTTGGATTTTTAGGTATATTGTTGTAGTTATTAGGATGTTGCTAATGTCTTTTATGAATGAATGAGATTTTTAGTTGAAAAAACAAAGTTGGCAGACAGGGGGTAATTAGGACTGCCATATTTTTTATAAATCCGGGGTGATTGCTTATTGAGGGTTTGAACTGCTTATTGTTGTTGATAATTCTGCTTATATATGGTTTGCAATATGCTTGTGTATATTTTATATTATGCTTACAAAACAGAGGGTAATTAGTATTGCCATATTTTTTCTAAGTCTGGGGGATTGCTTATTGATGTTTTATAACTGCTTATTGTTGTTGATAAATATGCTTATCTATGGTTTGTTTTATGCTTATATATATGTTATATTATGCGTATGATTGATTATTTTTTATGCTTATAAATGATTGACTGTTAATGAATGCTTTATATAACTGACTAGTGTCCTTTTTTTGGATAGATTTTATGTTGGAAATGGCAAAAGAGAGTATGAAAAGGAAGGCCGCAGCCGATGGGTTGATTTTGGGACGGCGAATGAGTTTGCTAAAACGAGTTAGGATCACAACGAAACGTTGTTGTTTCATACCTTTGATCAAATTGTTGAATATTGTAGTATTTTATAGCCATTTTAAATCGGTTGGTTTTGACGTACATGCGTAGTTGATATACGAATGCTTTCTAGTTAGTCTTAGTATTTATTTCATGGTTTTGAATCTTTGTAAGCAAAATTCAATTGCTTTGTAAGCAATTTGGTTGGTATAAATATATTATGGGATAGACGGGTACATGTATATCTTATATTTTTTATTTATTTTTTCCACGAAAAACTTGATCAAAAAGCACTATATCATTCGTACACAAGCAACTCTTTACACACCAATAAGCAATTAAACATGTGGGACTGCAAAAACTAATTTTTGCCCGAATGTTGAATTATTTGCTCGAAAAGCATTACAATAGTCACAAATAAGCGATACATAAAAGCGTCATTAAGCGGTAAAAATTTGGTCAAAATTCATTCCTTCTTTTGGAGTCATATTTTCGTCACATTCCGGTATCCAGTTCGGAGTTGAATCCGATGTTATTTCAATCTGTTCTTGGCGGCACATGTGCAATCCCACCGATTCAAACAAAATAAATAATTAAGCAACATTTAGAATATACATAAGCATATATTTATGCACATGTATGCAAAATTCTAGCCACAACTAAGCAAAATACTGGGTTAAAAATATTGGGGACATAATCAAAATTTTGAATACGTACAAGCAAGTATTCGTACATATCTAAGCAACATTTTAGTATTACCCAAGCAAATTTCTGGGTTAAAAAAACCGTCAACGATTGAATGAATGGGAGTCCATATAAATATAAGTTTTTGATTTTTGCATAACATGATAGTTCTTATCAAACAAATTATTATTAATGTGAGAGTTTAAAACACAGTAAAAACTAAGCAACATTTTGCATACGTGAGAGCAAGTATTTAAGCACATATAAGCAACATTCGCCCATATCGGACAACTTTTTTAAAAAAAAAAAAAAAAAAAATAGGAATGACGAATGAATTTACGCAAACATGACGGTTTACGCATATTCGCAAGCTTGTGCATAATTACAAGCATGTACATAAGCATAAATAAGCAAAATGTTAATCATTTAGAAGCAAAGTTAAGGTAAAGAAAAATTGGAATGATGAATCGATGCTTGGTTTAAAAACTGCGAATCAAACTTTTAATGGATTCAGTAAAAATGGACAACCTAAACAATCGAAACGCGAGAAAATGGTTACCTTGTTGTTCATGAGTGTTGAAACAATCTTCGTATGTGTCATCCATTTTTTGTTTGTTGCTTGTATTCTCAAACTATCGACTTGTATTTTGTGGGAGATGATTTTCTATGCAAATGATTCGGTGGAGAAGGAGAATAGAAGATCGATTCGATTTTGCGTGCGAGATTGTGATTGCAACGTTGAATCAAGGATGCCATCAATTGTGGGTAACTCCCCTATTTTCATGGGATTTACTAGATTTATCCAACCCTTATTTTTGATGTGGACTAATTTGCCCCCATTTTGACTTTACCATATATTTTATTAATATTAATCGAAATTAATAATAGCCATTGAAATAGGTAGATCTACGATGCTGGATTTGGTCCCATGTACTCATGTAATAGGGGGTTATATATAACCCTCCCCTATATATATATATATATATATATATATATAGAGAGAGAGAGAGAGAGAGAGAGAGAGAGAGGGGAACCCTATTTATATTTTATAGAGATATGAGAAAGAGATGGGGAGCCCGCATAGAGCGAGGAAGGAAAAAGAGGGGGACCACCGCATATGTATAGAGAGAGATGCACATATGTTTTGGATTTGGTAATGAGGCTCCGTCTCACGAACTTAGACGAATCTCACACAAGTTTTTTCCTTAATTAATAAGAACGAATAAGAGATAAGATTTTCAAAGTAATTCTTATTTTCTAGTTCAACATATCTTAATTTGCATGAATTTATGTATTAGGCGTATGACGTAGTAATGTGGTATTGATATTATTCCTCTTTAGTTTTTAGTGTTTGTGTTTGTCTCCAACTAGAAGTCTAGTTCAACATGGAAATTAATTAAAGACCTATTTTTTAGGAAAAAGAATTACAAATCATTTAATTGCCACTAAACTTAGTCTGATTATTTTCAAGTATTAGTTCCAAAGTCCTGTTGAACATGAACTTAATTTTCTAGGAGAATAATTACCGTTAAAATTAATATGTTTTTTTTTTATTTTGAAAAGTTAAAATTAATATTATTTTTTTTTTGAGAAGATAAAATTAATATGTTAAGTTAACATAACATGCAGTATACATATAGATTCAGAATATATCACTTTCCTTTTGTATAGCAAGTTTAATTATTTAATCTTTCCCAATGAAGTTCCCTATTCAATATACGTTTCCTTTTATAGTTTTATATAGTAATTATAATTTCCTTACAAATTGGAATTCCGCGCGATACATATACACACGCAATTTCTATAGCAATTAAACACTGTCCCTGTCGTATAGTAATTCTATTTCTTTTCAAATTAGGATTCCGTTTATATGTATATATATAGTCCGTCTATTTTTTTCACTTGTTTATATTTTCATCTGAATCTGAGATTAATACATACACCACTCATGCTAGAGCAGAATTTAGATATGGGTAACAGAGCGGGATACGAATATAATTATCGTATTTGGACGGACGAGAAGATGATTTCAGATGAGATAATTTCAGATTATAATGAATCCCTTTCTAGGGGATCCGATGTGTTTATGTTTGATATTAGAACTAAATTCATACTAAAAAGAAGGCGAACTGAGGCCAAGTGTTCGTATAATTGCATCAATATTGACGACGATAATGAATACGATGATGATGAGATAATAGGATCGGAGAGTAGCAGCGTTTGTATCGATGAATTTTGGCTAGTGCCACGCCACCTTGATGAATCAATGCTTCTGGCAGCCTACGCCAATTACAGACTTGATGAATATTGGATGCCTCATCAACAAATTCAAAAATTGGTTCGTGAGGCCTTCGATTTTGCCAGACAAAAGGTAGCAGTACCTGCGTCTCTGGCACAGGCCGGTACGGTTGTTCCAGTGGTTGTGGAGATCGAGGTGTGCACTGTGCAGCAACAGGGCGAACTGGTAGATGATGTCATGGATAGGGCCATAAGGCCCGAACGCTTGTCCCCCATATTCGTGTGGAATTGCAACTACAAAGATTACTACATCGACCACCACCTGTCGAGTTTCTTGAGGGATCTGTCGAGGATCAGAGTGGAAGATGTTGATAAGAGGTACTTGGGTATGATGGAGGTTTGTTCTATTTGTTTGGGTAATCCAACTATTGGGACTCAAATATGCTTACTGCCTTCTTGCCGTCATGCTTTCCATTTCCATTGTGTTGTTACGTGGTTGACAAAGAGGAATTCATGTCCCATGTGCCGTCAACCAGTGCATGATTTCCCCATCTATCAGGGAAATCAAATTCCAATACCACAATAATCGATGGATTCAATTTTTATTTTTTTTTGTTCCTTCTAGGTGTAGGTAGAGATTCTTTTGGAACTTATTCGTTTTAATTCATTAATGTATTTATTGTTCATCACAGCATTGAGTACTACCAGTTGCGTTAACCCAAACAATCCTCCCAATTGTCAAAGTCTGAATATTTTATTTTTATATAGTGTTTTACTTTCTATTTTAACAATGTAACGGATATTTGATTTTTATATTGTGTTTCACTTTCTATTTTAGCATATATACAATATCAATGCACGTCACATGTGGAATTCTGCTGTCAATATAAACAATATTTAGTGAGAATAATAAATATTGAAATACGTGATGAAATAATATTAAAATAGAGGATCTTGGTTTAAACTAGTGACCAATTTCTTTTCATATTTCGAAAAACATGTACAATGGATATATTACTATGTCAAAACAACAATTATGTAGTCTGCTGGAAACAATTACAATCGTCTACGTACAATGTAATGTAATAAACCCCATATAATGAATGGTCATAATTTCACATAAAACCTACTGCAAAATTAACTCATTAAAACTCCAATCAACACCCATTTTAACAAACGCGTGCATGCACGTTATCTTTTTTCTGCTCATTCATTTCTCTCCTCTGCAACAACCCCTTATCCCTCCATTATCTTAATTTCATCCTTCTTCTTCTTCAACATAATATTTTTCACACAAATCACAAATTAAGAATTAAATACAAAAACAAAATTAAAAAACTCCATCCCCAGATCGGTCCTAGAGTTTTACCCTAATTATCTCTCTACGAGCAGAGATCGATCTGATCAATTATATCATCGTTCAGAAAAAGAAAAAATAATGGCTCGCGTGAGCAACGGGATTCTCACGATCATTAATCTTCTAACCCTGGTGGTTTCATTTTGCGCGATTGGTTTGGCCCTATGGTACTATCTGAAAATTGGATCTCCATGCGAGAGGGATCTGAGAATGCCTCTTCTGGTGATCGGTGGGGCCCTGCTATTGGTTTCCATGGCGGGGCTAATGGGGGCGTGCTGTAGGGTGTCGTTCTTCATGTGGTTGTACCTAATAACGCTTTTTGTGATGATTGTGGGGCTGATAGCGTTTACGGCATTCGCGATAGTGGTGACGAATAAAGGGATTGGAAAAGCGCTGTCAGAGAATGGGGTGGGGAATGGGAAGCTTGGGGATTACTCATGGTGGTTACAGAATTACGTGATTAATTCGGATAATTGGGATAGGATAAAGAGGTGTATGATTCATGTCAGACTGTGTGATAGCATTGTGGGTGGATTGGATATCGAGTTTTACAAACTAAACATGCCTCCCATTCAGGTAAATTATTATTTTTATTATTAATTCTTTCTGTTTTACGAACATAAGATGTCCCATTTTCTTTATTAATTTTGTAGTTGGAAATATTTTTAAAACTGCTAAGAGAAATATCTTTCGGGAAATTAACATGTTGGTGATGTGACAATTAACATATTTGTACATGCATGGATGCAGTCGGTTGCTGCAAGCCCCAAACTACTGCGGGCTGGAGTTCAAGAATGCAACAACATGGACGATGCCGGAAAAAGGTCCGGCAGTGCCCGACCCGGATTGCAAGATATGGAGCAACGATCCGACCAAGCTGTGCTACAACTGCGAGTCGTGCAAGACCGCGTTTCTTGACAGCATAAAGAGAGAATGGAGAATGCTGGCCATCATCAACACCTTCATTCTCATTTCTGTTACCATCATTTATTCCATAGGCTGTTGCGCTCTCAGGAATAACAACAACTATGGTTACACCAAATACAGAAACTACTATGCTTAATTGACCATGAACACCTCAAACACGTACATGCATGGTATTAATTAGCTTCATTAATTGGCCTTCTTCGACTAATTAAAGGCGGATTAATTAATTAGGGAAATCCTAATTAATTATCGACTAAATTGTAGAGGATAGAATGTTAAGATGTATGTTATTACATTGATCAAGACACTATAGGTGGTATCCGTAATATGGTGTTCGTTCACTTGGATACCTGAGACTATATGGTGTACGTTCTTGTCGGATTGATGAGAAGGAATATACAATTAGAATTTGTAGCGCTTTTGTTTTCGAGTTTTTAAATTTTCTTCTTATGTTCTTTGTATTAAGGAATATATCCTTAATATGGTGTTCATTCACTGGGAAATGAAAATATTTGATTGTAGATGTTTTATGGGAGATGGATGTTATACATATTCATGCTATTAAACTGGTTTTGGTATCCTTCAGCAAATGTAAAACTTAGAGCCAAAGAGTCCCTTCCACGTTGCTGTAGACTTGGGTGTTTCTGAAATCAGGGACACAAAAACAAATAAAGAAGCTACACAAATAACAGTCACTGTAAATTCTTATGTCCCATTCTAATTTTACTACTTTTTGCGGACAATATATGTAAACGATTTTCATTTCTTTGATTTTGCAATATAATACTTTCACTTGTTTCATCTCCACTTATACTCCTCTATCCTTACAGATCAAATACCCTATTATTGAAACTACATAATACTATAATAGGAACCAATTGAAAAATTCACTTGTAGTGGAACAGAAAGCATTTTGACACTACAAAGACTTGCAGCGTATCCGAAAAAGGACTCCGTTGACATTAGATACAAATGAAGGTTGAACTGATCAACCAAAAATTTCAGGAAAGTCGAGAGAGAATTTCATAATCCAGTGTTGTCCACAAGCACTTTTTCACACCCAAAATGAAAAAGTCCCTAGAAGGAGATCAAGTCCAACTCACTGAGATTGCATCTATAATGATCAACTGTTATTCCGAACCGAATACATAGACGTGTGCGGAAAAATACAGTATAACAATTCAAACAAAATGGAATTTCTGAACCATCTGTTTCAATTTCTAAATTGCACAAGGATGACAATAGTCATTTGTTTAGATTTCACTTGAGAAAAGTACAGGCTAAAAACATGAAAACGTATGCTACCAGGGATGTAAGAAGTTCAAGAGTCCAAGTGGGCTGCAACAAAAACGATGGAATGAGTGGGACCAAGAAAGATCCACAAATCCATCCAACCACAAGAGCTCCAAATCTGCAATAACATGACAAATTTTCATGTTTGAGTAATCAATCAAGCTCCACGACAGACTGTGAAAAGATAAGGCAGGTGAGACTCTTCTGCCAACAAAACTCACCCAATAATGGCAGCTCTAGGCAAGCTTTTGTTCTTGTCATTGAGGAAGTATATGCAAGCTGCAAGAGATAATGCTACCTGCAAAGGAAAGAAAAATGTAGTGATATTGAAATGTAGCAGTATGCAAAATATTGGTATTAGAAATTGATACAAGTTCACATAGATGCAAACACACATATAAGTGTGCTGTGTGCCAAGTCAAAGCAAATATTGCATTTCTTTTTGCTCACTTCTCCTATTTTCCTTCCACTTGCTCTTTTTCCAATTTATTTCCTTCCAATCATTTTAAATAACATAATCATGGCTATTTAATTGCCAATTTTTGTAAATAATCACATAATCCAAAAGGTAATTTACTTAATGCTTAATGAATACTGTTCCTTCTTCATTCTCAGTGATGTTAGATGCTTCACAAAACAGTCAACCAATCAAGAGGTGGGTTCCATCAGAATCATGTTTCTACCCGAATATATTTGCACAAGTAGCATTCTATTGCTTGCTTTAAAATTCAATAAACAACCAATCTTCAGCTTAGTGGATTTCATTAGAACTATCCATAAAATTTGTGGCAGTGTTGCAGTGATAGAGCAATAATATGTTTTTTCCTTATTGCATAACCAGATTTCAGCTGTAATATATATACACACACACACACACACACACATATATATATGTGTGTGGTTCTACAAATCTTTCAGCTAAACTCTACTCGGCTGTCTACAAAGTTAATTAGAAAGAATCATTATTTAACAAGTTTCAGCGATCTCACGCATTAGATCATATTCCAATATCATTAAGATTGTAGCACAAAGATCAACTTTTATCGTATATCACAATCTTTATGATGCATACACAAATTTATATATATAATAATAATAAATTTAATTAGATCATTTTGGTAAATATTACGAATAGCTAGTAGATAACATCCACATTACAATTCAACCCATTTAAAACTTATAACAATCCACGTAATGCCTGATGTAAATAAAAGAGATCCGATAGAATAGTACTCTTGGCAATGACGAACTAAGATAGCTATACTTCATTTTTACATACCACGTACCATATGAGTTATTACCATTCAATTTAAAAACTAAAGTTACATTAAAGTTTGTTGGTTCGAAGTATAAATCTCCACATGACTATCACCACACTACCTGTATCACACCTCCTAGAATCCAGTGTAGGATACACTAAGGTAGGATTTCGGTACAGAGTATCAATCACCATATGTAGTTATGAACTCCTATGGTTGTCCCACAATAACTGCAATTTTCATCTCTTTGCAATCCAAAATCCTAATATCCGTTAGCAAACGTATTGAGCTATGTGGCTCTCTAATGCCCCAGAAACTAAACTTTTATCAAAATTGCATTAACTACTAGTTTTCCGTGTTTCAATTCCATACATAAATATGGATATAGTTTAATATACAACAACAACAACAACAACAAACTAAGCCTTAATCCCACTACGTGGGGTCGGCTATACGGATCATATCGCGCCATCGTTTTACGGTCATAAGCCATATTTTCGTTTATTTCTAGGTATAACATGTCATGTTTAATAGCTTCTTTCCAAGTCTTTTAGGCCTACCTCTCCCTCTTTTGATTTGTGTGAGTGATTCTCTACCTTCTAAACGTCGCACAGTGCATCTAAAGGTCTCCTATAAACATGTCCAAACCATCTTAATCGTGTTTCTCTAATTTTCTCGTCTATTGGTGCTACTCCCACTTTGTTTCTAATGTGTTCATTTCTTATTCTATCTAATCTAGTGTGTCCGCACATCCATCTTAGCATTCTCATCTCTCGCTACCCTCATTTTTTGTTCGTGTTCATATTTAGTCGCCCAACATTCTGCTCCATAAAGCATTGCGGGCCTTATGGCCGTTTTATAAAATTTTCCTTTCAATTTTAATGGTATTTTACGGTCACAAAGGATAGAAGATGCACTCCTCCATTTATTCCAACCCGCTTTGGATCCTATGTGTGACATCTTTATTGATTTCTCCGTTCTCTTCAATTATAGATCCTAAGTATTTAAAACTCTTTGTTATACTCACTTCATGTCCATCAATTTTAACCTTCGTTTCATTGTTCATGTTGTTTTTACTAAAGTGGCATTCCATGTATTACTTTTGGCCCTACTTATAGTAAAGCCTTTGATTCTAGTGCTTCTCTCCAAACTTCCAATTTTGCATTTACTCCTTCCCTTGTTTCATCAATTAAAACTATATCGTCCGCAAATAACATACATTCGGGGATGGATTTTTGTAAGTGTTTAGTGATTTCATCAATTATTAGGATAAAAAGTGCGGGCTTAGAGCAGATCCCTGATGCAAACCTATAGTGTTTGGGAATTCACTAGATATTCCTGTTGGTGTCCTGATACATGTTGTTATACCATCATACATATCTTTTATGGCATCTATGTAGGCTATTTTTATTCCTCTTTTTTTTCAATACACGCCACATTATATCACGGTTGACTCTATCGTATGCCTTTTCAAGATCAATAAAAACCATATGTGAATCTTGTTTTCTCTCATTATATTGTTCACATAATCGTCTAATTAAGTGTATAGCTTCAATTGTGGATCTTCCTGGCATGAAGCCAAATTGATTATCTAATATACTAGTTTTGTTTCTTATTCTTGCTTCTATAACTCTTTCCCATAGTTTCATTGTATGACTTATTAATTTAATACCCCTGTAATTTGCACAATTTTGTATATCCCCTTTGTTTTTATATATAGGTATCAATATACTTTTTCTCCATTCATCAGGCATTTTCTTAGTTTTTATAATAACATTAAATAATTTAGTAAGCCATGATACTCCAACTCCACCTAAACATTTCCACGCTTCAATTGGTATATCATCTGGCCAACTCTGCTTTGCCGCCATTTTGTTTAGTGCTTTTTCTGTTTCATGGAGTTGAATTCTACGATAAAAGGTACGGTTTCTATTCGATTGATTGGCCTAGTTCCCTAATGTGACTTCATTCCTCTTCGGTTCATTAAAAAGATTATTGAAATACCTCCTCCATCGATCTTTTATGTCCTCGTCTTTCACTAAAATGTTTTCATTCTCATCTTTTATGCATTTAATTTGGGTTAGATCTCTTGTTTGTTTTTCTCTAAATTTTGCTATTTTATATATATCTTTCTCTCCTTCTTTAGATCTAGTTTCTTATAGAAATCTTCATATGCCTTGGTTTTGCTTCATATATTGCTCTTCTTACTTCTTTTTTTCGTGGCGTCTTTATATCTTTTAAGGTTTTCTTCGTTTTTACGGAATACAATACTTTGTAACTAGTTCGTTTTCCTTTACCTTTTCTTGGATTTCTTGATTCCACCACCATGACTCTTTATTCCATTTATTACCATTTGGCACCCCTAATGTTTCTTTTGCGACCTTTTTCATTTGAGTAGTTACATAGTTCCATGTTTCATCGGCTTTGTCTTCCACTTTCCAATCAATGGTTTCTACTAGAGATTTGACAAAACTATCTCTTTTTTTCTCGTATTCTTTAAGTTCCACCACTTAATTCTCGGTATGTTAATTTTCTTTCTCTTTAAGTGTATGTTAATAAGTTTGATATCCAAAACTAGTAGTCTATGTTGGGTGGTGAGGCTTTCTCCGAGGTATTACTTTGCAATTTTTGCATATTTTTCTGTTTTTCCTGGTTAGAAAGTAGTCAATTTGTGATTTGTTAGGACCACTTTTAAATGTGATTAAATGTTCGTCTCTCTTTTTAAAGAAGGTATTACCTATAATAAAATCATAAGCAAATCGCAAAGTCTCAGGATGGTTCTACCATTGTTGTTACGCGAGCTAAAGCCATATCCTCCATGGACCCTTTCATAATCTTCATTATCCTTCCCAACATGTCCATTTAAGTCTCCACCTATGATGACTTTTTCATTTTGAGGATTGATTGCATTAGAGTTTCTAAATCTTCCCAAAATTTAGCCTTAGTAGCATCATCTAATCCTACTTGGGTGCATATACACTAACAATATTTATAAGTTCGTTACCTACTACAATTTTAAGGGATATGATTCTATCTCCTTTTCTAGTTACTCCTACTACTTGATCTATAAAGAGAGGATCTACAATGATACCCACCCCATTCCTAGTTCTATCCTTTCCACTATACCAAAGCTTATAACCCGTAGTATCTAGTGTCTTAGCCTTCTCGCCTACCCATTTAGTCTCTTGGATACACATAATATCTATGTTTCGTCTTTTCATAATATCTACGAGCTCTATACTTTCTAATTTTCTTATTATCATTTGTGTTCCTCTTATTAGTGTGTGAGGGCTCTTGTGTATTTTTCACTACACCCAAGCCCTTATGGAGGTGTAGCGGTCCTTGCCAAGACACCGCGATCGGACCACTGGCGGCGCACTCCTTACGGGGAGCATCCTAGCCTTATCACGATGTCTTATATGATCCATACCATAAGGAAATGACAAGAGTTTTACGCTGGTTGTCGACCTAACGCAACCCTCCTCCTTTATCCCAGGGCTTGGGACCGCAACATATAGACTATCATATAAGACAATGGCAATGGAAAAAAACTATTGTACACGTATAGTTGCACGAATGCAATGTTCATCTACGGCTATCATAAGGTGCTCGCCTACACAAGCACTTCAACATAACATTGGTTTGAGTGGCAACCTAATAGCACCTGCTAATGGATCGAAAGGAAACAAACCTGGAAAGCAGGTCCGGCTTCAGCAGAGTTCATCACACTCCAGCATGCCATAAAAGCAAATAAGAACAGCCGTCTTAAGATGATCACCGGGGAGGAACTTCCACAAAACTGAGCAAGTTCTTAACCCATGGTGGAGATTCCTCAACCTTCTTCTTTAGCCTGGTTTTCAAATTAATCTTTGTTCTCTTCCTATTCTTGAAACTAGTCATCAGCAGTTTCTCAAAAGCCGCTTCTATTGATTCTGCACTTCTTTCGTGACCTGCATACTGGTTCAACAAAAAGTTCGAGCACTCCAAACTTCTTCCTCAGAAGCATCAGTACTTATACCCAGGCGCTTATAAGGATCCCACACACTTGTTCGAGGGAACTTTGAAATGCTACCTACAGATATTCAAAAATGAAGATGACGCCTCAAAACTTTTTTTGCCCAAACAGAGCAAGTTGTATCATAGATTCATAGATAAAATTTGCGCTAACAAGATGGTAAAAAGCACCAACCCTTGAGCACCCGAAATTTACACATGGGTGCAACTAATTGCAGTACATAACAGAATCTCAAATCGTGTACCTCTATTCCATAACAGACATCTTTGTAAACCAATTTACATCCCAAATAATCAATTTTCTGTACAAAAATAAAAAAGATAAAAAAAAAATGCTATTTCAGGCAGTTTATCACGGAAAGATCAATATCAAAAACGAAATTATCTAGCATTTTTAAATTCACCATGGATGATGGACCACTTAAAATAAATACCATCCTCATCAAGTAGAAGCAAAAAAAAAAAACGTTTAACTAGACTATCCTCTCACAACGTTTATAATACAAGATAAATAAATTAATAACCCTCCACTGAACAGGCCACAAAATATTTTTCTGCCAAAAGTTCACCTTCATAAGGGGTATCCACCGCACATCTAGGGCTTCTGAAACTGACGCAGCACGGCATGCATTTTTTCGAATTGCCTCGAATTGAACTGTAGAACACCAAATTGTACAAACGAACGAACGAAAGAAAGAAAAACCATTATCAATAGCAATATCAGTACAAATCAATGCGAATACATAAAGAGAAAAATAAACACAAACTTACAGTCGATGACCATGGAAAGACGAGGAAAGGGTAGGGTTTGAGAGAAGAGCCGCCGCCATTTAACTTAGAAACAGTATCTTAATCAATTTGTTCGACGCATAAACTACTTTACTCCGTCCCTGAAACTTGTGACTTCGATTATTACAGGGACGCCATGGAATTCGAGAAAAGAGGCAGCTTGCAGGCCCAAACGCGTACGTTTGGGATAGCGCAGAGAGAGGGCTTCTTAGTTTCACTACGGAGGTTATTTGTTGCTTGGTTTCATCGTTTCTGGATAGAACGGTAAAATGCATAGCACCTCTGAATTTACTAAAAACACCTTTTATGCTCCAAAGAAATGGAGAATTTCATGAGAGGACCCAAATTTAAAAAAATACACCACTTTAATGTTTATAATTTCAACTTTCTTAAATCGGGATCTAATTTTTATTTTTTTTTCAAATCAGGTCCTCCCCAAATTTTGAGTTCTCACTTCGGGTTTTATAACTTAACAGAAAGAAAAACATTAATGTAATCTGCCACGTCAACCACAAAATTTATTTTTCCTCTTTTCGTTCTTTGAGTCATTTTTTTTTCCTAATCAATACTTGTTGTCAATCTTGGTTAACGTCATCAATGCAGATACTAAGATGTATAAACGTAAATTAATGAAAAGAATAGTAAAATATTTTTTGTACCCCACGTCACTCCAGTCTTTACCAGCTCGTCTATGCCCTCGGGGGCCTCTTCTAGTAGTTTTTAAGGAGTAGTTTGGTTGCAAAATCTTAGGTAAGAGCTACGAGGGAAGCTTGAGTTGATGGATGGGATGAGTTATGGAGTAGACTGTCGGAGTGTCGGACTAGGCTTGGAAACCTGGTTCTACCACAACAGTAGGGTTTCGGAGGAAATTTGGAAATTCGAAAAACAGGCAATTTCCAATGGGAAAGCTGGTGCCAAAACATGCACCCACTTTTTAGCACAGTATAAAACCGTAAAACTAGCTTTTAAAATACATCCATACAACACCTTAACAGTGGTAATAAATAACTAAAATTATCATTTTGCTCCCTAAACACTTAATCACACATAACAGAAAGAATGAAAAAAGAAAAAGAAAAAAAGATGTTTGAGAGTTGAAAACTAAGGTAGTGCTTACTTGTGAAAAAAATTTCATCCATTTCATTTTTTGGATGAGCTTCTCACCGAACGTGCGATTGTCTGTAAAAATATTCAAATAATTCATTATTCACTCATCCTCATTTTTTTAATTATCAATCACATCCATTTATAATTTTAACAAAAATACATCACATCAACTATTATCACTTCATAAATACACTATTTACTCTCTCTAATTTTTCAAATCACCAATCACATCTATTCATTATCACGCTAAAAAAACTATCATTCAACTATCATCATCACATTTTCATCTTATATCCAATTACATTCTCAAAAATCATTTTACTTTTCAAAATATTTTTTCTCACTATTCTCTCCAAAAATAAAAAAAGAACAAAATGAAAGGTCAAAAATCACTCCCTAAAATATCAAACTATCACTCCCTAAAATGTATTCTTCAACGTTACTCTTTCATTTCATGTGATCCTGTGAGCTCTTTTTACAAATTATTACACTTGTAGTTAGCGTGCAAGATAATAGTGTAATTCTAGAACAATACATAATATGTTGCTTTATGCATAATTTGTCACTTTAAAAGCCGTTTAATTTTAACGATTTTTTTTCCAAACGATAGACTTTTTATTCAATAGAAACTTGGAACAAAATTACAACTTCGCGAAGCCCACTGGCTTAGGACCGATTTGGCGAACGTAGCCAATCGGGGAAATGTTCATCCCAAAATTGAAAATCGAGGCAATCAATGGCCGAAAGAGCTAATCTATTACAGATATACCTACTCTTCGAGTCCATAAAAGCGAAACAACAAGAATAAAAAAGATACCATGAAAGAAAGATGTCTTCGGCTATTGGCAATTCACCAAGAGCAAAGGATCTCTTGGCATTGAGATTATTTGCAATATCCTTGTCATCTACATTTATAATAATCCTCTTGATTCCCTTAAAGTGAGCATAGCACATGGCTTGTCTGATCCCAACTAGAGTGGCCTCTACTGAATGATGAATATCATTCCTAGAACCCGTCCAAGCATAGATCATAATGCCATTCTCATTTTTAATCCACCCACCAAAACCAAAGGAATTACCACTTTGAAAGCACCACTGACCACATTAAAAATGGATCCTAATGCATTCAAAAAACCATCGTGATCCGAAGATGAAGAGTACACATGTGTGGGCTGATGCACCAACTTCTTCACATCCTCAGGGGCATGTTTGAATTCCAGCCATTCACAAACAACGCGATCGATGATCTCCTTTTCCGTCCAAAAAAGCTTTTCGAAGATGCAAATATTACGGGTTTTCCAAAGCCACCAAAGTATATAGACGGAGAGTTGGATGCAGTCTTGAGAAATACAACTCTTATCTAAATTGCAAACATCATACCACCATCTTTTAACTGAAAATGAATCCTCAGAGATATTACTCCAACTGATCGGGGCAATTTTCCACACGCTCGTGGCTCTGCTGCACTGGAAGAAGAGATGAGACAGAGTTTCTTCATACAGCCCGCAGACCTGGCAAACCACAGAGCAGGGGATATTCCTTCATCGGAGTTGATCAACCGTTGGGAGGGAATTATGAATGCAATGCCACAAGAAATGCTTGAGTTTACCCTTAATCTTCAGTAACCAGCATCTGTTCCAAGCTGCTTTCGATTTTTTAGAACCCGCACTCGATTACGGCCTATCCATCTTGAGTTTTTTGGCAGAAATCAAGGCTTTGTAAGCAGACGTGAATCGACCATGCTTCTCAAAATGCCAAAAGAGCATGTCTTTCCCTCCGTTTGGATCAATTGGAATTTGTAAGATACGGTTAGCATCATCCAAAGAAAAGACATGATAAACAAGCTCTTTATTCCAACCATTCTTATCAGGATTAAATAATTCAAACACCCAAAAAACATCAGACCCCGCTGAATGAAGGGGGGGGGTAAAATGATTCAGAACCGGGACCCAAGGAGATTCCCAGACGCGTATTGATTTCCCATCACCCAACTTATATCTAATACCCAAAGAGAGAGTGTATTTAGCTTTGATCCAACATTTCCAGAGCCAAGAATCCTCACCCTTAGCCTCGATGTTAAGCAATCCCCCTCTGGGGAAATACTTGGACTTCAGAAATTTGCTAACAAGAAGGTTAGGTTCGGTGACAATCCTCCAAAGCTGTTTAGCTAAGAGAGCATTATTAAAAAGAGAGATATCCTAAAAATCCACCCGTCCAACCTCTTTAGACAAAGTAAGCTTATCCCAAGCCACCCAATGAGTTTTAAGATTCTCATTACCCTTACCACACACACACCCCCCCAACCGAAGGAAGTAGTGATTTGACAAATTTCTTTACAAATGGAAAGGGGAAGTTTAAAGCGTGACATGACACAATTGGGGAGGTTAACAATAGCCTTGTTAGATAAATGTTTTTATCATGATTTTGATGATTTTGTTCAAATGAGTTTTTATACCAAAACAATGTCCCTAAATGTTGTCCCAACACTTCCGATCGATCTAAAATGTTTTTACTATTTTTCGAGTATTTCTTGAAGTTAATATTCGATTTAATATTGGACAACACTTTTGTTTCAGTTTCGACCAAGTCGCCCTATAGGGCAACCCGCACTGAGTTGAGTTTTGAAACGAAAATGGGACGTAAGAAAAAAAAAGGGGAGCGGCCGGTCGGACCGGCGGCGACTTAATGCACTGCAAGTTGGATTTTTGTTCCGCTTCTCTCGCTTAAAAACGCCAAAGGGCAACTTGTCCGCACTAAAGCGACCGCACGGCCGCACCCCTTCGACCGGTCCCCTGTGTAAAAATTCGCAGAATTCAATTTCAATCTTATCTCTCACACGACGACCTGGTCGAACCCCTATTTATCAAAGAAACTATCCGCGTTTTTTGCATGACTTTTCCCTATTTTTTGTGGGATTGATTTCTAACAACTATATTGATGATTTTAAATGGTTTCTTTTGCAAGAAATCACTCCCCAAGGAGGAGCCAATGTCTGAAATCAAAGCCAAGACCTCTCCTATAAATAGAGGCTTCATTCAAGCAACAAGATAGAACACTCCATACAAGCAAAGAGCAAACAAAGCAAACACTTTCATATATCTTGTTGTATTAGCCTTAGCACTTTCACTTGCACATATTTGAGGTCTAGGCTTTCAATTGTTGATTACACTTGTACTCATATTGTATCAATCATTATTGAGTTGTAATCTTGATTTTGGTCATCATTCAACACAAGACATCCTTGTGAGTATTCTAGTGGTAAGAATACACTTGGGTGATCTAAGTGATAGGTGTTTGAAGGTTGTGGTAATCTTCAAAGGTGTTGTAAAAGGATTGTGGTAATCCTCGAGGTGGTGTAAGAGGGTTGTGGTAATCCTCAAGGTGTTGTATTAATTTTTGGTAAATTAATAAAATCTTTTTTCTTTTGAAATCCATCCCGGATATCTTTGGGGTGGTAGAGATTAGGCCCTAGGTGGGTTGAACCTCTTTAAATCGACGAGTGTTGTTTTATTTCCGCATTTACATTCGTCTTTGTTTGATTATTCGAAAAAAGAGGGCAAAATCTGAAAAACCGAGATAATCTATTCACCCCCTCTAGATTATCGTAGCCACTGGACTAACATAGCCTTGATTAAGACTTCTTTGCCAGCTTGAGATAGGAAAATATTGTTCCAACACATAATTCATTTTTAACATTTTCCAAAACATAATTGAAGACTTCTTTTTTTTTATTTACCAATGACCATAGGAAGACCGAGATACTTATCAAGTTTCAAAGGAACGGGGGTATTTTTGCTAAAAAGGACCGAATACTTATCTAAGTTAACTTGTTGACCCGAGGCAATAGAGTATCTTTCCAAAATGTTGTTGATCACAGTGGCTTGGTTCACATTAGCTTTGCAAAATATGATAGAATCATCCACAAAGAAAATGTGGGTGACCACTGGACCATTTCGGCATATTTTGAGACCATGGAAAAGAGATTGCTTTTGGGCTTGAAAGATCAAGTTAGAAAGGGCTTCAGAGAGGATGATGAATAAATAGGACGAAAGGGGGTCTCCTTGCCTAATTCCCCTTGAAGGGGAAACAAAACCAGAGATCTGACCGTTCACACTGAAAGAGAAAGAGGAAGAATTAATACACGATAAAATCCAGTTAATAAAAACCCAATCAAATCCCATCTTACACATAATCAAACCAAGGAATCTCCATTCCACTCTATCGTAAGCTTTGGACATGTCAAGTTTAAGTGCCATTAAAGATTTCTTACTATTACGAAGGCCATTAAGGAAGTGAATGCATTCATAAGTGATAACCACATTATCAATGATTTGCCTACCAGGAATAAAGGCAGATTGATTAACACTAATGCAAGAACTCAATACCGGTTTTAGTATATTAGCAATGATTTTAGAGATGATTTTATAAGTCACATTGCAAAGACTGATGGGGCGGAAATGGCTCATATTTGTGGGGGTTTTAATCTTGGGAATAAGAGTAATAACAGTCTGATTAACACTCTTAAGTATTTTACCAAACACAAAAAAAAAATTTGCACGGCTTCACAAAGATTAACAGAAATAATGGGCCAGAACTTTTGAAAGAAAAGAGGGTTCATATCATCCATGCGGGGGACTTTGTTAGGATTGAGCTCGAAGAGGGCTTTTTTGATTTCTTCAATCTCCATAAGCTTGATTAGATCCTGATTCATTAAGGTAGAGATAGACAAATGAATCCCATTAAGAATATTCCAATCCTGGGGGGTTAGAAGATTTGAACATGTTCTAATAATAGCACGAGACCTCCGCTCCTGAGTGTCACAGACCGACCCATCAGTTCCAATTAATTTTTCAATACAATTCAGATTTCTTCGTTGGATAGTACAAGAATGGAAATATTTGGAATTGCGGTCACCCTCCTTAAGCCAACTTAATTTGGCCTTTTGACTCCAGTACGATTCCTCATCCTTATAAGAGTGAGCCAAAACCGATTTTAAGCAAGCCCTTTCCATCCAATTTCTGCTGGAATCTTGGCCCTTAAGAGAAGACAGTCTATCCTTGCATTTTTCAATGATTTTGGCCGAGTTGGATTTCTTATTTTTGGACCAATTAATGAGCGCTACTCTACAGAAGCTAACCTTCTTTTGAAGCTGAAAAAGAGGGGAATCCCTAATTTGTTTGGCCCAAGCAGATTCGATGACCTCTTCGATTCCCGCCCAGTCTAACCATTTTTTATCGGAAAAAACCATTTTTTGCCAAAAAACTGCCTGCTACTTGTGTCCAACAGGAGCAAATAATGATCAGAAGATTGTTTATCCACATGAGTCACCAAAGAATCATGATATTTGAGGAGCCACTCCGGAGATCCAAAAAATCTGTCCAACTTTTCCTCAACGTAACCCTCACCTTCTCTATTGTTAGCCCACGTAAAGGGATGGCCCTGAAACGCAATTTCCCCCATACTCATATCTCTAATAAAATCTCTGAACCCTTTAAGGCTTGAACTGCTTCTAATCCGACACTTTTTTATCCTCAGAATCCATCAAGTCATTAAAGTCACCTCCAAAGAACCATAAATCCCCCCATTTAGTCTTGGCTTCATTCAAAAATTCCCATTGATCCTTTCTGGTATTAAGATCAGTGCTCGCAAATATGAAAATGGCCCAAAAACTATGATGAATACCTTCAAGCTCCAATTCAATCTCTATACTAGAAGGGATTAGAGAAAATTTGTTTGACTAAGACTTTATCGGACCAAAGAACTAACAGGCCACCACTTTGACCGGAAGGGTCCACATAATGCCATCTTTCGCGAAATCTCAGCTTCTTACACACAGTATTCACAAAGGCTCTTTTTTTGTTTCACTAAGAAAAATCAAATCGGGAGATGGAGTCGGATTGACTCCTTCAACTGGGGAATTGTCAAGGGTCCTCCCAACCTTCTACAATTCCACGCACATACTCTCATTGATAACTTTGGGCCCAATTACGGCTGGCCACCTCCACCTCATTTGGATAATTCTGGGATTTTGTCTCTATCTCACTGAGTTTTGGTTTTTTGGGTTCTCCTACGAAAGGCAAATCCATATCATCTGTAAGATCAAAATTTCTCTTTTGTCCACTAATAGTTTCAGGTGTAATATTCATGCAGACCATAGGCACTGTGTCAGAAGACCCAACAACTTCTCTTCTTAAAGTTCTTCTCCTACCCTTAGCATTTTTGGTCACATTATGTAGAATCTTGAATTGTCGTTTTGAATATCCTCTAAAGGGACTCTTTTTCCGGAGGTTTTAATACTGATGTCCACGAGATCCAGATTTCTATTGGTTTGGGGGTCGCCTTGATTTTCCTTATCGAGGTCGCAATCCATCACGACTTGAGAAGGGATAATAACAGAGGCATAGCGAATAGGGGAAAGGGGTTTACTTAACTTGGGATCACTGAAAGAACTTGAGGCCTCGACAGTAGAAATGGGAGGATTAAAACCGGGTTTCTTTGAGCCTGGAGGGGCAGAGACTCTTCCTTTAAGGATTTATGAATACATGAGATTATCCTCATCCACAAGTTTATCCTTAGTCTGAGTAGATTTAGGCTCTTTCTCACCTTTTTCGATGGAAACAGTCACCAGGGGCTTATGTTCTTTAGCAGAATGGGAAGGGGGGGTTCTTATAAGGTTTTCTCAAAACAGGGAATCCATAGCTCTCGGCCATTCACCATATTGTCCCTCTTTAAGGGTATCATCCTTAGTATCATCTTTTTTTTTTTTTTTGAAGTCCCAAATGGCCTACTACGCCACAATAATTGCAGAATCCTTGTAAGTTCTCGTATTTAAAATCGACCCAACAAGACACCTCATCCAATTTGATGAAAGACCCGCGGAGCAGGGGTTTCGCAAGATCAATTTTCACTAGAACCTTGATAAATCTACCTCTTGAACTTCCTGGGATAAGAACATCCAAAACTTCTTCGAATTTAAGCCCAATCTTACGTCCTGTTTCCATCGTAATCCAATGATAGGGAATATTCCACACTTGTATCCAAATGTCGATAGAGGTAAAGGAATCAACATGGTCTAAGATGTTGTCATACCACTCCCTCAAAAGGAGGTATTGATTTTCGAAAGACCATAAATTTCCTCCTAAAACTTTAACCTTATCCTCCTGAGAAACAAAGACGAATTGGAAAAGATTGTGCCCGATTTCCCGAACTGAGAAGACCTCTTTCGTTTGCCAAATACTCAGCAAGGTGTTACGGAGACCTGCGAAGTTGGATTTTTTAGAGCCGATAATTTTCCCCAATAGGCTCCTTTCACATTCCTCCTTGCTCTTACAAACATGCATCCCTTTCTTCCAAGGATATTTCCTCTTTTTCCTTAGAAGAAAGACAGAAGGATTTCAGCTTGTCGACAATATCCTTCTCCATTCTAATGGGAAACACCTCAGTTCCCAGATCTACCTCAAGAATCACGGATCTAGCCACCTGGAGATTGAAAAAAGACAAAACAACAGAAAATTGCAAGCAATAAAATGAAGCAACAAAAAAGCAAAAAAAAAAAAAGGAGAAGGTCAACGGTACTACATAGAACAGGACCTCATGATGATAAATAATAAATAAGGAATATAGACGGTAGGTGGGAAGGAAAGTTGGGAGCACATGGCATTAATGAAAATAAAAGTATGGAAGTCAACTAAATGCAAGTTATTAAATACATGAATACCATTACCAACTTTAATGAGGCTAATCGTAATAATGTGAGAATCTTTCAAGGCACTATCCCCATACACACACGTCCGCTTGCAAGTCGACAAAATGGAAACCATGGATATTACAAGAATTGAAAAAGTTCAGTTGGAATCTACTTGGAGAGGACAAAGAGGCCGACAAAAAGAAGGGGAAAGAAGACACAAAACTAGGGTTCCCTCTACAGAGAGAAAATGTACACTCGAACCAAGGGAGACTTTTGGATTAGGAAATGTTTAATTTTAACGAACACCACCTTCTTGAGTTCTTCAAAATAGAATCACCTTTTCTAGTTGTCTGGTCATTGGCGAACTACATTGAGTTCCAAGGTAAAAAGTTAAAAACCCATACTAATTCTCCGACTTTGTTAGTTTTTTCTCATTATTTAAATTTCGAAGGGATAATTACAAAAACACCCCTAAGATTTGAGTTAATTAAAAAAAAAACCCAGACATGTTTCAAAATTACAAAAAACCCCTTCAAGTTTCTTTTTGTCTTAATTTTAGGGGGTAACCGTAATATTCTTGTAAATGTCAGGGGTTTTTTTTTTTTTTGAAATGTTTTCAAAAATCACGGGGAAAAATGTAAGACGGAATCAAACCTCAAGGAGTTTTTTATAATTTTCAAATAACTCTGGTTTTTTTTTTTTGTAATTAGCCCGAACCTTAGGGGTGTTTTTGTAATTATCCCAATTTTGAAATCAGTCAAAAAAAAAAAACTACTAATGTTTCATCTTCTAAATTCACATTGTTACATAAAATGGTGTGCCTGAGAGGAAATGCTGATCCATTTCTCCAAAATATGTACTGTAAACTAAAGTAACATATTGACATTCGTCATCAAACTTTGTATCACAGTTTCGAGTTTTGATCACTTTGAGAGAACTGCTGCCTTAAAACCCTTCTCATAACTTTATTTGTGGCTGTTCTCGGAAGATAAGGGAGCGGAACGATATCAGACACCTGCAAGATTTAGCCTTGGTAAGAAAAGATCGATCGCCATTTCAACTGCAGAGTTTGTAGAGAGTATATTATACCTTGAATAGAGGATTTAATTTTTTCTGAAGAGCTGAATTGAAAGATGCAGCCAGATTACTCAAGTCCAATATGGGCTTATCAGTATCCTTGAACACAACAGCAACCACTAACCGCTCTGGTCCGCCCCAGGAGGTGGGACCCCAACAGCTGCCATCTCTAAGATACAAGTGTTGACTGAATTACAAATGCGCTCAATCTCAACGGAGCTCACCTGAATGGAGAAGGAAAAAGCGACAATATGAGTGTTTTACGTCTATCTCATTCTAAATTTTAAAAATGAGACAATTACAAAAACTACCATCGAGGTTTGAGCTAATAAAAAAAAAAAACAGAAGTTTTTTAAAATGACAAAAATACCCTTGAGGTGTTATTCTTTATTACACTTTGCCCCCTTCAAGAAAAAAACATTTCAAACACCCCCTTTCCATTTCTAAAAATATTACAGTTACTCCTTACATTTAAGACATAATCAAACCTCAGCGGGATTTTTGTAATTTTGAAACTTCCCAAGGTTTATTTGTAATTATCCCAAACCTAAGGGATAGTTTTTGTAATTATCCCAGATAAAACTAAGCTGATGGGCGAATGCAAAAAGTACATAGCGGGCTTGTTATATGTTGATTTTAAGCATGGAAGCTCGATTTTACTTCTAAGGCTCGAAGCATGGAACATACACACTGTAATGCAATTCCCACAAATTTCTCATTAATTAAACAAGTATCTGAAGCTTTGCCACACCTTTATACCCCCCAGATTCATAGTATCATCGGCACGACCATGTGCGCGGTAGTATCCTCTCGAAGTGCGCTCAAAGACATCACCATGTCTTCTGAGAACCTGGTCCGAAATGAAAAGAAAATAAATACTAAGAAAAAAAGGGGAGTTCATTAATGGCACTAGTGACATAAAGACACAGAGGATATTAGATTTGTTCACCTTCCCATTCCAAACTGGCATTTGCTTGAAGTAGATATCATAGTGGTTAGCATTTAGTAGAGTACTTGAAGCTCCAAACATGAGTGGACCAAGGGCTAGTTCACCAATTCCAGGACAGTCTTGTGGCTTCACATAAAAATATAAGAATTAAAAGTTGGATCAAATTCTACAATAGAGGTTAAAGCCATATTCTGTGATTTGCTGTATTAGCAGTGGCTGAGCACCTAAAAGACCATTGTGTGATTTCTCCCTCAGCAGATGACTTCCCAAATTTGGCTTTTCTGACTGAGAGTCAATTCGTAGAATTTTCGGCAATTTTTTTCTTTCCCTAGTTCTTTTACACTTGAAACATTCTTACCTCTTATTTACTCGAGAATGACATACTATGAATAATGAATTAATTCTCCAGTTTCACTCTATTGAAGTAATAGCTATTTGAACACCCCCTCCCCTTCGTTTATCATTTTCTGTCTGATTAGAATCTATCCACCATCAGGAAAGTCATCTTCATGTGCAAAACATATGTGAGTAATTTCAACCCACCCAATAAAGCTATTGAAGACATTGGTGATGGAAAAATAATCATTTCTTATAAGAAGATATAACAATCATAGGAAGTCACAAATTCTACTGCGACCAACATCTCAAATTGTAAATAAAGCACAAAGAGAGATGAAAACTAAAAATTCCTAGATCCAAGCACCAATCAAGTTATGTATGACCTTTTTGTTCAGAAACTGCAATCATTTCTTTAACATTTGTATGATGTATATCATAATATGTTAATCAAGACATACCAACAAGAATGGCGATAGATCCGAATTTGAATTATGAACAAACGAGAGACAATTGGTTTTCAGCAGCTTTAGTTTTTTCAGCAGTTGTCAAAGGACTATGTTTCAGGGGTTGCAGCCAGAGAAGCAAAGTTTAGAAATTGGTCTGAGGAGCAAGATTTGTGGTGGCCTGTATTTGTTGTCAAAAAGAAATGGTTTGCCTCAGGTACAATCCCGTAGTGGCAGCAGCTCTAAACTTACTAAAAATGTAGAAGTTGATAAGATAATACTGATGAACTAGAATACAAGACATTTTGCACATTTTGTGCACATTATCACAGTCGCCTAAGACCAAAAGTACATGCTATTATCATTTATCATTTCCTTTTCAAAACCAAATCAGGAAAATAGATGACATCCTTCATTACGCACTTCAAAGGCTAGGAGTAAGGGTAAGTCAGTCTGACATTTTACCCCAATCGTTAGTTGACTGAACAGAATTTACTGATGTCATCAAATATCTTACAATTACATCCCTCAACTTTTCTAAATATTACAAATAGCCCCAGCTTTTCAACTGGCTATTTGTAAATATTACAAATACCCCAACCGTTAGTTGCTTGTTGACACATTCCCTCAAAGTCCATTTGTTCAACCTCTCTAGAATAAAAATCGATTGCAGTTATATGTTCATAATCATCAACTGAAGAAAAGAAATGCAAAGTCCATTAAGTGTGTGTTGGTTGGTTACTCACCAATATAAAAGGGGTAAAAGTGCTAAAATCCTTTTCTCATTTTTTTTTTGTCACATTGCTCGAGGATCAAACCTTTTATCCAATAGTTCTCTTTGGGAGGAAAAGAAAGTGAAGACAACCACTAAGATCCTTCTATACCTCTAAAGGGATAGAATGATATCCCAGTTATTCAGGAATCAGTTAACTTCTTATGTAATTAGTTAATGCATATTATATTCCTGATTTTTATTTTTTGACTTTCTGTTTCCTATTTTAGTTTTTTAGTTAACTTTCTGATTTTATTCCTAATTTACTGCAGTCGACTTTTCTAATTTCCCAAAATGAGGGGGAAAAGTCTAGCCTATATATTCTATTTCTCATTCATGAAAAAATATATAGAGATATTATATGCAAGCATGAAGTTGATGGCATGCTCAAATGATATGAACATTTTAATGTTCTTTTCCTCGGGATCAAGGTTTCAAGTGGGCTTACAATTGGAAATCCATCATCGCCAAGAATAAACAGACTGCAGCCCATTGCCGGTGTGCTAAAAGCTGCTAGAGATTGCTGCTGCAATAATGAACCAGTAACGAACCCACCGCCAATTTCAGTGCCACCACAATACTCAATAACAGGCTTGTATCGAGCTCTCCCCATCAACCAAAGGTATTCATCTACATTAGACGCCTCACCCGTGGACGCAAAGCAACTACAGGAGATCAATAACACATTAGGCTAGTCTTAAGGTACTCAGCACTTAAAAATAAATTAACGCTTAAAATAAGAGGAGTGGGCGAATTAAGTGTCTAAGAATGCAAGGGAACATTTTGAAGTAATATAACAACACCTAATCAGAACTTTTATCACACCAACCTCAAGATTTTAAAGCCCCACGCGGCCCCCACCACGCTTCTTTTAAATCCCCATCACCTCCCACCAACCAAAAATAATCTCTCTCTCTCTCTGCTCTGTTCCGGACAGATATACACAATCATTTCTAGCACCGTTGGTAACATGTGATAATATAATGTTAGGAGTCCCACTAGAAAATAATTATTTATCTCCTCTCCTAAAAATTAATATAGGATAATGCCGGGTGTAAGCAGTGGATCCATTGCATAACAATTATAACGATTTGTTAATTTTGTTCCTTTCTTTTTCTTGTTTGTTTATTTTAAATTAGGTTTCAGTTTCTTTATCATTAGTTTTATTTTTCTTGCATATCTCCTACTTGTAGAATGTTCACCATGGAGTATATATGCGTTTCTGTGTGCACAACCGCTCGTGTGTAGTATCTGACAGAAGGAACTGTAAATGCAATTTCATTCAGATTTTAGCCATATGTTTAGTATTTAAATTCAGACTATGAAGTTTTAGTTTTCAATAATGATTCAACAACTTAAAATCTTCAGGCTTAACATTGAGTGCCCAGATTTCAGTTTCAGTCTTCCTTTCTATCAAATGCATAAGGAAAGGATTGCAAAGGCAAAACTCATCTCATAATGTGAAAATGCATCCATAAATCGCAACAATAAATCTGTCACAATACTATGAGCTGTAACTTATAACACCTTCCACTCTTCAGATACTCCGGAAACCCCAGAAAAAGTAATAATAAAAAAGTAGTAGTAGTAGTAGTAGTAGTAGTAGTAATAATAATAATAATAATAATAATAATAATAATAATATGACAAACAAATAATATGCAGGTCGAGGAGGAACTAGAATGAGGTAACACTTTGCTTAGAACACGTTATACACGGTTTAAAATTATTCCAACGTACCGGATGGCTGACCAATCATAAAAGGCTGTCACATTTGCACTTTTCCATGCCCTTACAATACTAGGGATCACACCCAGCATTGTCACTTCAGCATCCTAAAAAGGTACCAATTTGGATTTCATATCAGTGCAATAACAGAAGGTAAAGCGAAATCCATGTTAGGCCTCATTGATGCAAATTTAAGGTGCCTGAAAAATGTTATCTGTGCATCAAGTATATTGAATCCAGGGACTACGGCACAAAGATTTTTCCCTCGTCTTTCTCTTTATATCCATTTAATCATTCATAAGCTAATCAATTTCTTGTTCATATCATAGTTACTAAATTGTTTCACAATTTGGAGTGCAGCGATGCAGCCTTCGAGCTCATAAATAGGTAAAAAGAATATAAGTACTCCGCTTCATGGCTATGTAATTATGATAATGTGGAATGAAGATATTTGAGGGGATACATAAATCGTAATACTCAATAACCATTCTAGACAATTAGATTGTCGGAAGCAAAAATAATGATCCAAACTACTATGAGATGTGGCTAATCTTTGAACTAAAGTCAAGTTCAATTGCCTGTTAGTCATATCTTTGTAATGGTCTGAAGTAGCAGGACAAGCCCCCAAATCAATGTTGTTTACAAGTGTACAACGCAAAACTCCCTAAAATTTTAGCATTTAAATCTACAGGTTTAAGGTTGACTTGGATCCACAATTTGTCTAGTAACTTCAGAAGATATGCACCTCTAGTTTTCAATCCAAATTACACATAATTCAAAAAAGTAAATAGGAACTTCTTAATTGACAGATTTGGAGACATACACCAAGTGACTTGGGATGCCTTGCGGTGCAAAAGTTGTATGCCCTGACATGCACCAAATAAAGAAACACCCCGCACCCCCAATTTAGCATTGCCTCAAGGCAGTTTATCTGTTTATGACCTCCCCCCTGGGGAAGGTCCCAAGAACAACTTTTAAAAAACTTGGGATAATTACATTAACTATCAACTCTTAGGACATTCCCTGGCACCTTTAATACACATATGAAACAACAAAAGATAGCCACTTATTTCTTCATAAACAATGCAGATTAGGTCAACAATGATATTTACAAGGAACGGGAGGGTTCAACAACACCTGAACAAACTTGGCAAAGCCAGAACCAAGGGGAGATCCACTATATAGAGCTATTGAAGCACCATTCAACAAAGAAGCATAAACAAGCCAAGGACCCATCATCCACCCAAGATTAGTTGGCCAACATATTACATCACCTACGCGAATGTCCATGTGGCACCAACCATCCGCAGCAGCTTTAAAAGGTGTAGAAACAGTCCATGGGATTGCCTTTGGCTCCCCTGAGACACAAAAACCATAAGTTAATGGTGATGTTTTCTTACATTTAATCAATTCCAACATACAGACGAGGTTCCAGTAATCAACTGTTATCTAATGCTGATCCAATTGTAACATATTCTTATATCCAGTATTCAATTAAGAATTGATTACATCCACCTCATATGAGGTTTCGCCTAATTACTAAAACTAACCCGTGATGTTTCAAAGCTACAGTTACCCCCTTGCGACTAAGAGACTTTACAAAAACCCTTACAGAATGTCATAACTGTCAGTGTTATCCTCACTTGAAATAGTCCAAGAAACATAATAATTTGACAAAAATCTAAAAACCTATCGGGCTATTATATCTTCGTGCAAAAAAATGTGTTTTTTAATAAGTCTTTAATTCTTTCTATTCATTTCTTCAACCACATAAACACTTCATCCCCAAACCCTCTCCTGCCCTCCGCTCCTCTGCATCTCATCATCACCAATCCTTCGCTGCACAAGGGTGGTATACTTGAGGGTTGTCAGGGGTGCTAACTGCTAATGGTGGGGCAGGCTATAGTCGGTGTGAGGTGGAAGAGGATGCAAGTGACAGTGGCAATGGTGGACCGGAATTTTGGAAATAACAAATATACGGTCTTTGGGAATCTGGCAAACTGGCAAATGTGGCCATGAGAGATGAAGACTTACTATGGAAAGGATGGTGCAGAAAGAGGATGCAAGTGACAGTGGCAATGGTGGACCGGAATTTTGGAAATAACAAATATACGGTCTTTGGGAATCTGGCAAACTGGCAAATGTGGCCATGAGAGATGAAGACTTACTATGGAAAGGATGGTGCAGAAGGGGATGGTGAATTTGAGATGGGAAAGAGGAATTGCTCACATAATATTTTGAAACTAGTGGCAATATGTGTTAAGTACGATTTTTGCATGTATTTTGGGTATGGTTTTGACTAAAATGAAATGATATACATGCATTAAATTAGTAATAAGGGTTGTGTTCTTAATATTTGGAAAAGATATTACGCTTTGCTCGTTTTTGCAGAAAATAACTATTTTTGTAGCACTTTTGTGGTAATTTGGAGCATTGCAGATATTAGAACCCTTATGATCAGACTGAAACTATTCCAATCTCCTCACAACTAGTTGAGTCTACCTTGTCACAACCACCAACTCCTCTAACATCGAGTCCAACCCAAATCGTCACTTGTCCCCAACTTGTTGTTGAAAATCTTCGAGTTTACTCGAGGAGAAGACATGACCGAGGGATAGAGCACGAAACTCAACCACTAGTCCAAGAGTCTTAAGCGAATCTAAGTCCAAACGAAGAACCCACAGGTATGGATAGTTTTGAATTTGATGAGTTCATGATTCCTAGTATTGATGACTCTAGTAAGCCGATTGCTATGAGGAAGGGAGTCAGGAAGTGTACTAGTCACCTTATTGGCAAGTATGTCTCTTATGATGGTCTATCAACATCATACCGTGCATTTGTGTCATCTCTTAATAATACACATATTCCTAGCACTATTCACGAGGTTGTCAAACATCCTGGATGGAAGAAAGCAGTTCAAGAAGAGATAAATGCACTTGAGAAAAATGGCACGTAGACTCTTACAGAACTTCCTATCGGAAAACGGCCGGTTGGATGTAAGTGGATATTTACTGTAAAGTACAAAGCGGATGGAAATGTTGAGAGGTCAAGGCTCGTCTTGTAGCAAACTCAACACAATCAGAGTTTTGCTTTCATTGGCAGTAAATCAGGATTGGCGTCTTCAACAATTGGACATAAAGAATGCTTTCCTAAATGGTGATCTAGAAGAGGAAGTGTATATGGAGGTGCCACCAGGTCTCGAAGGAAGTCAAACCCATAACAAGGTTTGTAAGCTCAGAAAATCTTTGTATGGCCTCAAGCAGTCTCCTCGTGCTTGGTTTGACAGGTTTGCAAAATCATTTTTAAGACTTGGTTATACCCAATGCCAAGCCGATCACACCTTGTTTATTCGAACATCACCAGTGAAGAAGGTTGCTATTTTGATAAAGTGTACGTTGATGATATCATTCTCTCTGGAAATGACGAAGAGGAATTGCAACGATTGAAGGATCACTTAGCCAAAGACTTTGAAGTTAAAGATTTAGGAAATCTCAAGTATTTTCTTGGAATGGAAGTGGCTAGATCGAAAAAGGGGATTGTTGTCACAAAGAAAATACATCATAGACATACTCAAAAAAAACCGGCATGCTTGGGTGTAAACCGACATATAATCCAATGGATCCCTACAAGAAGATAGATTCGAAAAAGGATAGTGCACCAAAATGGACAAGGGGAAGGTATCAACGGCTTGTTGGAACGACTTATCTATTTATCACACACGAGACCGGACATTGGGTTTTGCAGTGAGTGTCTTAAGTCGGTTCATGCACAAACCTACTGAGAGGAACATATGGAAGCCGTTCTGAGTGTTTAGATATCTAAAGATGACACCAGGAAAGGGTTTGTTCTTTAGAAAGTCTGACAATCGGCATACTGAAGTTTATTCAGATGCAGATTGGGTGGGAGACATTGCCGTTAGGTAGTCAACCTCTGGTTATTGTTCTTATGTATGGGGAAACCTAGTAACTTGGAGAAGTAAGTAAGTAATCTATTGTTTCCGAGAAGCGGTGCAGAGGGGAGTTTAGGGCCCTAGCCCATGGAATTTGTGAGGGAATCTGGTTAAAAAGGTTGCTAAGTGAACTAGGAGTGTTTCCCTCATCGTCAATTCAAATGATGTGTGACAATCAAGCAACAATCAACATAGCCAAGAATCGTGTGCACCATGATCGAAGGAAACATATTGAGATTGACTGACACAAGTGAAGAATCATGTGCACCACAATCGCCAACATCTCTTTTTCAGTGGTGGTGTAATTCTGTTGTGCACCATCCAACGTTTTGCTCGCATAGTAGATGGCTCTGAATATCTTTTCTTTCTTATGACCAAGAACTGCCCCTACTGCAAAGTCACTAGCATCACACATCAGCTCAAATGGCTGGCTCCAATCCGGGACTACAAGAATTGGTGCACTCACTAACGCCTTCTTCAAAATCTTGAATGCCTACAAACAGTCATTGGAAAAATTGAAAGCAGTATCTTTTTCTAATAATTGACTCAAAGGCTAATTGATTTTAGAAAAGTCACGAATGAACCTTCTGTAGAAACCGGCATGCCCTAACAAACTTCTGATTGCTTTTTCATTTGCAGGTGGTGGGAATTTCTCAATAGCCACAATCTTTGCTCTATCCACTTCTAAACCCGCAGAAGAAACTCGATGGCCAAGTACTATATATGTTTTAAATAAAACTATATTCAACATATTATGAAAAATGGATTTTCTATTATTTTTAATTTGTGTTAAAACTATATATGTTTTTATATATACGATATAAAAAAATTATAAACAATCAATATAATTGTTGGATCAAGTCCTAGATTCTAATTTTAGATTTTGATAGAATCTGAATTACGGTTTATAAAAATATTGCACATATTTTTCATTTATTATATAAGTATTTTATGATGTATTGTACATAGTACAACCATTACATAAAAATATATATATATATATATATGATATTCTTATAATAAAAATAATAATAATAATAATATAAAATTAATAAATGGATTATGCCAATATACATATAACTAAAAAAATGTTTGAATATTTTAATTAATAAATAGTTAATATATAAATATTTATTTTTTGAAAATGTTGATGAGTTGGGTCTTGAGTTTATCTAATATTTTAGTTATTTTCAGAAGGACAATTTAAAAAAAACAAGTATAGATTTATTCTTGATTCATTGGGAATAGTCAAACACATGGTTGGAATAAAACTGGTTGGGGATTACCTAAATCCCTCACTCCATATTAGAGGTGTCTAGAGAAAAAAAAAATTACAAAACTAAAATTTAGTATACTGCCACGTAGATTTGTAAAGAATGATACTAGAAGGTGGTCCAATGAAGAAACTTCATTCTATTTTAGGAAACACGGATTGTCTATGATGCATGAAACTTAATCATGCAGTGTCGCAAAAAAGGTCCAAAATTCCATCTTTCTTTTTCGCCAAGAGCTTGTACAAAAATAACTTCAACAAATATCCCTATGGATGTCATTGCTAAGAATTGCTAAAAGTAGGATGGCCATTATCAACTCAGAGTATGGGAGGAACAAACTCTCTACAACATTTAACCTTACATTACATTGCCCGAAGCCATTGAAAGAGAACTTTTCGGTTTTTTATTTGAAATTGTGCAGCGCAATGAACTGTAATCCCACAAAATTTACCATCACAAAATGTGGAGCTTGTTAAGTTTCTTATATGATGGAGAAGGGGCAGGATATTTCTTTGTGGTTTTGACAACATCAATTTACAGAAAAGTGCACCCAAAAAATAATTTAGATAAATGGGAACCACGATATACCTGTAGTTCCTGATGAGAAAAGAATATTTGTGAATGCTTCAGTTGTTTGTTCAACAGCAACGAACTCAACTTCTCTGCAAGTGTACATTTTATTCTAGTATGAGAGCCTAACGCAGGCTGATAGTATGCAAAGATCTTGATATATCTAAAATCCTTGAAGAAATGTTTATGGTACTATCTTTTTGAGTATATGCTGACTCTACAAAGTACTATTGACAAGGGTATCACCATGTTTTTGCTTATTTGCAATTTTACTAGCATTTAATGTCATGGCTTGAGTATTAATAATAAACATCTGACAAACATTATTAGTGAAACGGAGTATAGGCCAAACTGATATGCTCTACTTGAAGAGGTGGACAGGCATTGCTAAATAAAAAGGACAAGTCAAACAGAATTCATCTTTTGCCATCACACGGAAGAGCAAGTGTGATGAATTTGTGCATAATTTAAAAGGACATAATCCATGCCATCACATGGAAGATCCTGAAAATGGTCCTAAAGCATCTCTCAATGTCAAGATTATCTGAATTACGATTGCCAAAAAAAATGTGGACACCACAAAAGAAGTAAAAACTAATTTTTAATAAAATAGCAGCAACCCACACTTCAACTTAAATTATGCTTGAACTCACAGTTAAAGACTTACAATCTCTCAAGTAAGATATAGTTTCACCAACCACTAAACAATCTTAGTCCTGCTTAATTGGATTTCATGCATTCTAAATATTAGTTAAAAACAATAAATTCATTTGTGCCTCTAGATTTAAAGATTTTAGATTATAAAGTACCTTAAACAATCAAATTGATTAGCATGCTTACTTGGAATCATTTGCTCTCTGAAGAAAACTCTGCCAGGAAATGTCATTATCACGCAAATTCATGCTGAAGCTGGAGCCACTGCTGGGAATTACAATTGCCATTGGTGATTGAGCTTCAACAACTCTACTGCAATATTAGAAAAACATGTGTGAGGAATAACACAGATGAAAAAGAATGAAAACACCGATAAAGAGTACAGAGAAATCAGGGGAATCAGGATTCGAATACATATCTGCATAAGTTTGATATAAAGTTTGTGTGAATTTAACTGGGAAGTGTGGCCAAGCACAGAATCAGGTAAAAAAAACAGTTTGAAATGAATTGGACTAAAGCTTTTATTCAGACTTGACAGAAATGGTAATAGCTGTTTCTTTTGGTGTTGGAGTAATGCAGTCAGGCCCCAAGAATTAAAGTTGGCTTTCTTTGTCTGAAAAATTTCAGTGACTCTTGTCTTAGAAGCAGAAATCTGCAACCTTATGCTGCATTAGAGGTGCCAGAAAGAGTTTGCGAGCATTCTGTTTTCAATCTTTATCTTTACAGCTACTCTTTTTAAATGTTTGATTGGGAAGGAAGTGTTTGAACTCTAGGTAATCATGGATGCCAGTATCCTTTATGGAAAGCTCAACAACAGACCCTTTGAGTTGTAGGACCTGCTTGGAAATGAAATGTAAAATCTTTTCTTTCTGGTGTTTATAAGTTAACTGAATCGATAAATGGAAATCTTTATTGTTTATAAGTTAACTGAATCGACAAATGGAAATCTTTATATGAGAAAGATTTTCCTTGAATATATATTTTTATTTATCTGATAGACTGAGATATACATCCATTCACATGCCAATTGCACAAACCAGGAGAGAGAGAGAGAGAGAGAGAGAGAGAGTCGGAGAGTTCACCTGTACAAGGGAAGTCTTCTATCACTGCGAATGATGAGGTCCTGGGAATGAAAGTTGAATTTTAGAAGAGATTAGGCAACAAAAGAGTGACTAAGAATCAAAGATGCAGCACCCCAATTAACTAAAGCAAACAATAACAACCACAACAACAAACAACAAAACTAAGCCTCATCCTACTATGTGGAGTCGGCTATATAGATCATATCACGCCACCGCCTACAGTCAAAAGCCATATTTTCATTTATTTCTAGATATAACATATCTTTTTTAATAGTTTCTTTCCAAGTCGTTTTAGGTCTTCCCCTGCCTTTTCTAATTTGGGTGAGTGATTTCATGCCTTCAAATTAATTAAAGCAAACACATCAAATAAATATTTTGCAAGTAGAAGGCCGTGTCCAAAGGGATTGGCGTACCAATACAACTGCCACCTTTAGTACTGAAATTTTCAGAAATTGTAAACACAAACACGAAAATCTTTTTGTTATAATGTTCCATTGTTATAAAGTAATTCTAATTAGCGTTTAAGTTATTGTAGATAATCCATTTAGTAAGAACATTTCGTAATTTTTTCACCATGAAGCTCATTCGCAGGTTCACTTGACCACCTTATTATATAGCATTAAGATTATATGCAGCATTAGAAATATGGTAATCCTTCATGCATACAGAAACAAAAGGGATTCTCACCTGAGTGAAAATTGCTTTTGCTTTTGATATTTGGAGCCTCATAGATATTTCGTTTGGTGCGAAACTATCAGCAATGGACACAACTATGTAACCAGCAAGTACTATGGCCAGGTAGATCACCACGGAGTTAACATTCATGGGCATAGCTATGGCAATTGCAGAGCCTTTCTCCAACTTCAGGGTTTCTATTGCGTGGGCAACAAGCCTACAAAACAATCCTAAACAGGGTTTCACATCATCTAATAGTTTAAGCTATCAAACTCTTTGGATATAATAGCCACCATAGCATCATATGCCGGAAGGATTAAATATCAAAAAAAAAAAAAGCACAGGACAGTTCAAACCAGAGAAAGATAAACCATATCACCATGGAATTATGAAATAAAGGGTGATTGTTTGAAAGGACTTGATTGGATTTGGAAGCCGAAGTAGAAAGAGGTTAATAGCAGTCAATAGAAATCAAGGGATACAGCCCGTTTGCAGATGAAGCTGAAAAGTTTCTCACAGTGAACATGCAAGCAAAACTAAGTTATGTAAGAGAATATTGTTTAAAACAAATCTAAAATACCCACTCTACACCGGATATAAGTCCTAATAAGGTTTGTGGACAGGAAGTCTACATAGAATACCTCCCAAAAAATGACAAGAGGTTGAATATTTTTTCCTCACAACAGTTTTGAAATGGGAACCGCACTTCCCTTTTGTTCACAGTTTACATGGACACTTCAATGAGTCATAAAGTCACTATTTCACTTCGTAATGGAAGGACTCACGGAAGACTTTATGAGTGAAAAGCTAAGTCCAGTATGCCATGTTCTAAAATTGTTTTACTCTAGTTGTACAAATTTCATGGTACTAAAGTGAAAGGAACGCCTATATTCATCACATGTATCAGAAATTGAAAATGGACAGAACCATCGGCACGGCGTTATCAAGAATGCTAAACACTCCAAGGAAAAATAGCATACCAAACTGATGCGCGTAGCTCCTTAAGGGTCATCTTATTGACTGGCACTTCATCCTCTGCTTCATCACGCCATATTACAGCAATATCCTCGAGAGTCCTCTTAACACTACTCAAGCAATTCTTTGCTGGATTAGTAGTTGCACATGGAAGCCAATGACCCCCCGGATGACTAGGATCCTCACGCAAAATGCATTCGGGAACCGAAAAAAAATACATTCATTTTTCCAAATAGTGTTTTCCAGTAAACCTAAGAAAGACAAAGAAGTAAATATCAAATGAAACACAGCAAATCACTCACGTTCTTTTAACAATTAAGGACTCAACCATGATGGTGACAATTCATTCCAACCTCAGGGTTTGAGACAGAAAATTCCTGAAAATCAAGGAAGCTCGAAATAGGATCTACGTATTTTGATCCAAAGAGCTCTTTTCCATGCTCCTCCAGTAGCTTGCCAACATTAGTCAAATTTGCGCCACCACTGTGTAGAAGAAAAATTATTATGAATATACAGGAAAAACTAGATTGACTTTGTATCAGTATATTAACTTTCTTCCATTTTTCTATGTTTCTTTAGTAGAACTTGGTCATGTCTGGTTGTGTAAGTCCAATAGAAATTAGAAGTCAGTAGCTCAGTTTCGACCATTTCTTACATGGCATAGTCCATAACTCTACACAGTACCCAGAGAACTCATGGCACCCCCATATAATTGAAGAACACATGAAGTGCACGAGTCAAAAATTGCTCAGGCTAACCATTCAAAAGCAGAAAACCAATTTCTTCTGGATGTTTTCAAGTTACTTCTTCCACATCTCATTAAACATTATGGAGTTATTTATGACATTACCTCTTCTGTGGTTATTTTCGCAGAAAAAAAGTCTTCCTAAACCTTCAGAGTTTTCGGGTATTTTTGATCTGATGAGTACATAAATACTACCGACAATTGCAATTATCATTACTTCCTAAGAAAATCCATCTCCTATTCCATAAAAATCTTTAATTTTCATGCTCAAAATGTCAATTACTCTAAGGATGTCATATTTCATTTAAAATCTTCAATTGCCATGCCTCCAACACACAACTGAATCTTTTTTTCCTTTTTTCCAACACTTGATTTAGATGACCAACATTTCCATAGTTTTCCTACAAGTGCTCCCACAATATATATTACTTCCATAGAAGTTCTTACCAACAAAGAGGTAGACGGGAGATTACAAATAATAGCAAATACGTTTCTACCAACAAGTGTTCATTTCACACAACCATTGCCTTTCATCCAGATTATTTTGTCCAGCCAAACTAATCGAACCCCTAACACAGAATCTCAAAGAAATTAGCACAAGAAAATAAGCTTTCTTATACCGCCCAAATGCAAATACTAGTGATCTACTTAGACACTAACTTCGGAAATCCATAATTCCTCACTGTTGATTCCTAAAATGTCGAGGCCACACGTGAATTCAGACAAATATATATATGTGTGTGTGTGTACATACGGGTCGGGCAACCAAGCGGGAGGATCGGGTCCGAAGTATTTGTAGCAGCCATAGTACATCATCTGATGGAAAGAAAATGGTAGCTCCGGATTAAGAAGGTATTTGGAGATGTTATGCCACGTTTGGGGAGTTCCGGCGCCGCAACTTTGGATAATTCCGGCGAGCTGACTGTGGAGTTCATCGGCCTTTCCGGGGGGTATGCCCAAAGCTGCTATATCAGCGGTGGTGATACAGTCGAGGGACTTGTAATTCTCACTCCCCATTTCGCAGAAAACTCAGCTATATTGGCTAACCAGAAGAAATTATCATCGCTTCAGAGTAAGAACTTGAGAAAAGACATAAAAAACTGGGTCTATTTTCCTCCATAGTGAAGACACAGGAGATTAATCAATGATAATTTTCTTTTTATTTTTTTCTTCAAAACTATAGAATTTAGAGGAAATTACAAAAAATACACTCTTTCGGTCTTTCCCGTAAATATACTACAAAATGCGCTCATATTACTTTTGTGCTTTTTTTCCTTTTCTACACTCATGCATGTTTTTTATTATTATTTTTATGTTTTTTTTTTGTTCATGTATTGCTTTATATGTTATATATGTTGTTTCGATGTTGTTTAAATTTGTTTCTTTATTGTTTCGATGTTTCAGAACAATTTTTACCTATTTTTTTATGTTTTTTTCATGTATTGTTTTGTACATTGTTTCTATTATTTCTGTGTTGTTCTATAATATTGTTAATGTTGTTCTAATAATTTTTTTTATTTTCATATAGTGTTCAATGTCTAAATACAGTTTTTACCTATTTTTAAGTTCTTTGACAATAACTCCTGTTAGATTATTTGACGGGTCAAATCCGTCAGACGGATCTAAACCCAAATTCAACTAGACCCGCATGCCCATCCCCTGTAAACCTGGTGGGCCCATCCCTTGTAACCTTACTCGTCAACCTTGAAATAAGGTGAACACAATAGCGGCCCATCCCCGGTAAGCTGGTTTCTTATAGGCATGGATGGGACAATTGGGGTGGGCCCCCACATTATATTCGACACAGTTTCTCTTTTTTTGAGGTCTTTTAAAAAAGATAAGTATTTGTATTTATGTCACTTTCAATGGTTTCTATCCATATTTTTTTACCCATTTTCGTGGGTGGTTTTGTATACTTAATTATTTTGGTTGCCACTTATGATTTAGTTAAAATAATTAAGTTCAGGTCTGTCTTACTACACTTTTAAATATATTTTAAATATTTTCACTAAAACCCTGAAATATATTAGTTTTTTTTTTCCATAAAAAGTATTAGTAGTACCTATAAAAATATTAGTGGTTCCCTAAAACTATTTTTGTAGTCTCCTAAAAAATAATAGGATTTTCCCTTAAAAGTAGAAGTAGTCCCCCTTAGAACATATTCATATTTCCTGTGAGAAGTATTCGTTTTTTCTCCAAAAATTATTTAGTAATTCTCTTGAAAAAAAAGTGTCATTTTTTCCTTGAAAAGTATTAGTAGTTCCCTAAAAAAAATATTATTAGTCCCACTGGAAAATATTTAGTAGTTTGCCCAAAAACTTTTAACAGTCCCACTGAAAAAAATTAGTAGTTCCACTGAAAAGTATTATTAGTTCCCCGTAAAAGTATTATCAGACCCACTGAAAAGTATTAGCAGTCCCACTGGAAAAAAATGGTAATTCTACAGAAAAGTATTAGTAATTCTCCATAAAAGTATTATAAGCACCACTGAAAAGTATTAGCAGTCTCAGTAAAAACATATATAGTAGTTTTTTCGAAAAATATTAGCAATCCGTTTTAAAAATGTATTTTCACTGAAAAGTATTAGTAGTTCTCTATAAAAAGTATTATCAGCTCAACTGAAATGTATTAGCAGTCTCAGTGAAAAATAAATAATAGTTTTTCCGAAATGTATTAGCAATCCCACTGGAAAAAAGTAGTAATTCAACTGAAAAGTATTGGTAGTTCTCCATAAAAGTATTATCGGCCCCACTAAAAGTATTAGCAGTCCCAATGAAAAATATATATTAGTTCCCCGAAAAGTATTAGTAGTTCCAGTAAAACGTATTACTTAGTAGTTTCCCTAAAAAATATTAATTTTCTCCATAATGATTTTTAGTAATTCCCTGAAAAGTATTAGTTTTTCCAATAAAAAAGTATTAGTAGCCTCACTTAAAAGTATTTGTAGTTCATTTGAAAAATATTAGTTTTTATATTAAAAATATTAATAGGCCATGAAAAATATTAGTTTTTCTCTGAAAAGTATTAATAGTCCCACCAAAAAATATTAGTTTTATTTTCCGGTAGAAATACATCACTAGTTAATCTAACATAAGTGATATTAGTCATTAACAATAATTAGAGTTCTAGCAACCAACTTGTTAATTGGTAAAAATCCCACCCATTTTCCTTGACATCCCAACCTTTTCGTGCATATTCAATGGCAAACCAAGCATCCCCAATTGTACAAACTCAATTACGCTGGCGTAAGGGCCACGAAGAAAATTTGTAGAGCCCAGTGAAGTGGACGACTGGAAACTACAATTTGCACCGTAGTCAACGGATAAACCATGATCTACAAATTCCAACAACAAGACTACGAAGGCTAAACAAACGAGGTTCACAATAAAAAGGCTTAATTGCAGAAAATATCCTGTAACTTGGGGTAAAATGCATTTTCGGACTTTTGTTATTTGGTTTGCAAAATATGCCCTGTATGTTCTACAAGTTTTGTAAAATACGCCCTGTAAGTTTATAACGTTCTGCAAAATTGGTCCTACAAGTTTATACCGAAGCAATTGGTGTCCTATAAGTCTTGAGTTGATGCAAAATTGGCCTAGCGGAATAATTGCATATTTTCAAAATACCAATTATACCCTTATTCATACACTTAGTTGATTTGACTAAGTGTCTTGCTTAAAATGGTATCAAAGCCAGGTTTATTAAGAACTTTTTGGTTATATTTATTATATTTATGTAATTGACAATTGGTGAGGAGAATTTCTCCGAGAATATGGATCCGGACCGATGTCCGAGATGTACCCCTTACAGGACATATCGTCAAATATTGACGATGTACGCACAAGAACACCTTGACCAGGTTTCATATTGGGAATACCAATATGAAGAAAAGGAAAAAGGCAGGAGCCGACGGGGAAACCTTAAGGCAATGCAAAATGCGGCGAGAATATTATAGAAGCGATTCTGGATGCTTAACTGACCTATATGTTCACTTGATGAACCTTCAAGAAACGGTTCATGAAAATTCCCATCGAAACAATGATTCCCGATGGAGTACCAGAGTGGAACGAGATACTTCCGAGATAAATCTAAGATCTCCCAAGAAGATCTTAGAGAAATCGAAGACGGTGCGAATTATGACAACCGCGATATTCATTTACCAAGCGAGACAAGTTCATCGGATCGAACCGGATGGAAACGATGGTGAAATATCGAAGAAACTCTTGAACTCCTTCATGATATTCAAACGAGTCAAGAACCCGGAGGGCGGGCCAAGTTCATCCTGGAGGAAGAAAACGTATTGATTTTGGGGCGGTACCTATTTACACCAAAAGGAGAAACCAAATCAAGTCATACGAAAAATGACGGATGAGGAAAAGCTCATTGCTTTAATCAAAGGAAAATCCATCAAAAATTAAAAAAGATGGATATTGAAAAGATGAATCTTAAAGATCTACATGACTGGCGAATCCTTCGCAGGATTAGGTATTGTAGATTTAAAGATGAACGCAGTGAGAATCGCCTTTGGTTACCTATGACCCACAAGGTAGACCAATCCTCCACCACCGCCACCGCTTAATCCTAACGTCGAAGAAAGTGCGGGTTCACATCATGGAGCTCGGGGCGAGAGGATGCCATATCTTTGGGGATTTCACGACCGGGAGTGATCCACTTTCGGGGACAGGAGGTCGAAACCCTCTTGCGGAACTGACAACCTACCGGAAGGCCGAATGTTTATCGACGCCTTATGGAAGATCGCACCTCGACCCAATACATCCGTATGGGTTGATGTTAAATCTGGACATCCCATTTTAAAAAACAGCAGAAGAAGTTCTCATTGATGAATGGGCTTGACTATGAGAATTTCAAAGCAGAACCCTCGATCTTACAAAGGATTCATTCATTTTACTCCTTGAAATGAGTCTTGAAGGATCGGTGAAGATTGCAGGGATATGACCGATGCCGATCTGAAAAGTTCGGTCACATCGGGGAATCACTTAAAGGAATTGTCGATGGTATGGCAAAACTATTCAAAATCCATTCATCGGCACGGGTTATTTCGAGGATTAGAGGATGAAAAAGAAAGAAATATAAACAAGCCCTCTATAGCCTTGAGTTCTTGGATATTTGTCATATTGACGAATATATCAAGTTGTTCACCGAATACGGTGGAAATCCAAGATTGAGGAAAAAGAAGCTGCATGACTATTCTTTGCCAAAATTCCGAGTCCCCTGGAGAGAAATGCTTATCGGGAATACAAGGGTGGAGTCAAGTAGAAACGTGGGGAAAAATGTCGTTCCTAAAGGCCAAGTTATCCGAATGGTGCTATCAAGCGACTCTGCACAGAATTACAAGAGATTAAGAGGAATTAACAAAGCGGTTCCTCTATGTTGCATGGATAATGATATCCCAACAGTTGTGGGAGGTCAACCAAGCGCACAAAGAAGAAGGAGAGAAGCCATCCATACCACCGGGAAGCGGCAAAAAAAGAAGCGGTCTTCATGGAGACCTAGAAGGTTCTCGTCAAAACAAAAGCCCGGTTATAAATCGGGGCAAAGACCGGCCTGGCGGGAGTAGAATCTCATCATCGAGTTCTAATCAAGCAAGTACCAGAGAACCCCGGGAGAAGAACTTTCGGACGAGCTCATACCCGAGCTAATGAAAGTTTCGAGAGATTGTAATTGCTTTGGACTGCGAGCAAGAGGACATATCTCAACGGATTGTCTAAACAACTTAAACGAGGAATCGGACAATTCGAGTCTACACCGAAATCGAAGAAGCTTTCTATTATCGTGGATTTAATACGGTGTATCAATTTGAGGATATTCCCTCGGATGAAAGCATCTATGAAGAAGAGATCTATTCGATGATGGAAGTGAATCCATTGAGATCGAGTGAAGAAGAAATTCTTCAACATACGATCGGGGAGGATATGTCGATTCCTCTCTCATACTACGGTATCTCATAAGACTCTTATGAGAATTATGAAGGAAGATCCAAAGCTTCAAATCTATGATGAATTTACAATTGGAGCAATGGAAAAAGCTTTGGATAAGATTGGTTTTCGTAATAGAAAACACCAAATTATCCACAGGGTAACAACCGGAGAATTTGCCATTCCAATGGAGTTTACCGGGAACCTGATCGAGATGCAGTTGGTCCCTATTAGAGAAATACAAGAGATCAAAAGCAAAGTTAAAAGAGAAGTTGCAAATACACTCTCATGGATTCATATCGGAGCCATAAGAGTAATTATTAAAGCAACATTCAAAGAAGGAATAGATTCGCCTCTTAATCTTGCTGTCTTTGACAAGCGAATCTCGCATCTCAAGGATTCATGCCTTGGAGCGGTTCTGAGAAAATTTGTATGCGGGAAATTGGCATTTAATGTCTATCCTAGAATTGCGTACAATTTGGGAGATCGAGACTTCAGTAGAGTCCTAACCCTTCATCAAGATTTCAAAAGAGTCGATTTGATGAAAGAAGGAAATATGCCTTACTCGATCACATACAAGATTTCCTATGCTCTCTCGAATACCCATCATTCCGAAGTATTCTTGAGAAAGGAATTTATTGAAGTCCCAAGAATCTTTGAGGACTTTGCCAGGGTGGTGTTACCGAAAATCATTGAATCTCCAACTATTAAGGAGATTGATATGATAATTCATGATCAACCATCTTCAACAAAAGTCGAGTCTCGAGTTGAGCCTGAAGGATATCTTTCCAAAGAAGACAGAATGGTGAGTAGCAGTAGTTGGGAAGAAAGGGAGACCAAGTACGATTCAACGCATCCCGATGTTTTTAAAACAAAGGAGAGCCGAAATGTCCGAAGGATGGCGAGAAGTGGAAGTAATATTTGACATCACTCAAAAGGATAATATTTTTCCTTGTGATGTTCTATATTATCTCCAACAACCAATAGTTGGAAGGTATCAAGGAAGCCTCAAGATAGGAGAAATTGAGCTTACTATCACAGAGTGGCGGGAAAGGTCCCGAAACAATTAATCTTTGGGAATTGAATTTCTTGAGGAACATAAACCTTGGGAAAGATTACAAGACGGAATGGAGTTCACAGTGGCTAATAAAAGATACTGAGAATCGATGACCACTAGTCCATTCTCCATATACATTTCTATTGGAATGTTATATGTCAATACAAGGCCGAGTATTTCGCCGCCTATATTGATTCAGTCTTAAATATATGTACCGCAGGATGTTTTTCCTAAAGAAATTGGAGAAGATTTACCACCATTGCGAGGAAGAGATTTCTCTAAAAGGATTCTTATCCTTAACAGGAATTAAACAAGCGAAATAATGATCGGAGGAGCGGCGTTACCCATGGTACAAAGTAAAGACGCCACCAATCTATTTCCATGATACAGTGCGATATTTTCTTTGGGAAACAATTTCCTACAAACATTCAAGCGATTCACACAAGAGAACGAGACGAGAAGACTTATTTTCACAACCTTATGTGATCATAAGATTATTGTCCAGAGATCATGAGGAAGCATTTTACGAAAAATGCCTATTAATTTTCGCAGCAAAGCGTGGTGATGAAGCCAAACTTCGCAACCCAAAAATGGCGGATCGAAGGAAATTTGGTGAAGCTTTATTATCCTATAGACAATTTGGTTCCATCCGGAAGGATCGGAAGATATGGGATAATAACTTGTATTCATTCGAGCACAAGGAGAAGAACGAGTCACTCCGGGAAGCCATTGCGGAATTATGGATGAGTCTAATGGAGAATCCACGAGTGATGTAACCATAGAGGAATAAATATCACTCGAGGATATCAAGAAGAAGATCCAAAGGAATTACAATGAAGATCCTTTGGCTTGGTGGGATAAGAACGAGCTTAAAGCTTCCTTAAAGGTTAAACCGGAAAGGAGTACGAGTTCGTAAGATTCAAACCAATCCTTATGAATCGGGAAGATCGTGAGGATATGCGGAAGATACTTAAGGAACATCTTGACCTTAAGTTAATTTCACCAGGAGTTTCTCCATACAAAGAATCCAGGGTTCTTAGTCGAAACCATGGAGAAATCAAAAGAGGAAAGCGAAGCTTGTTATTAATTACAAGGGAATTAATAACATTTTGGAGTTCGACGGATACTATATCCCAAGCGAGAGAACATCCGTTAATCGTATCAAAGGTGCCAAGATATTCTCAAAGTTCGATTTAAAGTCCGGATTCTACCAGATTAAGATGGAGGAAGAAAGTAAGAAGTTTACTGACTTTCTCTACACCACGGGACACTATATTTGGAACGTGATGCCTATGGGATTGGCTAACGCACCCCGGATATATCAAAGAAAGATGGATAATCTTTTCAAAGATTATTTCGATTTCATGTTCGTATATATCGACGACATCCTAATCGCATCAAAGAACATGAAGGAGCATCTCAAACATTTGGAAATATTTTGGATGTTTGTCACAAAGAAAAGGATTAGTGCTTTTGGAAAAGAAGGCGTAATGCGATAAGACAGATTAAATTCCTCGGAATTGAAATCGATGAATCGGAATTATTCTGAGAATCATATTGTGGAAAAGATACAAGGATTTCCGATACACTAAAAGACAAGAAGCGACTTGAGTTTTAAGGAGTTGTTAATTTCTTTGGAATGTTTATTAACAATCTAGCATACTACGAGAAGGTGTTTAGCCCATTACTTAAAAAAAAGATGCAAAGATTCAAATGGGAAGATGAACATCAAGAAGGAATTAAGCAACTTAAAGAAGTTTGTAAAAAGCTTCCAAAACTTGCGATTCCCCAAGACGAGGATGAACTAGTTCTTTACACATATGCTAGTGATGATTGGTGGGCGTGATTCTTACTAAGGTCACACCAAATGAAGAAGTGCCATGCGATATTGCGGCGCTTTATTCACACCCGGTGAAGCAAACAGATGGCATATCAATGAGAAAGAATTCTTTGCAATCGAAAGGCTTTTAAAAAATGGCCTCTATTTTTACTTGGCTAAAAGTTTACTTTAAAAATTGATAATTCAAGTGTCAAGGCTTTTTCGAAAAACAAAATTGAATCAAAACCGAGAAAAGGCTCGATTACTTAGATGGCAAGCGGAATGTCAATATTATGATTATGATATTGTCATTATAAAATCTCATGAAAATATTCTTGCAGATTTCTTGACACGAGATGGAAGGACGCGTTGTCGGCGAGGTCCTTAAACGAGTAAGACATCTCGGGAAAACCCGGAGAGTCTAGAACGAGATTTTGGGACGTTATGTCTCAATGCGTGTTTGCCGGGCGACTTCAACAGTGACCGACAAACTGCGTTTCTAGTCAAATACGAGCATGCCGGTTCGCTCAAGGACAATTGTTCTTAGCGCTGCAAGGGCCTCTCTTCCAGCCGCATCTCCTACGGTGCAAAAAAGGGGCCGAGAGAGTACGGGGCTCTAACCCGGAGGTTATGGATTCAAGTACCATAATCACAAGTGTTGCGGTGATGCATCCCCGAGGGTGTACAAATCGTAACGAATGTTGAAGCTCCGGTGTCACAACCCGAGTCTTCAAGTCAACCCAAAGACTGGGGGTAAAAGACTTAGGCCACGACAGGCAAATCTAAGGTTCAAACGACGAGAATAAGATTTCTCCTATGCGGGTATATCGGCAATGGGAGAAACTAGTTACAAGACAAGGTATTAACCCGGAAAAACAATGGTTGATATCTCGGAAAGTATCCCGAGTTTGGATGAAACCAGAAGTCATCCAAATGAAGTACAGAATGGTATACTTTTGGAGCTTTAGCTTCAATCTATACCGTGTCACCAGGATTCCCGAAATTTCAAAATTACCGAAATGGATTGGGGAAGCGCGATTTACGAGACCTGGGCCAATAATCCACACTTGGCCGAGGGGATATTTTGGAACTGTATTTTATCGGTGTAGCTCTGAACCAAAGAAAGAAAGGCTTTAATGAAGCTTTTCATTTCATCAAGCTAAGAAGACCGGATGGAAATGCTTTAAAATACATTAAAGCGGCTTCAGGAAGAAGGACCGATGTTAGTAGGAGCATTTTAAGACGAAGCTTCTACCAGGCGAGCATGGGGTCTTTGGGTTTGTCTAATCGAAATGGACAAAGTCAAATATCCATTTAAGTTCTTCCGCACTCGGCGAATGGATCTTTCCTTTTGAATTCGATGACCGGATCAACCACGAGGATTTGCGGAGGAACTCTTCAAACCAAAAGGAGAATTCTCTGGGGAAAACAAGATTCCGCAAGCAAATAAACTTATCGGAAATTCTCGTAACATGGCGCATGTTGGCCGTTGGATCGACGGATCTGTCAAAGCATGCCCCGAACGAAGGAACCCGAGTTTGGGAAAGGTTTCCGACCCAAACCCGACCGACAGACCATACACATTTGAAAGGACAAGGGCCCGGCTCACAAGACGCGTTTTCCTCGGGGACCACGAAGGCCAACTTTTAAAAGATTCCCGACAACCATCACATGGGCCGAGTCACGCGAAAGAGAAGGAAGACAAATGGCGAGTAATAATTCGGAGTATGACGTAAGCGGTGACGTCTTACATCTCAACAAGATTTGAAGTCCGAATTTCAAGTCCTGACTTACCTCTATAAATTGCGGATTTGAAGGAAGGCGAGGACATCGAACATTTTCCTTAGTTTTCTTACAATAAAATCTGAGTGATAAATTTGTAATAGTTTGAGTGTTTTAGTTTTAAGTTTTATGTATTTACGAGTGAAAGCCTCATCTATGAGAGGCTAAACCAGTATTCTCCTCCCAAAAGGAGATTACTAATGTAATAAATATTTCAATAAGTTCTTAATAAAAAGGGGCTTTCTGCTTCAACATGTCTTCATAATGTTCCATTAATTCATCCCGTTTAAAGATTACTTTTACGCCTTGGAGTAGGAAACGAACCAAGGCTGTGCTGAGCAGTTTCTGAAGGAGTCGGATAACTTGCAGATCATCTTCCCCGAGGGTGAGGTTAAGCAAAGAGGAGCCGTTTGTCAAACGATCCGGGGCGATAATTTTCCGATCGGTGGCGTTGCGAACCACTTAACCCTTGCGTCTTTGTTTGGTCAAAAGAGGTATGAATTTTAAGGGATTTATTAATTTTACGGAAGCATGTTGGGCCTGATATGGTCGTAATGGACTATATCTGTTTTATCAAAACCTTAGTCTGAAATCGAATTTACTTAGAATTATGAATCATTTACAGAAGTATGTCCTATTGAGTTTATAGTGGAAACCCGACATGATCCACCTAAAACCTCGAATAGAGACTGGATCTAAGTAGGTGTAACAATGCCACGAACAAAATAGGTATCAGAAAATGTAAATTTTCATAATCTATGAAATTTGAGTTTATTGAAAATAGCTATGGTATGAAAGGATTGAAATTGCTAATTCTCGAAAGTTATAGGCTATAATTGCTACCTTTGAAAAGAAAATGGACCAAAACTGCTATTTGGCTATAAGGGCAAAATTGTCCAGGGCATAAATTGCAACTTTAATAATTAAAGGGCAAAACTGCAAAACAACCTAAGTTATAGGGCATATTTTGCTATTAAGCCCAATAAAAAAATTCAACCAAAAATTCGCCAAATAACAAACACGATGTCGGAATTTTAGAAAACCCAGAAAGCAGTTAAAAACTAGAATATTTTTTTTAGCGAAAATAGACCCAAAATTAAAATGGAAAACAGGTATGAAAACAAAATTCCTCCAAGAAATCATCATTAAAAGCATGAAATCTAAATGGGAAAATTAGAAATTTCGTCCGCTAACTTTAGCCATTTAGACATTTAGCCCGCTAATTAGTCAAATTTTGATTTAGACAATTAACTTTTGATTTTTCAGACATTTAGTCCGAATTTCGCCGGAAAAACTAATCGCGCCGGAAATTACTGAGATGGCTAAATGATAGTGAAATATTGTTGATGTGTACATAAAATTAGGCATTTATTGACAAATGGAAAGAAAAAATGGTAAAATTTAAATTTAAAAAATTAAAAATGTCATGTTGGCAATTAAAGGATGAAAAGTAAATCTAAATCTTCTTCTAAATTCTAAATATTCAAACGAAACAAAATTCAAAAAAACTTTAAATGAAAGCCATCGTCACCTCACCTAAGATGAAGAACTCAACCGCCGGTCCGCCGCCGTCCCCCCACCTCACGCCAAACCCTCCCCCTTACCCCCGCGCCCATCCCTCCCAGCTTCTTCGTCTTCTTGCCCAACCGCCCCTTCATATCTATGAAGCAAATCTCTTTCTCTTCAAAAATTAAAAGAAATGGAGGTATTTTAGGGGCTGGTCTTGGTGGTGGTGGCGAAGGTGGATGAATGTGGGCTTGGTGGTGGAGGTGGAAGCAGGTGGTGGAGGTGATCAATGGCGGATCCAGAAATTCGAAAATGGGGGTACGATAAATTTTTGGCTAATCGTAGTTAGATTCTATAACTTTTTTTTGGGAACAAAGTGTTTGTAGGGGAAGAAAATGTGGGAAATTGTGTAAACAATATGTAAGATATTTTGATTTTTTTGGATTTTAATTGTTAAAAATACCATTTTATATAAAAATTGGGGGTACAAAATATTATTAATATTATTTTTTAAACTAATTTTTTTATTTTTTTTCCAAATTGGGGGTACAGTTGTACCCCCAAACTTACAAGTGGCTCCGCCACTGGAGGTGATGATCGCCTTGGCGGCGGAGGTGGGGTTAGGGTTGGTGAAACGTTTTCCTTTTTCTTTTTTTTTTTTTCTTTTCTTAATCAAAATTTGCTTAATTCTTGCCTAATCTTTACTTAATTTTAGCTAATGTTGCTTAATCTTTACTTAATTTGTTCTAGTATTTGCCTTATTTTTCTGATTTTTTTCATTCCAAAATATGCTTGATAACCAATAATTATGTGGTTAATTTTGCTTAATCTATGCTTAATTTCACTTTAATTTTGCTTAATAACCAAATTTAACTTAATTTTGTTATTTTTTCTTCCAAACTTTTCTGGGGAAATTAGATATTCCCAATATTACCTTATCTCTTGCTTAATTTAATAAGAGAAAATTAAAATTTATAAAAAAAAATAGATTTAATTATAACTAAAGAAGATGAATAAAAGAGTTAATCTTTTTAATTATAACTTTTCGTAAGATGGGAGATAAGAGAAAAAAGAATTTTACAATTTTTCATATTCATTTTTTCTTAAACTGCTCCATCTAATTAATTTTATATTTTTTTTTATCAAATTCATATTTTCTAATTTTAAATTTAAAATTTTTGTATTATTTTTATTTTTTGTGATTTTTGTATTTTAATAAATATTTTTATTTTAGGAATATTGTTATTTTGGATTATTTTTGTTTTATTTTTTATTTATTTAAAATTTAAATAATCTACGCGGATGATGACACATGGGTAAACCCCGATTTTTTTGTCCATGTCAAAGACAAACTAGCCCACCTCAAAGCAATTTCCTCAGTGAGATTAGCTTTTCCTGAAAATTCGGAATAAATGTCTGAAAAATCAAAAGTTAATGGTCTAAATTAAAATTTGCCTAATTAGCGGGATAAATATCTAAATGGTTAAAGTTAGCGGACGAAATTTCTAATTTTCCCAAATCTAAATTATCACATTTTTCGTTTTTTTTTTAAATTTTTTATGTTTGGTTTCTTGAGAGATGTAGAAAGTTCTTCTTGGAGTGAAGATCAGTAATTCAACTCTCTGGAAGATTAAAAAAGAAAATCAAGAAAATCGAAAGATGGAACAGTGAAATAGGAAGCAAAAACAGATGTAGATGAAAATGGAATGCACATGATAAGAAAAAAGGAATGAAGAAGAGACAGATACAATCATGTTATCATTTTTCGTCATTTTTTAGGTTAACCCATATGCCCAAAACGGGTTAGGTTATGAGATCCGTCTGACAGATTAGATCCATCAGACAGTGTGATAGGAGACCAGCTCCTTATTATTCATGTAGTGTTTTTAATATTATTTACGCTGTTTCTAGGTTGTTTCCATACATTTTTAATGTTGTTCTGATGTTTTTTTGTTGTTTCCATGTAGTTTTCGATGTTCAAATACAATTTTTACCTATTTTTAAGCTCTTTTTGCTCATATAGTATTTTTTACATTATTTCTAGTTTGTTTCTATATTTTTTCTTGGTTGTTTTCATGTTTTTTATGTTTTCATGAATTGGATCAAAAATTGAATTGTGTTTCTTTATTCATGTTGCTTCTATAATATTTTTAATTTGTTTGGTTTTAATATGTGTTGCTTCTATAGGAGTGTTGCTGAGGTCAACATTGGGGGTTTTGGCCAAGGTTTTGTAGACTGTGCCATTGATGAGGCTGGACAATCTGGATCGCGGAATGATCACCCGACCCCTGTTTTGTTTAGCGGTGGTGGTGTGCAGGTTTTATTCTCTTTTTTACATTATGTTATTGATGCATTTGTTAAAAACACATCAAAATCTGTAATGTACCTTTTACTTGGGCTGTCAATATTTTTGGTGATGCATGTTTTTGTATAGTATTGATGTAATTATATTGTTTTAATGGTATATTGTTAGTTATGGTTCTGTATTGTTTCATTTATCTGAGATTTTGTTTGTTGTTACTGTAGATATATGATAATGCATGTTTATCATAGGAATGATGTAAAAATAGTGTGTGAATGATATAATATTAGTTATAGTTATATATTTTGTTTCCTTTTTTTAAGCATGGATCAGCATTGTGTGTTAGTACATAAGCTATATACACCATGTAACAGTTATTTATACATCATAATTCAACTAAATGTATACTTTAAAGTTTATTTCGTGTGCATTATATTTGTTAGTGTTTATCCAATTGGTTTTTTGGCTATGTATTTTTTTTTTGTGGATTAATTGTCTTGGGTTAATATTGTGCAGGGGTACGTTGGTAATGTTTTGTCTAAGTTGGCGTCGCTAGCTATCGATGTAATGGACATTATTCTTATGTTGAATAATGTGCCTCGGGAGCTGTCTTCTAATCCTGACTTTGGAAAGATTGAAGCTGTGGCGAGGAAGTTGATATGCTTTTTCGATGAAAAATCTAGTGAAGAAACTGGTGGTGGCCAAGGGCTTGGTAGCGAGACTCAACAGAATGATGCATTTTGGAATAATTCGGAAAATATTGCGACTTTGGAGAAGGTTGAGCAAGCGATTTGCCAAATGGGACTCTATTTTGGAAACATTGCGAAAATACGCTGAGGAGAATTTTGTTGAGGAACAGCCGCAAGTCGGGGGCGTGAGTGTATTCTTTTTTTAAATTGTGTAGGCTTTTTTGTTTTACTTATGGATTGTTATGGTTTACGTGTTGGAGAAGGATACGAGCATAGCTCGGGGTGGTGACAATGGAGTGGACATTGTACAAGGTGCTGATGTTCAAGCTCAGAATGGTATCGGTGGGGAGGTTGCGAATGTTGAGACTGGAATTGATACGCCCACTGTAGAGGTCTACATGCGTAAGGGTAAGAGGAAGCCACGTAAATCTGTGATGATGACGTCGCCCTTTCATGCTAGACAGGTTGATATTGCACATAAGTTGAATAGGATTCACAATGTGGTTGCCTAGTGGGTTTTTGAGAATATAGGGTCTGACAGGTTGTGTGTTTTTAGATATCCGTAGTTTCTTTTCGGTTTGTGTCATTTTTCTTGTTAGTTTGTTTTTAATTTTTTGTTAATGTATGCGGGAATGAGGTTATTTTTAGGATGGGTGACATGATGCTTATGAGAGAGGAGTAAGAGACAATGAGGCTAGGGGAGTATATAAGCATTCTTTGTTATTGATGTCTGGTCCAAATTGCTAAATGCGAAGGAGGAATGAAGGATCACGAACTCCCTTCTAGGTTTTTTGCGACGACCTTAGCGACGGTATATGTCCTTATTAGTGTTTGTGTTTTAATTCTGTTTTCTAACATGTAGCCATTGATTTTGCATGTGTGTATTTTTTAAAGGATAATGGTGAATGGTTTTTGTGTTTTTGATGCACATATAGTAATAAAACAATGCATCTTTATAAGTTTTTTTATGATAGCATAAAATGATGTACAATTAGTTATACAATTATGCATTGTGAGTTATAAAATGGTGCACATTTTAGTTATTAAATGGTGCACAATTATATATATACTAGTGCACAATTACTTATATTATGGTGCATAATTAGTTACAAAATGTTGCTCAAATAGCTAAACAGAGTGCAGATGTATATGATGGTGCATTTTTTAGTTTTTGTAGGTAGAGGCATAAAATGATGCACATTTAATAAGAATATCATGCACTGTTAGTTGTATAATGGTGCACACTTTAGTTATAAAATGATGCACAGTTTAGTATGTAAAATGATGCAAATTAAGGTATAAAATGCTGCACAAATAGTTATACAATGGTGTACATTTAGTTGTAAGATGGTCAATTGTTTGAAGTTTCTATGATGAGGAATTGAACTATTTGATGATTTGTAGTTTTTGTGTTCGTAGTTGTACTCTGTTGTGGCCCCTATGGATGATTTGAGTGAGGAAAGGGTTCTGGCTCTGTTCTAGGAAACGTTTTACTGCCGTGTGAGTTGATTCTGTGTGGTTTTTACATGTTCGTGCGACTTGCATTTCAGAGACATGTTACACGATCTACCCGTGTAAAAGGCACACGACCGTGTGAATGGTTCGAAGCAAAAAAGAGAGCAAAACACTTCACACGACCTGACCGTGTGATCTGCACACGGCCATGCGATCCGTCATGCGTCTAATTTTTGTTTCATTTTTCCGTCAGAACTCTACAAATGATCTTTGAAAGCACCTATATAAAGGGACCAGGGCCTTGAACGATTTTCATACTTCGTACACCATAAAATACATCAAAATACACTAGGGTTACACAAATCAATAGTCTTCTGAGAGAGAATGGCTAGTCTACGAAGAGCACCACAATGCCTTTCGCATCTACGGAAGCACAAGTGTTCGAAGACTTGGAAGGAGGATCCATCCTGACAAGAAGGGTTTTTCTTTCTTAGTTTAGATCTCTTGTTTGTACTTAAACTATGTCAAACTATTTGATTTCATCTTTGTTTATGAATTTGTTGTCAAATATGATAGGCTAATCTTTCTGATCCTATTGCATAATCAAAACTGTGGATTCATGTTAAATCTATATTAATTATTTTCTTGATTTATTTATGTGTTCTATTATATGAATTCAAATGCTTATTTCTTGTAGATTATCTGATAATTTGCATGTCATATTTGTTAGTCCATAATCCGGGAGGTGAGTTCTAACAAACGAAAATCGGGTTCAGACACAAATGGGAGTAATGTATCGGGAGACTACAACTGTTTGTGGGGAGTACTTCAATTCAAAGATCGTTTGGGAGTTAACAATAGTTGTAACGTATTGGGAGATCTACAATTATTATTAATCAACTATTGTTGCGCCACCTGGGAGGGGGAATAAACTAATTTAGGAATTGAACCCATAGAAACACATGAATTGGTTTTCATAAACATTAATTGGATTTAATATTAAAGAACAATGTTAAGATTATGTGCCTAGGGTTACTTTCGTATGAGTTAAAAAGACTTGTGGAGTTCGGGTTTTTATAAATTTACATCTTTTATTTTACTTAGATATAAATTGTGATTTTCGGTCGCTTCAATAAAATTGGAATATGCTGTTACTATAGCCTAAGTGTTTCATATTCAATCCCTGAGGAATATGACCTTGCTTGCCATTATTCCATAAACTACGTTATACACTTGCAGTATTGTAAAGAGATTTTTGTGATCAGTGGTACCAGATGTGACAAGTACGAACAAATGCTGGAGAGTCTGGTAATTATTGTACTTTGTTTTTTTTTGTAAATATGTTTTAGTTTTAGTATTATTTTTTGTCCAAATATGTTTGTTATAATCTGGTGGTCAGTTAGTTATGTGATAATGTACTTTTAGTGTGCTTTTGGTGCACATGCACATATGATGAAATGGCAAAGTTGTTTAGTGCATTGTTAGTTGTAAAAGTACGACAAAGATAGGTTTAGCTTTTGGAACAACTTATGATGTTTCTAGTTATTTTTTGTTTTTATGTATTTTTTTAAATCTAATTTGTGTATGTGCTTTGGCATTTAGTTCAGTAGGAGGTATTTTCTCAATATTTGCTTGCGCGCGGTTATTACCAGGTATCACGTGTTGTTGAAAAATGTTCCCCAACTAGGCTTGCTATATCGTGGAGGGATTCGAAAAATAAAATTGATTGTGTAGTCTATGCGATGCGGCACATGGAGATCTACATGGGGGGAGCGTTGAAGAAATGAAAAATAAAATTGATTGTGGAGTCTATTCTTTGTCTTGAGCTAATTTGTCCTTGTGTTCATATAATAAGCGTGATAAATCTGCCAATTTTTCCACTCTTCCGTTTGTAAGTCTTATGCAGCTATGGAAAGTTGACCACAAATCACTTAGAGTTGTGTTTGCTTCTTCCCTGCCTTCGAATTTGTATAGTTGCCCGCTTGTTGTTGATCGATGTATGGATGCCAGTTTCATCCACCGTGTAGGTATGTACTTATTGGGATTTTCCTTGAGGTCTTTGAATACAACGAAGATGTGCTGACATAAAATCCCATGCATTTCGAACATCTTGCAGCTACACATTGCTTTTGTTTCTTCTTTGTAGTACAGTACATTGAAAATTGCATCATTTTGGTCATTTATTGAGTAGGAACAGCTGCCATTTGATCTTGTGACCAAATGTACTGAGCACTTATAACATGCGGTTTCAATCTCCAGGCTTTTTTTTTAAAAATAACATGCACGTACAATGTTGCTGCATGTTTTTCAATGTCCAACGACGTCTTGCATTCGAGGATAAAAGTGTCACTGTCATTGTTTAGTTTGTGTACTACGTGTCGTTGAGAATCCATTGCGCTATCAAAGTGCATGAAAAACTCTACTAAATTGACCTGCGGGTCTGTAAACCCACTGAACCAATTGTTCGTCCTTTCAGACCGTGACATAGTTCGCAAGTAAACCTCCCATAGGAACATCTCTAAAATAAGCGGGTATCCAATTATTCCTGATTTCACACAGTGATGAAAACCAGGGATGGGTTTCTAGATTGAATTCCGTCATCACTGATTGTCATAATATTTCAAATTTAGCAGGTTCAATTAGGTCATTCCAAATAGCTGAATTAAGACGACGTAAGAATTACTCATTTTTTAACAATGTATGGCCGACTTTGGTGCTCACCTTCTCCATAATGTGCCACATACGTAGGCAGTGCCTTGCGGTCTTGAAAACAATTTTGAACGCATTTTTCATTGTCGGATCCTGATCAGTTACAATGTAGTACGACTCTATGCACATTGTTTTCGAAAAAAATTCTGAATAACCAGACATAGAATTCCTCATCATGCTTCAATTATAATCCACATGCAAATGTAACACAACAATGATGGTTTTCGATGCCTGTGAACGGTGCAAAAACCATTTTGTACATGTGAACAAGAACATTGTAATGCACCATTGTTTAATAAAAGTACATTATATATATAGGGATTGGTTCAAATGAGACCAACCCCTTTAGGTGAGTCCATAGGAATACTTATGGACTCTTGATTTAAAATTTTAGATGGTGTAGATCATTCTAGTTATTTTAGGCTACTAAGGGTATATATGTCCTTTTCTATATCATCAATTTTTTAAACAGACGGGTTAATATCCTTTAATAACTATTTTTAAGGCAAATACAATCTTACCTTTTTCAGTTGGCCGATATTTAGGGAGAGAAACCCCATCAACTTCAACCGTGTTTGTTCAGTTATTTTCATATCAAAACCGATACGTCTTTGATCGTGAAATTCTTACCGCAAGCGTACGGTGTCAAGTTTTAGTATAGTTTTGAAAGTAGGGTTATCGTCTCCACAGGGATTGTTATCGAATTTTAAACTAAGTACTATAATTAAAATAACTTAATTATATCTAGAAATCGAAAAGAGATGAGTGTTTATGAAACTAAAAATAAAACTAAAATTAAATTAACAATTGGTTCAGACAATTAATCAAACACTTAAGATATGAATTCTAGAGGGTTGATTTCACCTAGTTATCCCCTATGTTCTCAATCCAGTTCATTAATCACAAGTTATCAATCTATAAGCCAATATTCCTACCGTTTATCACTTCATCTCTCGAGTGCCAAGTGATTCTAGATTCCAATTCTGATTTCGATATCTCTATAAAAATCATAAATTAAACCCTAATACGCTCGATGAATATTCTATCACAGACTTCAAAAGATTCATAAACCTCTCGGTTCTATGAAACCCTAGGTTGTGCTATTCTATGGCCAGGTGTTCAATTACCTCTCTCGAGTGTCAAATCAAACACGCCAAACAATCTAAACTATTGATCGAGATAATTCGAGATGCAATCAAATCAAATAAATAGCACAAATAGATTAATTAACATATGAATTTCATAAACCGGAATTCAAAACATAGGTTGAAACGTAAGTTACATCAATCCCCTAGAAAGATGGGTTTAGCTCATAATGGATGTACAAAAACTCATAAAGAAATAATTGTACATTTCAAGAATTGACAAAGAAAAACAAAGAAAGGAATTGAAAAGAGAAGAGAATGAATTCTCTCTGTGTCCAGATGAGAAAATGCCTTCAATTGTCGTCCCAAACCCTAGCTCCGTGTTTCTTGTCTTGCGTTCTGCTCAAAATAATGTCCGACTCCTGTTACGTACGCCCCTTGGTGTATTTATAGGTCAAAACATCCAAAATCCGTCAAAAGCCCACAAAATACCTAGCCCATTGTTCAGCCCCTGACCGCGCGCTGCATCGCTTCCCATCGCGCGCTGCAGCGTGCGCTGAAGATCATCACCGCTGCACACGATGGCGCTGCAGCGTGCGCTGATCTCTGCCACTGTACTAATTTTAGTCCCCGCGCTGCGGCGCAAGAGTTTTGGCGCTGCGGTGCTCGTCCGTGAACCACAATTTTCCGCTTTTCAACTTCTAAAATGCGATTTTCTCCCTTCAAACACGTTTTTCACCATTTTTGCTTAATTTTGGCTACCAAGACCTGTCCCAATTCTCAAACGACAACAAATCCTAGTCTAGAATACTCAATACGTTGGTATAAAACCAACTTAACAAATACCCCCAAACTTAGACGTTTGCTTGTCCTCAAGCAATTACAGACTCTAAAAAATCAACAAACATGAAGGGACCAAAAATAACGGCAACTAACTCAAACCGATTAACTGCAAAACTTCACAACCAAACTCATTCGTCAAATATCGTTTCACTACCAATTAAGCATGTGTTTTAAAAATGTGATCATGAGTGTGGAATGTTCATGCCAACTCCGTTTTTATTATCCATATAGATTCATGCAGTCAAGTGTTTTCAAGATGATCCACTTTGTTAATATCAAGATGAGGTGCTTACCGAACTCCATAGGCTTGTCTTTCACACTAATCTCCACTAATGTAGGCTAATGTAACACAAGGATCAATAGGACTTTCAAAGCTTGTAATGTGGGCTTAGGGTAAGGTAGGAAAATATAGGATTAAGTGGCTTAAAACACCCAAACACACAATTATCACTTCAAATCACCATTTAATAACTACCCTTCACTTTTTTGACATCCCCAATGTTCTCACTTTATGAACCCTCAATCCCACTGATTTGCATTTTTTTTCCCAAAACCCCCAAACTTATTCTTTTGCATGCTTTACACATGGGGTTTCATCTTTTCTTTTCTGGGGCAACTTCATACAATTTAACACATATCCTTCTCATCATACCCTCCTCAACCTTCAATATTTTTCTATACTTTGTGTGTATGAGTGACGGGTAATTAAGATTTTCACATTTAGGCTCTAGGTATTCGATTGGTTGCCAAAGAAACGGGTTTAAAAGGCTCAAAAGGGGACACTAGGGAAAATATAAAATAAAGGTAGACATTTTAGGCTCTAGCTTGTTCAAAGATGGCCTAAATCACTTCCTTAATGTTAGTTCAACTAGGATTTCACCTCGACTAGTGATCAGACAAGTTCTAGAATCCAGTGGGATCATACAAGAAACACTAAACCACATATTCATCCCAAATAAATCAACAGAATTAAGCACATAGATGGAATTAATGGAAAGAAGATTAGATCATAGTTCAAACACATGCTCTCTTGACCGTTCAACTCATATTCCATAAATTCACTTAGTCATGCAGTTTTACAGTTTTACAGACGACCCGACTCGACTCTGGACTCTTTTTTCATTTTTTTGCCTCAAGAGACTTGACTCGATGAATAAAAATGGACTGCACCCCTCCAAACTTAAAACGACATTGTCCCCAATGGAGAGGTATTTAAAAGGACTTTCCTGGTAGCCGAGGAGCGAATGCTCCTTATCAAAGTCATGTGGTACTACTACGTGTATGAGGTGTCTCGTATAAGCTCACTATGCATCCTAGCGCACGAGCCCGTGGGTTTTGTATGCCTCTGAGGTGTGGTCTTGTTCCTCCCTTTCGCCTTGGCCCGGTCCTTTTTGGTTTCGCATCTTTGTAACCTAGCAAGGTAGACAAGAAAACAAAACTCGTGGAGCCACGGAATTCGATTATGGGTAATATATCAAAAATCAAAGCACGTACATAATGCACCCAAGTGGAAAAATGTAGTGCCCTGTCAAGAAGATAAGCATAGATATGCAAGATAGCACTAAACAATGTGAAACTGTCATTGGGGCATTTAATCAAACACCTCATATGCATGAGTTTGGGAAAAGATGGTACATGCAATGAATAACTCAATTCAATTCCCAACATTCAACACCAACCTAAATCTAGCATGATCAACCAATCCACAATCCACAAATCAACAACAATTATCCTAGCACTACTACAATCCATCACACAAAAATAGAGAGATGGGGAAAACCATGGGGTGGGGTTTGGAAGTTGCAAACTTACCAAATAATGAGTGGAGGAGATGAAGATGGTGAGTATGGTGTTAGAGTGCTCCTTTGTGAAGATGGAAATGAAGTTATGTGAATTTTTGATGGTGCACATGTATGCTCTTTGAGTTGCCATGCCAAGAGAAGAAGAGTGTGTGTGTGTTAAACAAGGGCCATGGGGCTGTTTTTTAAAAAACAATTGAGCATCGAGCGATCGAGGCATTGCAAATACAGCGCCCACGGGCGCCGCAACGCCAAAGTCGGATTGCGGTACATGACGGATGAGGGGCATGCTGCGGCACCCCAGACAGTGCCTGCGGTCTTTGCCTACCCGCTTGCACATCGCAACAGGATTTTCCTGGCACATCAATTTTTTTTAAATCGCTTCGCTCACGTGTTACCGCAAGGGGTTGGGAAATGATGCAACTTGCTACTCCTAAAAATGCAAAAATCAGAAAAACAAAAACAACTACTAACTATATTAATACTACGAAAGCAATAAAAGGGGCTTGGGTTGCCTCCCAAGAAGCGCTAAGTTTACAGTTTTCAGCCAGACTTTGTCAGATTATCCTCAAGTTGGAGCTCCAATTGGAACGTTATCCATGTTTCCCTTTGAAACTTCCCAACCTCCAATGCCTTCAGCTATATTCCCAACCATCTGCTTACCATCATTTAATTCAAATTTTAGCCTGTTGGTTGGATGGATGGTGAATACGACTTTCTCTTGATTTACCCGCAGAGTTAGCTCCCTCGTCTTTACATCGATCAAAGCCCTTATTGTGGCTAAAAACGGCCGCCCAGAGATTATAGGTATTTTCCTATCCTCATTCACGTCCAACACTACAAAATCCACGGGAAAAACAAATTTATCAATTCTTACCAACACGTCTTCAATGATTCCCCAAGGATAGGCGATGGATCGATCAGCAAACTGCAAAGTGATATTGGATGGTTTCACCTCCCCGAGCCCAAGCTTCATAACATCAGAGAGAGATATAAGATTCACACTGGACCCAAGATCACAAAGTGGTTTCTCAAAGAAAACTTCTCCAATAGTACAAAGAATAGTGAATTCTAGAGGGTTATGAAACTAAAAATAAAACTAAAATTAAATTGACAATTGGTTCAGACAATTAATCAAACACTTAAGATATGAATTCTAGAGGATTGATTTCACCTAGTTATCCCCTATGTTCTCAATCCAATTCATTAATCATAAATTATCAATCTATAAGCCAATATTCCTACCGTTTATCACTTCCTCTCTCTCGAGTGCCAAGTGATTCTAGGTTCCAATTCTGATTTCGATATATCTATAAAAATCATAAATTAAACCCTAATACGCTCGATGAATATTCTATCACAGGCTTCAAAAGATTCATAAACCTCTCGGTTCTATGAAACCCTAGGCTCTATGGCCATGTGTTCAATTACCCCTCTCGAGTGTCAAATCAAACACACCAAACAATCTAAACTATTGATCAGATAATTCAGATGCAATCAAATCAAATAGCACAAATAGATTAATTAACATGTGAATTTCATAAACTGGAAATCAAAACATAGGTTCAAACATAAGTTACATCAATCCCCTAGAAAGATGGGTTTAGCTCATAATGGATGTACAAAAACTCATAAAGAAATAGTTGTACATTTCAAGAATTGACAAAGAAAAACAAAGAAAGGAATTGAAAAGAGAAGAGAATGAGTTATCTCTGTGTCCAAACGAGAAGTGCCTTCAATTGCCGTCCCGAACCCTAGCTCCGTGTTTCTTATCTTGCATTGTGCTCAAAATAATGTCAGACTCCTGTTACGTACGCCCCCTTGGTGTATTTATAGGTCAAATTCTTGAAAATCCGTCAAAAAGCCCACAAAATACCTAGCCCATCATTCTGCCCCTGACCGCGTCTTTCGCAAAGGTTGCCTCCCATCGTGGCTGAAGATCATCACCGATAGCATCTTTGGCCTTATTTCGGCAGCCACGATCTCTGCCCAGCCATCGTACTAATTTCAGCCCCGGCTGCGCGCGGGGTTTGCGTGCGGTGCTCGTTCGTAAACTACAATTTTCCGCTTTTCAACTTCTATAATGTGATTTTCTCCCTTCAAACACGTTTTTCACCGTTTTTTGCTCAATTTTGGCTACCAAGACCTGTCCCGATCCTCAAACGACAACAGATGACATGAACTCGACTCAAACGACACTAAAATACCTGAAAACAACGCAAAATCCTAGTCTAGAATACTCAAAACTTTGGTATAAAACCAACTTAACAGTCTTCCGCCATTTTTTGAACCGACGGTACCTCTCAAACTAAACCTTATTGTTTAGTCTTCTTGTTTAAACATCCCATGAATGGCGTCATTTTTTTCTTGTTGCTTGCGGATTTTCGACGCTCTCAAGCAAGTTTTGTGGAGAAGGAAGTTCGATCTTGTGCAGAAGGAAGTACTCTTTGTAAACCGTCGTTCGATTTTGATTTTCTCGAAGGTATTTTGTGTTTTGTTTCTTAATTATTGGATTTTCTCAATTCAATTTTTGTGTAAAATTTCGTGTTTTTGTTTTTGTGTAAATTACAACAAAAATTTGTGTTTTTAGGTTTGGAGCAATTGAAATCATATATCAGTTGTGATTTATATATGCACCATATTTTCAAACTGACTGTTTGTGTTGTAAGTAGCATCAAATGAAATTACGTCTCCAAACATTGCATAATTGCGCACAGAAATAGGGTCTGCCTAGAACAGTCTCGTCAGTTGATCATTTTCGCCCACATCATAACAAAAAGCCATTCCTGGACACATCACTTTTTTTTTAAAGAATTTGTCAATTATCAATTGTGTGTCTGCCCCACGTATTTATGCGTTCAAGTCTCTTTTGAAATTCTTGAAATCATTCTGTAATGCACCGACTTGTGAATATCCTCCAACAATCTGCCTAAATAAGTGGTGTATCTTTGTAGTGCCTAAGTTGTCCTTTGAACAATTTATTATAAATTTTTGGTGACCAAAATTTAAATTTCGATTTACTTTAAGAAAATGCCAGTAAGATTCCAATGTGAAAGAATGTGTGTGGCGTTCTTCGAAATGCTTTATTATGTATGCACTGTTCCCTGTGTATTCTAGTATGCAGTTTGCCTTGCAACCATTGCGGTTTGAAATTCTCTTGCGTCTGCTTGTATGTTTATAGCTTCCCTCTCCATTTCCTGCAATTGTTGTATGTTTAAAATAGCCCTCTCGGTTATATACAATGTACTATACCCGGATCTCTTAGTTTTTAAATTTTTCAGAGGTGCTTCTTCGTATGTCAAAACCGCATCTTTTACCGTAGTCCCTATAAAATTGTACACCGTCCTCCAATGTAGGAAATTGCATGCCTATTTGTGGTATTTTTTCTTGTTCAATTTTAGGTATCCAGTATTTAGTAGAACCATGGGATATTATGATGTGTTCTCGTACTTCTGTGTGTTGGCTATTTGCATCAAGTAAATCTGCACAAAATATTCTATCAATGTGATGGTGGGTAGATGTAATATTCATCATATATTTTTACACCAATTTTGTAATAATTATGCACTATATATGTACAAATAAGCATCAAATGACAAATGTTTTTTTGTCATGGTTGTCTAATTTGCACATTTTTTGCAAATAACAACTAAATATGCACTGTTTTATTCCTATTTATGCACCACTTTATCAATATCTTTATACTTATATTTTACCAATCCTATTTTTACTATTTTTGTAATGTGCACAAGTTACACATCAAGATAAGTATGTATCATTTGATTAGTAATTATGCATCAATTGTACACTAGGTATGCATCACATCTTCAATGTATGAATCAAAGTAACAAAGGTCATTTTCAACATAAGAAAAAATTGTGCACTAATCATTTGGATGAACATAAACACTAAATATGCATCGTGTTTATAAAGTTATACATTTCGTACACACTATATATGCATCAAAATAAACTAATTGTGCATCATTTTTTATAAAATTGTGCGTCACGTATACACTATATGCGCATAAAAAATAAACTAATTGTGCATCGTTTTTTCCAATGGACCAAAATTAAGTTGTTACCTTTTCAATTTACCAGGGTTCAAAGATAAACTAAATGTGCATCATTTTTTTTTCAAATTATACATAAAAAAACACTAATTATATGTAATTTGTTTGTTATTTAAATGAGTGAATGTGTATATGAAAGAAGACAATGGATGTAAACAGGGTTATTTTTTTGACGATTTGCAGATAACTATGGCATATTACAATCTTGTTATTACGTATCAGAATTATACGTACCAGGGTTATCGCCTGCAAATTCGATGTTTTCATCTGTATTATCCATTGATATGCCACTCTGGTGTTCATGAGTATATTGATCTTCCATGGTGTAGGTCGCAATTTTTTCCTCAACTGCTTTTGATTTTCGTTATTTCTCAAGTTTTGCAAGAAGACAGAGAGGGAGAGGGGAGTTGATATGGTGTGATTGTGTTTTCAGTTATGGAAACGTGATCTTCATCACATCCATGATTTTAGGGGCGTTATTATGGGAAGTTTCTTACAGATTTTGTTAGTTACTATTTTGCCCTTTTATCCTTTAATTAGTTGATAAATGATGTAATTTTGCCTGGCATCTGGACCATTGATTAAAGGGAGTGGATGGATAGGATCAATCCATACGGTCTCTCAAGAAGAGGTCATCTTACGAGATCATATCCCTTTATATATATATATATATTTTTGATAGTCAAAATATTATTTGAGAATAGTACTTTTGATACAAGAAATAATTATAATAATAATAAATGTAAGAATAGGGGAAAAAGGATTAAAATCATAATTAGGATTCAATGGGGCCTTATATATTGAATAATACACTAATTATGTACACAAAAATAATATACAATTAGTATACATGGAAAGCTTTAGCTAATAAAATATAGTTATATAATTAATGTGTGTATGAATGATTACATACGATACAACTTAATAATTAAGTTAATGTTATAGAACATAAAAATTAAGAACACAAGAGAACTAATATTTATAGTGATATTATAGAACTATCAAAACATAAATAATATAGAGAGAATAATTTAGTAGGGAGAAAGTAATTCTTTCTATTTCTCTTTGATATTATGCGTATATTTACAATCAAGATTATGCCTATTTATAGGCATAACACCACCGTAAATTACAATTGATTAGGTATGGTGTATTAGGTAGAATAGAGTAGTTAGACATCTGCTAATATTGTGACACCCCCTTGGATATCTCACTACTGGATGAATATGCCTCGTTAAAAACCTTGAGTCGAAAAAATTTCGGTTGGGAAAAATCGAATATAAAGGAAAAAGAGTACATTCTCAAATCCAGACCTTGTGCACCAGCTGTCTTGTTAAAAACCTTAAGCTGGAAAGACCCAATGGGATAAAAACCAGACAAAAGGGAAAAAAAAGTGCAGCTCATAGTATATTTGTTCCCCCTGAAACGTAAGATATTAGCTGCATAACTTGATCCATTAATCTTGCTTTATATTGACTCTTCTTATTCCGATGTCGTAAACTAGTTTCTCGAATGTAGACGTAGGCAAGGATTTTGTAAACAGGTCAGCAAGATTATGACAAGAGTGAATCAGTTGAATATCTACCTCTCCACTTTTCTGGAGCTCATGCGTATGGAAAACTTTGGTGAAATATGCTTGGTCCTATCAATTTTTATGTAACCTCTTTTTACTTGAGCTATACACGCTGCATTATCCCCATAAGTAATAGTAATGGTATTTGTAACCGACTTCAATTGACAACTATTTCGAATATGTGTTATAACAAATCTTAACCAAAAACATTCTTCCAAGCCTCATGAAGAGTAATTATCTCAGAGTGACTAGAAGAAGTTGCCACTAATGTTTGTTTGGCAGATCACCATGATATAGTTGTACAATTATAGCAAAATATTTAACCAGATTGTGATCGACTTTGTGCAGATCAAATCTATATCCCTCATCAACATAACCAACTAATCCAGAGTTAGTGGATTCCTTTGAGTAAAATAACCCCAAATCTATAGTACCACTAAGGTATCGAAAAATATGTTTAATACCATTCCAGTGTCTTTGAGTTGGCTCAGAACTGTATCGTGCAAGTAGATAGATAGCAAAAATGATATCTTGTATGGTGCATTGTGGTAAATACATTAATGCTCCAATAGCATTGAGAAAAGGTACTTCAGGACCTAAAATCTCTTCATCTGACTCCTTTGGTCGAAATGGATCTTTATTCGAATATAAACTTCATACGACCATAGGGGTACACAAGGAATAAGTATTGTCCATAAAAAACTGTTTGAGCAATCTTTTGGTATAAGCAGATTGGTGGACAAGTATTCCTTTATCTTTATGATCTAGCTCAAGACCAAGGCAGAGTTTGGTTTTCCCAAGATCTTTAACCTCAAACTCCTTCTTCAGATATTCAGCATCATTAGATAATTCTTTAGGGGTGCCAATCAAATTCATGTCATTGACATATACAACAATGATAGCAAATCCAATATCTAATCTTTTAAGAGAAACATATGGGCAAATGATATTATTTTATAACCTTTCTTAGAAAGATATTCATTAAGTTTATGATACGACATGCGACCAGATTGCTTTAATCCATACAACGACTTTTACTTGATCGAGTAAAGTTCACGAGGAGTATCTTATTTTCGTATTTTATATCCCTCAGGGATTTTCATATAATATCAGAATCGAGTGAACCGTATAGAAATGATGTTACCACGTCCATTAAACGCATATCCAGATTCTCGTGGACAACCATACTAATGAGAAAACGAAATGTGATAGTATCCATCACAGGTTAATATGTTTTATCATAATCAATCCCAGGTCTTTGGGAGAATCTTTCTTCCACGAGTCGAGCTTTATATCTCACAATCTCGTTTTTCTCATTTCTCTTATGAAAAAATACCCACTTGTACCCATTGAACTTTATATTATCTAGAGTTCGAGTACTTTTCCCAAATACATTTCGTTTCTCTAGGAAAACTAATTCAAATTTTATTGTTTCCTCCTACATAAACCAGTCTGGCGTCTAACGACATTCTATTTTAGAATGTGGTTCACTATCATAATCATTATCAATGATTTCTTGAGCAACCGAGAATGCAAAATTATCATCAATAATTATTTTATTTCGAACCTGTATCTCATTACAGTAGCTCAAGGGGTTCTCAATGCTATCAAAATTTTTAATTTAATTATTTTCTATGATATTAGGCTCTAGTTTCATCTAGAGCATGCTTACTCGTATCAATTCTCCCTTTTTTTCGAGGAACAGTATCCTTTGAGCCAATAGGTCTGCCACGTTTTTATTGTGGGGCATTATCATTCATTTCTTATGTTCTTCAGGAACAATAATCCTGGCTGGAACATTCACAGTCGGAATATGAGACTTTGTGACTTTGCTAGCATCATTAAATGCATTAGGAAGTCTATTGGCAATATTCTGTAAATGAATGATTCTACTCACCTCACTTTCATATTTAGGAGTAAGCGGGTCCAAATATGATACATTTTGTTGCAAAATGAGGTAAAGCTAAAAGTCCGTTCGACATCCCCAACTGGCTTTTGTTTTTCATTTTGCAACACAGCTTTATCCATTCCCATTGATGGAAATGTTATTTCATCAAAATAGCAATCCGCAAAATGAGCGGCAAATAAATCTCATGTCATTGTTTCCAAATATCGAATAATTGACGGAGAATCAAATCCAACGTATATACCAAGTCTACGTTGTGGACCTATTATTGTTCTCCTAAAAATGTGGAATCGTTACTTGAATATCACAACCAAAAGTGCGTAGGTGCGAAATGTTCGGCTAAAATCTAAGTGTTAATTGCATTGGGATTGCATATAATAAGAAGTGGAGCCTAATCTGATAAGTGCTGATGCATGCAATACTGCATGACCCCATGCTACACTAGTGAGCTTTGATTACATTAATAATGTACGAGGAATGACCTGAACTCATTTAATCAGGGATTCTGCTAACCCATTCTGAGTATGAACATGTGCTACTGGGTGCTCAACATTAATTCCCAGTGCTGCACAATATTCATCAAAACTTTTTGATGTAAATTCTCCGACATTATCCGTTCTTATATTGTTAATAGGATAATCAGGGAAATGTGCTAGGAGTTTAATAATTTGCGCTAGTAATCGAGCAAATGCAATATTTATAATAGATAATAGACATACATTTGACCATCTACTCAATGCATATATTAAGACCATGAAATATCTAAATGGTCTGCTTGCTGGATGTATTGGTCCACAAATATCACCATGAATACGTTGTAAAAATGATGGTGATTCATAACCAATCTTTTCCATTGAAGGTCTAGTAATGAGTTTTCCTTGTGAACACGATTCACATAAATACTCTTTGGATATCAACATTTGTGTGCCTTTCAATGGATGTCCATTAGTCTGTTCAACAATACTACACATCATAGTAGTTCCCGGGTGTCCTAGGTGATCATGCCATAACCCAAATATATAAGGATTCAACAGCTTCCAAGGCATGGTGGCGTAGGATTCAAAAGCTTTAATTGGGACATAATATAATCCAGAAATTGTCGCTTCAAATTTCTCATGGGCACCCTTCTTTCCCATTTTATAGGATGTGATACATAGACACTCTTTATCATGGTCATTTAGTGTCTCCAAATGATAGTCATTATCACGCACATCCGTAAAACTTAGTAGATTTCTTTTTGATCTACTAGATAATAATGCATTTTCAATCTGCAGGATTTTACCATTAGGAAACATTAATGTTGCATTCCTGGAGCTATCAACCGAATATAATTGTAACTTGTGCCTTGCACAGTTTCACACTCGAGAAATATACTTTATTCGTTAATATTGAGTTCGTTGTTGCACTGTCAACATCCAATAGTCTTTCTTCTCGGTGTTTCTGATATACACCTGATAGAACATTATTGAATTAATATTATGCGATTATCCTTATGACTTTATATATCAAATAATTCTATCAATGTAAAATAGTTAAATAATATCTGGGGATGGCAATCTCTGACACGACACGATAACACAACACGAACCTGACTAGAAGTTATCGAAAGGAACCCGAACCCGAACACGAACACGAACACGAGAAACCTGGAGACGACTAACAAGAATCTGACACGAAGTTACCAAATTGTCTAAAAATATAATATCTTGAATTTAATTTAACTTTTTATGTATTTTGAACATAACGCGGGTTTGACCCAAAACTAAACCCGAACACCACTCGATGACCTTGCCACCCCTAATAATAACATAGAGGCACAAAAAATTCGACAACATAGACATATATAATCATCTAATATTACATCATGCCAAAATAAATTGCTATGGCTAACAGGGGATAAATGATGACAATAATAAGCTGAATCATAAGCCAAAAATAACCCGGAGGATATTCTCCAACAAAACTAAAATGGTATACATTATGACTAGCAAGATAAGAAATACCATAGTTGGGTTAAACATCTTGAATGAAGAAATGAAACTAGATTGAAGTATTGAGAATATATGATAATGTGAGGATTGTTGAATGAAATATTGGTATCTTTATAGATAAAAATTAGTGTTCATAGCCATTACATGACCGTTTGGGGGGTTGAATGTGAAAATTTTGAATAATTCACTACAACATAAATGACATTAGGTAACACTGAAAAAATGTTACCTAATGGCCATAAAATGTTACTATAGACAATAGGTATCACTTTTATGGCGCTGCACTTGCCCGTGCTACCTATAGTCTAAGGTATCACTTTTATTAGGTTTTAGTAACACTTTTTTTAAGTGTTACATTAAGTTTTCTATTGGTAACACTTCGAAGCAATATTTCTAAAGTGTTACATATGAATCTTATGTAACACTTTTTTGTAACACTTTTTATATTTGTAACACTTTTAAAGTGTTACATATGAATCTTATGTAACACTTTTTTGTAGCACTTCGTAGAAATACTATTTTTTGCCACCAATTAGATTCGAACCCACGACCTGTTATGTATGGAAGTGGTAATTTGCCACTAAGCTAAGTTGATTCTTATTACAACTTTTGCTTTGTTTTATATATACACACACACACACACACATATATATATATATATATATATTATATGTATATATAATATATTTTATATAATAATGATTATATTTTATAATATATGTATTAAATTATATTATACACTGTATATATCAAATTTTATATTGTATAGTATATAGTTTGAAAATCATATTATATTATATATTAAAGGACACAATAAATTAAAAATATCAAAAATATATATAATAAATTTGTCGACTGATAAATATTCAATCGGTAAAAATAAAAAATATATAAAAATATAAAATTAATTTACCGACAGATAAAAAAGTTCTAACAAAAAAAATAATAAAGAAAATAACGAAAATATAATTTACCGACGGTAAAAATTCCTAAGTAATTACCGACAACATCAATTTTCATTGGTAAATTTTTTAAAAAGTAAAAAAAATATAAAAAAAGGTTAATGATGAAATTGGTCTCTGTGAGTAAAAATTAAAAAATAAATAAATAGTAATAATAATTTATATACATGCGCATTTTCCGTCGGTATTAAGACGTAATTAATTGCCTTCGTAAAAAATAAAAAAAATAAAAGCAAAACTAAAATACTTTGTAAAAAGAAAACAAAAATTCAGTTAACAAAAAACAGAGTACATGATGTCTACAATTTTTAGGTTTGTTGACATCAATTAATTAAATAAATCTTTGACATGATTTAATGATAATTATATAATTTTGTGTTACTAAAATATAGCTTAAAAAGTGTTACAATCAATAAAATATAGTGTTGCCAAGAGTGCTTCTTAAATAAAATGATACCTATTTGGTTACAAAAGAAATAACAAATACAAAGTGATACTTAAAAAGTGTTACTTATATAAAAGTGTTACATATAAACGTTACATGTTGATAAAAGTGTTACTTATTTGCGTTACAGAAGAAATAACAAAAAAAAGTGATACTTAAAAAGTGTTACTTATATAAAAGTGTTACATATAAGTGTTACATATTGATAAAGTTCTACAAAAGTGTTACATAAATATTGTAATGTAAAAAGTGTTACAAACATGTGTTACATATGTATCTTATGTAAATAGTGCTACAAAATTTGTGTTACCTAATGTCATTTATGTTGTAGTATTAGTGGAATTATAATGATATTTTGTAATTGAAATAATAAACACAAATATTGTGATAACAAAATTTGTTTTCATATAAAAGGTTCAACCGGGAAATATATCTTCCCGAGAAAATACATACAAACACATTCAAAATATTCCCACCCTTACAACACCAACATATTTGCATGAAATATTTAGAAACTAATTTAAAATATAGGTACCATTGCTTAAATATTTCCATCGCCAATTAAGTGGCCAATTCTTCCTTTTGGATGCTCAAAGAAATTAGCAACATCTAGATGTATAATATCCACATTCATGTCATCAAATTTATCATCTTCAAGATGATCAGAAGTGAAATTTGCCTCAACACTTTTATCTTTCTTTCGAAGAGATGCTTGATAAAGCTCCACTAAATATTTTGGTTGTACGACATGTACGTGACCAATGACCTTTTATTCCACACCGATAACATTTCTCTTCACTAGCCTCCAGATTTTTTACTTTCTCTTTTCCTTTCTTGTCATTTATGTTCCACTTCTGGTGGTTATTTGCATTTTCATTATTCTGACTACCACGATTATATGGCGTATGTCTTCCATGACCACGACTACGGCCTCTTCCGCGGCCTCTAAAATTATTAAAATTTTAAGCTCTAGTCGTATTTGCTTCAGGGAATGGAGTAGAACCAGTAGGTTGTGATTCATTATTTTTTTTTATCAATAACTCATTATTTTGTTCGGCAACAAGAAGGCACGCAATCAAGTCAGAATACTTTGTGAAACCTTTTTCTTGATATTGCTGATGCATGAGCAAACCCGAGGCATGAAACATATAATTGTTTTTTCAATCATATCATCATCCATAATATTTTCTCCACATAATTCTAATTTTTAAGAAATTTTAAATATCATGGAGTTACACTCATGAATTTGAAATCTTGAAACCTCAATTTTATCCAAGCCTTTGGAAGTATAACCATCTTCAGGTGGTCATACCTTTTTTTCAAATTTTTTCCAAAGGACGGATGGATCTTTTATGTAAGGTATTCAATTTTTAAATTTTCATCCAAATGGTGATGAAGAAAAATCATAGCCTTAATTAGCTTTATCGTGTGCTGATGCACTATTTCCTTCTTTAATGGTATCACCCAAACTTTTAGCATCTAGATGAATTTCAGCATCTAAAGCAATGACATATAATTCTTTCAGCAATATCAGGAGCAACAAAATCAAGTTTTGCAAGGTTAGTTATAAGGATATTTCAAATAATAAATGAATAAAATTTATCGTACTTACCAGAAGTATTGAAAAATTGGCTAGAGACTCGTACTGATAACGTGTTATAGAACAAATAATTTAAGAACAAAAGAGAACTAATATTTATAGTGATATTATAGAACTATCAAAGCATAAATAAAAGAGAGAGAATAATTTAGTAGAGAGAAAGTAATTCTTTCTATTTCTCTTTGATATTGTGCGCATATTTACAATCAAGATTATGACTATTTATAGGCATAACTACCATAAATTACAATAGATTAGGTAGTAATAATAGTGTATTAGGTAGAATGGAGTGGTTAGACATCCACTAATATTGTAACAGTTATATAGTTATATAATATAATGATATATACTTACTAATGGATGAGTACATACATGCGGATAAGTTATGTTGGGGGGATTCACATATATACGTAATACACTCACTCACATTTTTCATAAGAAAACGTGTAACTAACATAGACATGTATAAGAGTATACTAATGTTAAAATAAAGGCTGAGATATTCAAATACCAATTCAGCACCGCCTTAAGACATAAAACATGTGTATAAATAGACGTGTCCAACGGTTCGAACCGAACCGTGATCAAGCGGTTTGATCGTGGTCAACGGTTCAAAAACCGTTGACCCCGGTTTCGGTTCGAACCGGAACCGTAAACCTTAATTTTAAGATTCGGTTACGGTTCCAAAATTATGAAACCGTAAACCGCCGGTTCTAACCGCCGGTTTAACCGGTGGTTTTCCTTTTTTTTTTTTTTAAAAAAAACTGATTTATTTGAATTTTGAATTTTGAAAATTCAAATTTCAAACGGTCACTTTTGTGACCGTTTGTGGCCTTTTTAACCGAAACCGCGTGATTTTGGTTAAAATCGGCCGGTTTTTGTTTTTTTTTTTTTTTTGAAAATTCAAAATTTGAAAAAATCAATGGTCAAGATCATTTGACCGTTGAAAACCGCCGGTTTTTCGAATTTTTTTTTATTTTTTGAATTTCATATTTTTTCCTATAAATACCCCTTCCAATTCATCCATTTTTCCTCACACCAAATTTCTAATCTCCCAATTCTCTACATTCTCTATATTCTAATCTCTCAATTCTCTACATTCTCTATATTCAACTTGTTCAAGTTTAAATTCCAAGTTTCAATTTAATTTTTAGTAGTTTCATACTTTTAATTTCATTAGCTATTTTAAAAATGTCGAGTCGTGGAGGATCTTCCCCACAATCTAAGGGCAAAGGTTTGGCGTCCGCTCCGAGCAACCACCACCACCACCACCACGTTTTGATGAAGCTTTCGATTTGAACAAAGATGAAATCGAAGCTTGTTTTGCTAGTTTGCAACAAGAAGGTGAGGCTCAACCGGAATCACAACCGCCAACTCAAACTCAAAGTCGCCGAGCTCCGCCACTTAGATCCGATATTTTTTCGGTTCATTTTAAAAAAAATTCGGATCCTACAACCGGCGGTTTCAAAGTTACTTGCAATTATTGCACTAATTCCTACAAGTTTAGAGGAGGGGGGCGGTTATGAGACGTTCACGAACCACCTCAACAAAAAACATCCGGATAAAGTTGGGCTAGATCGTGCTCAAACACAACTACCGACGGGATTCACGGGTTCTTCAACAGGTATGGAGTCTTCTTCTTCTTCTTTATTTAAATATACCGATATAAATGCTAGAAAAGAGACAACTTTATTTGTTAGTGGTATGTCACTCCCTTTTAACTTTGCCGATAATAAAAAATTTGAAAGGTATACTAGACGTGCTTTTAACCCCGCTGCTAATAAAATTTCACGTTCTACATTGACTCGCGATATTAAAAAAGCAGTTTGTGAATTTAAGTTTCAATTAATTAAGTCATTTGCTAATTTACAAACAAAAGTTTCAATTTGTTCGGATGTATGGAGTGATCATTGGCAAAGAAGTTTTTATATGGGAATTACTTGTCATTGGGTTGATGATTCATGGACTTTGCAAAAACGTTTAATTGCATATAGAGATTTTAATGTTGAACATACCGCTATTAATATTTCTCATAAAATTCATACTATTTTACAAGAATATGGTTTAGTTACAAAATTTTTTTCAATTTCATTTGATAATGCTAGTGCTAATACGGCTAGTTTACCATCACTTATTAATATTTGTGAACCTTCTATTGGTGGTAAATTTTTTCATGTTCGTTGTATATGTCATATTATTAATTTATGTGTTCAAGATGGTTTAGCTACTTTAAAAGAAGAAATTGCACCTATTAGAGATGCGCTTTTATATTTATCAAGATTTTCTTCTGTTTTGAAAAAATGGGCGAGATATTGTAAAGAAAATAATTTATACCCAAGAAAATTCTCGCCCGATGTGCCAACTCGTTGGAATTCTACATATAAAATGATAAATGATGGTTATGCATATAGAGAAGCTTTATGTTCATTTTTTACCGATCAACAATGTGGCATAGTTTTATTTCCCAATCAATGGGATGCATGCTCTAATTTATGTCAACTTTTAAAGGTTTTTAAAGATGCTACCGAAGAATTATCCGGTGTTTATTATCCTACATCAATTTTAGTTGTAGATCGTTGTGTTAAAATTGCACTACTTTTTAGATCTCTCATGCCTTGTGCTACTATAGGACCAACTATTGCCCAAATGGGATTAAAATGGTTAAAATATTTCACTTATATTCCTAATGTATTTTTAGTTGCAAAAATATTAGATCCTAGAGTAAGATTAGATGGTTTAGAAGAATTGTTAGGAATATATTATAATGCTTTGTTTCCTATTAAAGAACATGACACTCCCATTCCAAGCGTTGTAGTAGAGAATGCTAAAAAATATTTATATGATATTTTTAAAGAATATTCAATAAAATTTGGTGATAGTTTTAGAGGCTCATCTAGTTCTGTTGTTTCTACACCCGATGTTGAACATACTAGTGATATTGGTACGTTTAATGAGGCGTCGGTATTTGCACCATTAGATAATTTTTATGACGCGAGGATACCAAAACGTTCGAGAGGAGGCGCGACCCCTTATCTTGAACTTGATACATATTTAACATCTCCTTTTGATTATACTGAATTTGTAGTAGGGAATTCAAAGTTTGATTTGTTAAAGTGGTGGTCAAAGAGGTCTTCCTCTTTTCCTATAGTAACTTTAATTGCGAGGGAAATATTAGCCGTTCCTGCCTCAACCGTCTCCATAGAGCAAGCATTCATGAGTGAGGAGGTTATATTCGATCCTAGACGATCTAGATTAACAAGAAAAATCTAGAGGCTCAAGCATTGCTCCACGATTGGACAAACGCCGAGGTGCGTGAGCAACACGTCGATTTTGATGATTCCGAAGAAAGCGATAATCTTGATACCGAATCAAGCAACAGGTCACAAAATGATTGAAGAATCACGTTGCCACTTGCCACCTTCCCTAAGGTAAGTAAAAGGTAAGAGAACTACGTAGGGTTCTGATTCCTCTATGAGGATACGTAGGCAATTTTATTTTAATATTCAAAGTTAAATTTCAATTTTTTAACTTAGAATATTAAAATAAAACTCAAACCCATTTCTTTGTTTTCTTTTTTCCTTTCTTTGTGGTTTGTACTTTGTAATTTAAATTTTATACGAAATTGTATTAACTTGTAATTTTATTTTTAAATTGTACTTTGGAATTGTAATATATTAGAATTTTTCATTTTGTAAATTGTAAGTTGTAATTTTACTTTTAAATGAATAAAATTATTTTTTGTGTTACTCAATTTCATTTCCTTCATCAATTGTGTTAATTTATCAATGGTGTTATTTTATTAATATTAAAAACTCAAAAATTCAAAAATTCAAAAATTCAAAAAAAAAAGGAAAAACTGCCAAACCGAACCGAATCGCTAAATCCGCCGGTTTCGAACCGTGGTTCGAACCGAACCTAATCGAAACCATCTATAGGACGGTTAGGTTCCGATTCCACCCTTTGGGCGAACCGGAACCGACGGTTCGGAACCGTAATCGGCGGTTCGGAACCGTTGGACACGTCTATGTATAAATATGCGTTTCCTTGAGAATCAGACGCACACACTGAGAGAGAAACAAAATGTGGGTATGGTTTGCAATAATAAGGCCATGAGAGAATAGAAAAATATGAAATAAAATAGAAGAAGGGAAAAGAGGAAGAAAATGAGGCAATGGTGTGATTGGATCCGTAGGGCATTATAACATCATCAAAAATTCATATTTTCAGCACACTGCATACAGGTGGGATAACTCTAATCTGTAAGTATATTGTACGGTTATAATCATTGTTGTTTCATGTGTCATTTATTTGAAAAAATGAATGTACTCTCCTTCTGGAAGTCAAAAATGAATGAATGGAATTCACCTTCGTAATCCAAATGAATCCTTCGGGATTAATACTAGCTAATGGACTGTCTCACAAGTGGGTATGGTCAACAATGAATTAATGGTTCTTATAAATTGTATGCATGTGACAATTGATTATAACTACTTGCGGTGTTTTCACGAGTTTTTATACTCATATATGCCACATGCATTATATTTTTATTACAGGCCGAGGAATATGACAGTTTGGCTGACGACAACGAGCAGTGTGTCTCATCCCCTTTTGGTTAAAGTGTGGGTTTGTAATATTATATATGTTGGGTTGTTTTAAAAGTGATATTTTACCCAACTTTCAATGTTAACATTAAGTTTTCCACTTAAGGTTCCTCTATCAATTATTTTAATTATAGAAAAGTAAGTTTTAGTGTCATTCCTAAGCCTAGCAAATTGTGAGCGTTACATCTCATATCCAACCATATTCTCAAAATATCTAATCGCAGCCTTCAAATAGTTAAAATATCTAATCGCAGCCTTATAAGCTACGTTTGATAAAGTGGGCATATATGATCTTTTTTTTCTTTAATTAAATAGTTAAAATTTAAAAGCATGCCTTTTTTTCGCTCAAACAAACTTGTTTTGTTCTTGCGCTCTCTCTCATTTTTTTTTATGTTAATCTTAATTTTATATTTTATACTTTTTATTATATTGATATGACTTATTAAAACAAAACATGCATGAAATTGCAATAAAATAAAATAAGCAACTATCTTGTTTTCTATATTATTTCTTTAACAACCATCAATATAATTAATTTAAAATTTTTATATTATTAATCGAGTAGAATTTTGCGACATAAAAGAATTATATTTTTTTTATACTTTTTATTTAGCTTCAAAATCATTAAAATATTTTTTTTCGTATCATGTCTGCTGTTGTTTGATCTTTCCCATAAAAATTGATTTTTAATTGTTTTTGTTTTTTATCATTTTTATTGAAACCTATAGTTTGAAACATGGCATTTTGTTACATTTGTATTATTTTCTAAATGTTGGGCTATGTTTGAAATTCTCTAAGTTGGTTAATTATATATTTTTCATCCTAAAAATATGTTACTGCTTTCGGATAACTGCTTAATATTGTTACAAAAAATATTTTGGTATAATTTTACTTTGTCCTTATTATTTTTGTGTAATAAATTATTTTGAGTTTCTCGTTGTAATATTTGATATTTGGTTTGGGTTAGGTTTGGGTAAATTTAATTAGAATTAAGTAAGAATGATTAAGTGTGGAAATTTCAAAATAATTAGGAGTTATCGAAATGATTGGAAATTTTGAAATGCTTAAGGACTATTTATCATGATCTATTAATTGGGGCCTGACATTTACAATATTATTATATGCAATACATAATAAAACATACAGTTACTTGTTATTAAACTGGTTGGACCGAGGGTTTAACACGAACCTTTAGAGAGACCTAGTTTCTAAAACATAATGTAGATGTTGGTTAAGGGTGTTGGGAAGCATGAGTGGGGCCGATCAAAAATAATAATCGCACACACAAATAATTATCTCAAATAAAATAAAGACTAAGAAAACAAAATGATAAGCCAAGACACCAAGTTTTAACGTGGAAAACACCGAAAAAATAAAGGGAATTAAAAACCACGGGGCAAATACCCACAAAGAATCCACTAACAAATACTGATTACAAAATAGCACAAGCTTTTTACCAAAACTTGTTTTAATTACTACAATGGGAAAAATACTCGTTGTTGGTATATCTCTTAACACTATAAAGTACCCCCAAAGAAAACCTACAAAATTTTCCAAAGCTCACACAATGTGAAGAAACTCAACCCCACTATTTTCTGACACACAGTCAAATGTTTATAGTAATCTCTATATCTATTCTGAAGCAAATAATCCCCTTTAATTGGAGAAAACTCTCTCACTCGAAAGGACGCTAGGCCAAACTATCTCTTAGCTTTTCTCTCTATTTTTTTCTCTCGGTTGTATCCTCCAAATAATTCCTATTTGTAGGCATATATCTGTCACGCCCCAGACGGAATGCGACGACGATCTACAACTTAAATACAAATAAACCAAACAGTCTAGACGAATATCAACGAAAACCCAATGGAACAGAGTCAAATAGCAACGGAAATAAAGAACAAGTACGAGTTACAACTTACAGTCCAACTAATATCCAAATACATCCAACATAATAACCTGAATAAGTTTACAGGCCAAACTAAAACATAAGGTAAAGTACAATATCCAAATCTTAAACGTCAAAGGGTCCTACGCCCTTAAATTACAGTCAAAGAGAGAAAAGAGTAGCAGAATAAACGGGAGTCCAACATCAGTAGAAGTACATGAAATAAGAACAATCATTAGTAAAAAGGTGCAAGATCGACAGGCAGGGCGAGGGTCATCAATCTGTGGCTGGTTCGACATCTTCAACATAGTCCCCATCTAAAGGTTTGAAAACAGGAGGGGATGAGACAAAAATCTCTGTGGATGGGGTGATCGTGTGCAAGTGTGGCGATATATAGTTAATGCGAGAAAACAGTTGTATGAAAACGCGTGAGCCATGATGCATGAACTCACACACAGTCCACAAACGTCGTGATAAAATATATTTAAGTAATATACTTATACAGTTTAAGAAAACAGTTCGTGGTCACACAAACACTAAGTGATTCAGGCAAGACAGGTAGGATTGCGTATGGAATGTAACGCCTATCCTATGCAAGACAATTAATGGTTGCGTACGGATCTGTAGCGCCAACCAATGCAATACAAGTAGCGGTTGCGTATGGATTTGTAGCGCCAACCAATGCAATACAAGTAGTGGTTGCGTACGGATTTGTAGCGCCAACCAATGCAATACAAGTAGCGGTTGCGTACGGATTTATAGCGTCAACCAAACGGGTCCGATTAACTCCGAAATCGTGTGGATCAGACAGCGATTCCTTCGTTCTTCCTTGTAACTCCCCGAGCAAGATGGTCCAAGACCTGTCACCTTATCGCTCCATAGGCAAAGACAAAATCCACACTAGAGCTAGCAAGGCTCGGAATTTTCATAATCATGATTATACCCCAAGTACTACGACCCGCTTCCCTTGGACAAACTCCGCCCCTCAGTTGCGGGATTAGGACGATGGGGCCGGAAGAGTGGAATAGCAACCGAGCTACCCGGTTCTATCCCCGACGTATCCATTCCGACTGTGAGCTAGACACATCAAGTTTACTCAGGTAGGAAAGTAAAAACAAGTTCAGGTAGTCAACCAGGCAGTCGAGTATTATTGATTCAGCGATTCGCCTCCTGACAAATTTTCAAAAACGCGAGTGGCAATTATGGCGTTGGTGGAGTTATTGGATGAAGATGATTATCGGAAGGATAAGCAATCTTCGATATCTTGAAAGATTAGGTGGAACATAAGTCCCGTTATATATTCAAAATCGCAAGACGAGGAAGTCGCCCCGCGATCGGGTATTAATCGGTCAAGACGATCCGATAGGTCAAGGGGTTTTTGAGAAAATAAAATATTTTAATTAATAATTAAAGTCAGAGGGTCCAGGGCTGTTTTAGTAAAAGGAAAATAATTTGAGTTAGGTCCTTGATAAAAAGAAAATTTACAATTAGCCCCATTTTGTAAAAATCAATACTTTTGGGGTTAAAAATTGAATAAATAAATATCCCGCTCTTGAAAAATTATGAGGTCAGTTCCTAAAATCTCTAAATTGTTCAGAGATTCAGGGTTTTAAAGTTTTGAGGTCGAGTTTTTATAAAATTCTCACATTGGCCCCAAATTTGTTAAAATTGTCATTTCGGGCCTTAAGTTTAAAATAATCGGAACTCACAAATCGGAAGGGCTTTTAATGTGATTCCAGTTGAAAAATGTCACTAAGGTTAGTAGAATACTGGGACAAAAGCAGTTTTTAAAAGAAATAAGTGTAGGTCCTTTAACTTTTGAAAAATCTCATTTTTGTCCCATTTTGAAATAATTGACTTTAAGGCTTTTAGGGGTCCAATTGTTATGAAATTTGAACCTTGGGTCCAAAATATAATTAAGTTATAGTTAAATTAGTATTTCCAGGTGCATGGGCTGCATAAGTCCTGGAAATTTCATTTGGGTCCTCAATTTTAATCTTTTACAATTCGGTCCCTCAATTTTAGTAAAATTACTTTCCAAGCTCTAAACACTTGGATTTTTGGAATACATTTAAAATATGTCATTTCCAGTCCCTTAAGAGTTAAAATTTCAAATTTTAAAATTAAGGTCTGGTACAGTTTCAAAAATTACAAAGTAGCCCTTAAACTTCTCAAATTTTACAATCCAGTCCTTGGGCTATTAAAGGTTGATTTTATTTATCTTAAAACTCTTAAAACTTTATTAAAATGTCCAAAAGTCATTTTTGAACCTTAGTACAGTCCCAAAATTCGATATTTGCAGAGGGGTCCTTTAAGTTTTATTTTTCTTGCAATTTAGTCCATCAACTTTCTATTTTTGTATTTTTAAGTCCAAAATTGAAATTTAATCAATTATGCTCGACTTTTCCATGTTATTAGTCATCCAAAACATGGATTTCAAAGATCATACACATGCATGTCCAATTCATACAAGAATTCATCACATAGAACATTAAATTGTACATGCATGCACCTAAAGTTCAATAAATAGCAATTTTGAGCAACACTTGAGAAATTTCATGACTTGATTCATAAAATTGACATGAAATACATAAATTATATATCTCAAGTGCTCATGATCAAAACTCTACATGCATTTTAACAAAAGCACCTAGAAGTTGAAAGGATTTTTCCACCCACCTTAGATTTGGAAAATTGTGAAATGAAAAGGATAATTTCACTTAGGTCAGCCACTAAGTCAAGAAATATCAAAATTTAGAGTTAGGAAAAATGAGTGAAAAATTAAGAAGAAAAGAAGAAGATAAGAAAATTGGAAATACTACACTTTACCTTGTGTAGTAGGTGATTTGAAACTAGTTGAAGCTTCAAATTTGGGATTTTTGGTTCAACTCCAAAATCACCTAAGGTCAGCCCCTATTTCTCAAAAACGAAAAAGGGGTGTTAAAATTTGAAAAAAATAGGGAGAAGAAGAAAGAAGGGTTCTAGTGTCCAAATCTTACCTTTTAGTCCAATTTCTCTAACACTTATTCTTCAAGTCTTCTAAAATTCACCACCATGCATGCATGTCTTCAAGTAGTCTTCTAAGTAACTCAAAATCCAAAATTTAAACTTAATTTAAGAAGAGAAGGTGATGAGTAGTAAGATATCAAGTTGAATTGAGGAGTAAAATTTCATACCTTGAGATAGGGGGTGTTCGAATTTTTGGATTTTAAGTAGGAAGAATGTTTGTTTTGGTTTAGATGTTTTAAGAAAGAAAGAGTGTTTGATGATAGGAAGAAGATGTTCTTGAAGGTATGAAGGTAGGCTTGAAGATGTGAAGAACTTGTGTTTGAATTTTTGAAGATGTGAAGAAATGGTACTTGAAGATATGAAGAACTTATGTTTGAAGATTTGAAGATGTGAAGAGTTGATGTTTGAAGATTTGAAGATGTGAATGATTTTTAGAGAGAGGTTAGAGAGAAGGAGGAGAATTAGTTTGAAGATTAGAATGTGTTGGATGAAAAAATTTAACCAAAGTTTGGTAACATTTGGCCTCTTGGCCGTCCACTAGGAGAGAGGGAGGGGGAATTTTTTTGTTTAATTTGTGTCTTGAATTTTGCTTCTTGCATGGGATACAAAATGCAAGTCAAATTATGGGCTTGAATGGTGTTGGAGAATATTGAGAAGAATGTTGGTTAAGTGGAAGAATGTTGGGAAAAATAGTAATAAAGAATTGGTGTATGAGATGATGTGTATAATATTTGAATTAATGGTGTAATTATACACAAGATGACTAATATAAGGTGTAAGTGTACAAGAGTTGGATGATATTTCTACTCCAAAAATCCCATTATTGCCGTCCACTATAGGGGTATTGTGGTAATTCCATATATTTGTTTTGTCCCAAATTTGATGATAATAGATGAAATATATCAATCTCCAAAATAATTAGTGATTTCCTTGATCACTTATAAGTCTCATGATGACTTATTCTAAATCAAATTCTTAATTCTATAAGGTAAAAGCCTCTAAAATAAATAGTCTCTTAAAATTCTAAGGTGACTAATAAATGCAAAAATAGTAATAATGATCAATCAAGTGATCATTAATGTAAAATAGAATTAATAAAGGATCATGATCACAAGTAATAAATAAAATGAAATTAAATACAAAAAAATATATTTATTATTAATATTTACCCGTCAAAGTGACGCAGTAAAATAGTCGATAAAATACATAGACGATAAAAGATCAATTATACACTCGAAAAATCGGGGGCTTCACATCCTCACCTCCTTAAAATAATTTGGTCCTCAAATTCTCTTCAGAATAACTCTGGATACTGATTACTCATGTCTTCTTCCATTTCCCACGTTGCGTATTCGTCTCGGTTGTGGTTCTGCCACACCACTTTAACCATCGGAATCTCTCTCTTACGCAACTGATGTATCTGCTGGTCAATGATCCGAATCGGCTTCTCGGTGTAGGATAAATTTTCCATCAAAGGAGGAGTATCACGAGTGATGATATGCTCAGGATCTGGTTGATACTTCTTCAATCTCAATACGTGGAATACATTGTGCATTTCCGCCTATTATGCTGGTAACTCGAGTCGGTAAGCTAACTTCCCAATCCTCTGCAAAATCTTGTAAGGTCCAACATATCTCGGACTCAACTTGCCTCTTTTTTTCGGATTGATCAATCCTTTCCGTGGTGAGATTCTGAGAAATACGTCATCTCCGACTTCAAATTCCAAATCCTTTCTTCTCTTGTCCGCGTAACTCTTTTGGCGGCTCTGAGCTGTGCGAATCCGCTCCTTGATCAGCTTGGCCTTCTCCATGGCCTTGTGAACTAAGTCGACCTTTGGAATCGAGGGCGACTTTCGTTTCTCTTTCGGAGTCCATTGGTCATCAATTTCCCAGTGTAATGGGGATCTACATTTTCGGCCATATAATGCCTCGTAGGGTGCCATCCCAATCGTTGCCTGATAGCTGTTATTGTAGGCGAACTCGGCTAATGGTAAATATGAATCCCAACTTCCTTGGAAATCTAATGTACATGCTCGCAACATATCTTCCAGGGTTTGAATTGTTCGCTCGGTGTCCCATCGGTTTGTGGATGTCTTTGCCATCTTTGAAACTTAGTGAGATACCCAAATCCCCGTGCAAGCACTTCCAAAATCTGGAGACAAACCTTGGGTCTCTGTCTGATACTATGTCAACTGGTACTCCATGCAGTCGAATGATCTCTCGTGATATAAATCTGCGCAAGTTTACGCAAGCTATCGCTTTTCTTGATGGGTAAGAAGTGTGCGATTTCGTGAGTCGGTCTACAACTACCCAATAGCATCATGGCCTCCTCGGTCCTTGGTAGATCCGTCACGAAGTCCATCGTTATGTGTTCCCATTTCCACTCGGAATTCTCAATGGTTGTAGTAAACCGTATGGTCGCTCGGTGTTCTGCTTTTACTCGTTGACAAGTTAAACATCTCGCAACAAACTCCGCTTACCTGGTTCTTCATGTTTACCCACCAATAACTCCGTTTCAAATCTTTATACATCTTGTTTTCTCCAGGATGTATAGTGTATTCGAGCGGTGTGCCTCTGCGAGGATTCTATTCCTAGTCGCTTTCGTCACTTGGTACACAAACTCGATTCAAAATCGATAACCCTATCTTCATGTACCGAGAATTCCGATCTCTCTCCTTTAAGTATCTTCTCGCTTGCTTTTGAAGATGCACATCATCCCCACAGTCTTCTTTGATCTCATTCAAATAGACGGGTTTAACTAAAATGTTAGCACATGAAATCGAGTATTGGTTCTTGTCAGATTCCAATTGCTCAGCTCTTAATGATTCCCACTCTCGAATCATATGTCTGGCTAAGCTCGCCTTTCTAAAAAAAGCGTCGGCTACTACGTCGCCTTTCCCGGATGGTATTGAATATCAAAGTGATAGTCCTCAATCAACTCCATCCATCTCTGTTGCCTTAGATTGAGATCTTTCTCGGGAGAATAGATACTTCAAGCTCTTATGATCTGTGAAAATCGTAAATATTGCTCCGTAGAGATAGTGTCTCCATTTTTTTAACGCGAACACTATCGCTGCCAATTCCAAGTCATGCGTTGGATAATTGGCTTCATACGGCTTGAGCTTTCGTGATGCATAAGTGATGACCTTTCCTTCCTGCATGAGCACTGCTCCTAGTCCTTCCTTTGATGCATCACTGTAGACGACAAAGTTTTCTGTTCCCTTTGGAAGAGCTAAGACTGGAGCTGTAGTAAGTCGTTTCTTCAGCTCTTGGAAACTAGCCTCGCACTTGTCATTCCACTCAAACTTGACTTGCTTCTGGGTTAGTCGAGTGAGCGGTCCGGCTATTTTGGAGAAGTCCTGGATAAATCTTCGAAAATATCCAACTAGTCCTAAGAAACTCCTGATCTCCGTTACAGACTCGGGTTGTTTCCATTCAACCACTGTTTGTACCTTCGAAGGATCTACGACGATCCTAGTGCCGGATACTATGTGTCCCAAGAACGCGACTTCACTAAGCCAAAATTTGTACTTGCTAAATTTGGCATACAACTTATGATCTCGTAGTGTCTCCAAAACAACTTTCAAATGACGTTCATGCTCTTCTCTAGACTTAGAGTATACGAGTATGTCATCAATGAATATCACTACGAATTGATCCAAATAAGGATGAAAGACTCGATGCATCAGGCCCATAAATGCTGTTGGTGCATTCGTCAGACCGAAAGGCATCACTACAAACTTGTAGTGTCCATATCGAGTTTGAATTGCAGTTTTGGAAATGTCTTCTTCGCGGATCTTCAGTTGGTAATATCCTTGTTGTAAATCAAACTTCGAGTACACTGTCGCTCCTTGAAGTTGATCAACAGTTCGTCTATCCTCGGGAGGGGATATTTGTTCTTGATGGTCACACTATTAAGACCACGATAATCTATACACAGTCTTAATGTGCCATCCTTCTTTTTGACAAACAGTGCAGGTGCTCCCCACGGAGACGTGCTCGGTCGGATAAATCCCACATCCATCAGCTTCTGTAATTGAGTCTTCAACTCTTGCAACTCAAGCGGAGCCATTCTATACGGTGTTCTAGCAATCGGGGCGGTTCCCGGCAATACCTCGATGGTGAACTCGACTTCCCTATCTGGAGGGACAGTGGTGAGTTCTTGTGGAAATACATCCGTGTATTCCGATACTATATGTACTTGGTTAATTTGTGTCTCAACCTTGGGTTTGTTAATTACAAACGCCAAGTACCCTTGTGCCCCTCTAGCGATTGCCTTTCTTGCTTTCATGGTGGAGATGATAACCAAGACGTAGAGTCAACAGTAAGGGAAATGCATATCCATTAATGTAAAATTTGGAGTACACCAAATGAAGTTCATACAACAACGGTACAATAAATTGGGAAATACAACGGAACACGAATAACATCTAGTACAATCATCAAGTACAATCCGGGAAATAAAATCTATGTACTCAGTGACTGCACCGTCGTCCTCACTGTCATCCACGTCAATGATCTGGACCTGATTAGGCTCGTGAAATGCCTCGACGTCCGGCCAATCGATGAGCTCAAGCCATGCATCGAGCGCTTGAGCATCACCAAGAGGGTCGGCCTCAAATGCCTCGGGCTCCCCTGCTTCAACGTGATCCTCCTCGGGATCTTCTTCGTTGTTCGCTTCAGGGTCGGCCTCAGCGTCGGATACGAGCTCCACCCCAGGTGGTGGCAATGGCTGTGCATTAGCTGCCAAAATAGCCTCCAAAGCAGCGTCTCGCTGGGCTAGAGCCTGTGTAAGGTCCTCTATCATGGTCATCTGCTTGATGATAGTCTCTCGAGGCGTTCGATGGTGTACTCGACATGTACGCGTCCATCTCCCACTTGGTGCGACCGTCCTTGGCGCGTTCCATCTTTTTGCGAATATTGTCCAAGCGTTCTGGATCAACCGAATTTGATCTTCGCGAGCGGATGGTGTTTTCGCGATCCTTAGCAAGGAGAGTAAGACTATTCTTCTCCTCTTGGATCTTCGCCAGGAGGTGTCCTAGTTCGCGAGTGCGGTGACGTTCCCCGGTTAGCTCAGAATTGGCCCGAAGAAATGCCTGGTGCCAATATAGCATTAACGCCTTATAGTAGTCCCGCTCAACACGGGCCTCAACTACATCCCACCAGGTCGGTGGCGTTGGATCCATCTTGGTCAAACACAACTAAGACGGATTAGACGAAGGTAAAGGAAAGATAAGGAGGGAATAAGGAAAGAATGAACAAAGAAAGTCAGTCAAGAGTCAACTAAGTCAAGACAAGTACGACTATGGAATCTCCAAACATGCGTTCTAACTTAGTTTCAATCTCAATAATATGGTTCTACACCAAATTAAAATCGATTTCACACTAATTAGTCAAGTCGCGGTACTACCCAAAACACAGACCGAGGGTCCTATCCTGGGTCAGCTCGGTGTCAGTTTCCATCTTACTAGTCGAGCTCTGATACCACTCTAACTGTCATGCCCTAGACGGAATGCGACAACGATCCACAACTTAAATACAAATAAACCAAACAGACTAGACGAATATCAACGAAAACCCAATGGAACAGAGTCAAATAGCAATAAATAAAGAACAAGTACGAGTTACAACTTACGGTCCAACTAATATCCAAATACATCTAACATAATAACCTCGAATAAGTTTACAGCCAAACTAAAACATAAGGTAAAGTAAAATATCCAAATCTTAAACGTCAAAGGGTCCTACACCCTTAAATTACAGTAAAAGAGGGAAAAGAGTAACAGAATAAATGGGAGTCCAACATTAGTAGAAGTACATGAAATAAGAACAATCATTAGTAAAAAGGTGCAAGATCGATCGGGGCGGCGGGTCATCAATCTGCGGGTCAACCGACATCTTCAACATAGTCCCCATCTAAAGGTTAGAAAACGGGGAGGGGATGAGACAAAAATCTCGGTGGATGGGGTGATCGTGTGTAAGTGTGGCGATATATAGTTAATGCGAGAAAACAGCTTGTATGAAAACGCGTGAGACATGATGCATGAACTCACACATACCACAAACGTCGTGATAAAATATATTTAAGTAATATACTTATACGGTTTAAGAAAACAGTTCGTGGTCACACAAGCACTAAGTGATTCAGGTAAGACAGGTAGGATTAAATGCGGAATGTAACGCCAATCCTATGTAAGACAATTAATGGTTGCGTGCGGATGCAGGCGCCAACCAATGCAATACAAGTAGCGATTTATGTGCGGATTTGTAGCGCCAACCAATGCAATACAAGTAGTGGTTGCGTGCGGTTTGTAGCGCCAACCAATGCAATACAAGTAGCGGTTACGTACAGATTTGTAGCGCCAACCAAACGGGTCCAATTAACTCCGGAATCGTGTGGATCAGACAATGATTCCTTCTTTCTTCCTTGTAACTCCCCGAGAAAGATGGTCCAAGACTTGTCGCCTTATCGCTCCATAAAAAGACAAAATCCACACCGGAGCTAGCAAGGCTCGGATTTGTCATAATCATGATTATACCTCAAAGTACTACGACCCGCTTCCTCGACAAACTCTCTGTTCCTCGATTCCGAGATTAGGGCGATGGGGTCGGAAGAGTGGAATAGCGGCCAGCCGCCCGGGCCCATCCCCGACGTATCCATTCCGATCGTGAGCTCGACACACCAAGTTGACTCAGGCAGGAAAGTAAAAACAAGTTCAGGTAGTCAACCAGGCAGTCGAGTATTATTGATTCAGGGAAGCAGTTTAGGAATTTTTTTGAAAAACGCGAGTGACAATTATGGCGTTGGTGGAGTTATTGGATGGAGATGATTATCGGAAGGATAAGCAATCTTCGATATCTTGAAAGATTAGGTGGAACATAAGTCCCGTTATAGATTCAAAATCGCAAGACGAGGAAGTCGCCCCGCGATCGGGTATTAATCGGTCAAGACGATCCGATACGTCAAGGGGTTTTTGAGAAAATAAAATATTTTAATTAATAATCAAAGTAAGAGGGTCCAGGGCTGTTTTAGTAAAAGGAAAATAATTTGAGTTAGGTCCTTGATAAAAAGAAAATTTACAATTAGCCCCGTTTTGTAAAAATCAATACTTTTGGGGTTAAAAATTGAATAAATAAATATCCCGAACTTGAAAAATTATGAGATCAGTTCCTAAAATCTCTAAATTGTTCAGAGATTCAGGTTTTTAAAGTTTTGAGGTCGAGTTTTTATAAAATTCTCACATTGGCCCCAAATTTGTTAAAATTGTCATTTCGGGCCTTAAGTTTAAAATAATCGGAACTCACAAACCGGAAGGGGTTTTAATGTGATTCCAGTTGGAAAATGTCACTAAGGTTAGTAGGATATTGGGACAAAAGCAGTTTTTAAAATAAATAAGTGTAGGTCCTTTAACGTTTGAAAATCTCATTTTTGTCCCATTTTGAAATAATTGCCTTTAAGGCTTTTAGGGGTCCAATTGTTATGAATTTGAACCTTGGGTCCAAAATATAATTACGTTATAGTTAAATTAGTATTTACAGGTGCATGGGCTGCATAAGTCCTGGAAATTTCATTTGGGTCCTCAAGTTTAATCTTTTACAATTCGGTCCCTCAATTTTAGTAAAATTACTTTCCAAGCTCTAAACACTTGGATTTTTGGAATACATTTAAAATATGTCATTTATAGTCCCTTAAGAGTTAAAATTTCAAATTTTAAAATTAAGATCTGGTACAGTTTCAAAAATTACAAAGTAGCCCTTAAACTTCTCAAATTTTACAATCTAGTCCTTGGGCTTTTAAAGGTTGATTTTATTTATCTTAAAACTCTTAAAACTTTATTAAAATGTCCAAAAGTCATTTTTGAACCTGAGTACAGTCCCAAAATTCGAAATTTGCAGAGGGGTCCTTTAAGTTTTATTTTCTTGCAATTTAGTCCACCAACTTTCCATTTTTGCATTTTTAAGTCCAAAATTGAAATTTAATCAATTATGATCGACTTGTCCAGGTTATAAGTCATCCAAAATATGGATTTCAAAGATCATACACATGCATGTCCAATTCATACAAAAATTCATCACATATAACATTAAATGTACATGCATGCACCTAAAGTTCAATAAATAGCAATTTTGAGCAACACTTGAGAAATTTCATGACTTGATTCATAAAATTGACATGCAATACATAAATTATATATCTCAAGTGCTCATGATCAAAACTCTACATGCATTTTAACAAAAGCACCTAGAAGTTGAAAGGATTTTTCCACCCACCTTAGATTTGGAAAATTATGAAATAAAAAGGATAATTTCACAACTTTGTATGAGGTCACTTAGGTCAGCCCCTAAGTCAAGAAATATCAAAATTTAGAGTTAGGAAAAATCAGTGAAAAATTAAGAAGAAAAAAAGAAGATAAGAAAATTGGAAATACTACACTTTACCTTGTGTAGTAGGTGATTTAAAACTAGTTGAAGCTTCAAATTTGGGATTTTTGGTTCAACTCCAAAATCACCTAAGGTCAGCCCCTATTTCTCAAAAATGAAAATGGGGTGTTAAAATTTGAAAAAAATAGGGAGAAGAAGAAAGAAGTGTTCTGGTGTCCAAATCTTACCTTTTAGTCCAATTTCTCTAACACTTATTCTTCAAGTCTTCTAAAATTCACCACCATGCATGCATGTCTTCAAGTAGTCTTCTAAGTACCTCAAAATCCAAAATTTAAACTTAATTTAAGAAGAGAAGGTGATGAGTAGTAAGATATCAAGTTGAATTGAGGAGTGAAATTTCTTACCTTGAGATAGGGGGGGTGTTCGAATTTTTGGATTTTAAGTAGGAAGAATGTTCGTTTTGGTTTAGATGTTTGAAGAAAGAAAGAGTGTTTGATGATAGGAAGAAGATGCTCTTGAAGGTATGAAGGTAGGCTTGAAGATGTGAAGAACTTGTGTTTGAATTTTTGAAGATGTGAAGAAGTGGTACTTGAAAATTTGAAGAACTTATGTTTGAAGATTTGAAGATGTGAAGAGTTGGTGTTTGAAGATTTGAAGATGTGAAGAGTTGGTGTTTGAAGATTTGAAGATGTGAATGATTTTTAGAGAGAGGTTAGAGAGAAGGAGGAGAATTAGTTTGAAGATTAGAATGTGTTGGATGAAAATTTTTAACCAAAGTTTGGTAAAATTTGGCTTCTTGGCCGTCCATTAGGAGAGAGGGAGGGGGAAATTTTTTGTTTAATTTGTGTCTTGAATTTTGCTTCTTGCATGGGAGACAAAATGCAAGTCAAAGTATGGTCTTGAATGGTGTTGGGGAATATTGAGAAGAATGTTGGTTAAGTGGAAGAATGTTGGGAAAAATAGTAATAAAGAATTGGTGTATGAGATGATGTGTATAATGTTTGAATTAATGGTGTAATTATACACAAGATGACTAATATAAGGTGTAATTGTACAAGAGTTGGATGATATTTCTACTCCAAAAATTCCATTATTGCCGTCCACTATAGGGGTACTGTGGTAATTCCATGTATTTTTTTTGTCCCAAATTTGATGATAATAGATGAAATATATCAATCTCCAAAATAATTAGTGATTTCCTTGATCACTTATAAGTCTCATGATCACTTATAAGTCTCATGATCACTTATTCTGAATCAAATTCTTAATTCTATAAGGTAAAATTCTCTAAAATAAATAGTCTCTTAAAATTATAAGGTGACTAATAAATACAAAAATAGTAATAATGATCAATCAAGTGATCATTAATGTAAAGTAGAATTAATAAAGGATCATGATCACAAGTAATAAATAAAATGAAATTAAATGCAAAAATAGTCGGTAAAATACATAGACAATAAAAGATCAATTATACGCTCGAAAAATCGGGGGCTTGACAATATCTCTCCCTCATTTTTAATGGTTGGTGCCTACCGATGTGGATCTTTTGTGTCTCCATATGATTTTCTTCTTTGGTGCCTACCCATGGAAGAAAAATCCACCCACACAATTTTTGTCAAGCAATTATTCTTGGGTGGACCCCAATATACAATATATATTATAACATGATGTAGATGCCGTCAAGGGGTATGTACGTTGATTACTCTATAATTGTTTTTTAATAATGGCCAGCTACCCTTGATGCTCTTGGTCATTTCAATACGCATTTAATAGTGCCAAAAGTTGGACATTAATTATAATTTATTTGTCATTTAGTTGAGTAACAAATGCTTATGCAATTGTTATTCTCAAAAAAAAAAAAAAAAAAAAAAATGCTTATGCAATTGTTTCCAAGGAAAGCAATAATTTCAGTCACAAAAGTTGTTTATGATGCTAATTAAGAGTGTTTTCTTCTCAGTTTAATTAAAAGTGAAAATTGTGTGAGGTAGTGAGATATGGCTTATGCTGCTGTGATTTCTCTCAAGCAGACACTTGAGCGGCTTCATTATGATGACTATTATTCGGGTCCTCCTCTTTCAGAACGCATAAGGATAAGATATGCACACGAGGAGGTTAAGTCCTTACAAGAAGTTTTGGAAGTATTGGATTGTCTTAGTAAAAACAGGATGAAAACATGGGATTTAGTTGAACCCCATTTGTTGAAACACTTTCCCGCACAAGTTCAATTCATCCAATTTGCATACAAAGACGTTAATTCCTTGGAAAAATATCTCCGCATGAAGGTGGATGTTTCGGATATTGGACGAATCGGAGAGGCAGTACATAAATTAGAACATGTGTTTGAATCGCTTGTAATAAAACTCGAACAAGCTGTACCACCGGATCAAGTAGTCTCCGTAGACGACTTGGACAGAGCAAGGCAAGAGATTAATTCTTTTACCCAAACGATGAACAAGATCATAAACCAGAAGAATAGTAAAGAAGATGATTGTGATGGAAAGAAGTCAAATATGGTGAAATTGTGGGATGAATTTCCCAAAACCCAGGATCTGATTCCAGGTTGGTGTTCATTAATTTTAAAACAACTTTTTAATGTTTTAATTGCTTATTATTTTTTCGAAGGGAAATTGCTTATTATTTTACACAAGCTACACTCGATACAAGTATCCATTCATTACAAGATATATGTTAAGGTAATCTACATTTATAGTCATTAATTTTATGTAGCAATTTTGGTCCCATAACAATTTTGGTCCGGTAAGTTGTGATCCTATATAACAATTTTGGTCCCATAAATTTTGGTCATGTAAATCTAAATGAGCGACATAGTTGGTCCTGTAAATATCTTATGTAGCAATTTCGATTACGTAAAATTTTATGTTTTTGCAAATTTGGTACCATAAGTTCTAATTTTGTGCAACTTTAGTCCCAAATGGTAGAGTTGGCAATTTTTGGCCCGACCAGTCAGAGGATTGGGTTAGGCTAGGTTGTGCTATATTTTTATAGGCCCAAAATGGATCGGGACTACTTTGGCCCGGTCCGAATGGCACAAAGCCCGAGTGGCCCGACACAATATACGTATAAAAATGCATTTTGGGTTGGGTTGAGTCGAGAAAAATAGCAGACCGAATGATTTCGGGCAAGCTCGACCCGACCCGATTTTGTGTATTGGCCCGATGGGCACGAGAGGGTCAGTTGGCCCGCCGCTTTTGCCAACTCTACGAATGGGTACTTCAACACTTCATCTTTCGGGACCAAATTGCAAAAAATCAAAACCTATGAAACCAAAATTATTACATAGGATGCTTACAGGACTAGGTATGCCACTTCTTTATACTTACGGGACCAAAATTGATACATATGCCACACCCCTTATACAAGACAAAAATTGAAACTAACCCGTTCTTGAATAAATATATAGAGATCAAACCCCTTGTCAAATTAAACTTGGTTTGTTCTCCCCATGTCCAGAAATCAGGGAATTTGCACATGAGGTGCTTAAGAATTTGCAAGAAGTTTTGCGAAGATTGGATATGAATAGGAGCAATAGAAGTAGAGAGAGGGTGAATGCTTTGGATGAACAAATCAGAGAGGCAATATGTGAAATAGAAGATTTACTTGAAACCCATGTGTCAAATCAGCTTCTTCCGCAATTTGAAGAAAGCCTTGAAGATGAGAGTAGTCAACCATTAATGTCATTCTTCGTGGACATTGAGGAATTCATACATCAATATATTGATCCGTTTACCCAATTGGTGAACAAGTTGAAGAAGGGCTACATTAATGAATTATTAAATTATGATGACGATGATGATGATGATGATGATGTTTCATCATTAAATTATTTTGATGGAAAAAAGTCAAAGATGGTTGGATTACATGATGAATTTAGCAAAATCATGGATAAACTATCACGCGGCTGGTCACGCGAACTCAAATTTTTTACACTAGTAGGGATGGGAGGCATAGGTAAGACAATTATTGCAAAGGAAGTCTTTGAACATCTATCTATGTTACAATCCTTCCAACTTCGTGCATGGGTCAAAGTTGGCCCCAAATATCAACTCAAAGAAATGATGCAAAGTATTATAGCACAAGTGTGTCCCCAAGTTGAAGCTGATAAAATACTTACCAAAGGTGATGGAAGATTAGAAGAGTACTTATACCAAAGTTTGAAAGGTAAAGAGATATCTCATTGTGTTGGATGATGTATGGAACACCTCATGCTGGGTTGACATGAAAAGGTTATTTCCGACGATAATAATAGAAGTCTAATCTTGCGACAACTAAAGCTAGAACGATTATCACGCCCGCTAATTCTCATAAAATACGCTTCTTGAGTAAAGAAGAAAGTTGGGATCTTCTTCGTGAGAAGGTGTTTGGTCAAGAGTCATGCCCTCCTTTATTGGAGGAAGGTCGGAAAAAGATTGCCGAGCATCGTGAAGGTCTTCCTCTTACAATCGTCACGCTTGGCAACCTTTATCCAATGTCAACAAGACCGAAAATCGAACAAGGTGGCAAGAGTACCAAAATTCACTTCTCGATGATGCATATGAACAAGTGACAAAGGTACTACTTCCAAGTTACAACTATTTAAATCAATGTTCGAAAGCATGTTTTCTCTATATGGGAAGTTTCCTCAAAATTATGACATCTCACGCTCCGAGCTCATCAAGTTGTGGTGGTCCACGGACATACTTTTTTATCAAAGTGTGAACCGTTCGAAGTTTTCCTAATAATTGAGGATCTTGTTTACAATAGTCTTCTTATACCTGGCACAAAGAGCTTCACTGTTGGAATTAAAACTTGGAGCCTTCATAGTTCATTTTGGCACCTTTGTAAAAGAGAAGCTTGCAAGAACAAGTTTTTCCATGTCATTAACAGTTATGCAGATGGTTTATCAGAATGTGTAAAAGGCCAACGCCGATTGTGCATCCATAACAATGTTTTATTTGTCATCAAAGATGTGTACAAGTCAATGTCATCCATTTCAACTGCACGCTCTCTCATTTGCACTAGTCCATCTCATCAATACCCAGTACCAATATGTTTCAGTTTGAAGTTGCTGAGGATACTGAATGTTCTTACAATCCATTTCTACGAGTTCCCAATGGAAGTAATGAAACTAATACAATTGAGATACCTTGCTCTCACTTTTTATGGAAACTTTCCTTCTTCAATATCAAACTTTCTTTGGAATCTTGAGTATTTAATTGTTTGCCGACATATGGACATCAAATCATTTGGAGCTCCATCTTATCTGCCTATGGAGATATGGAATATGAAAGAACTGAAACATCTTCAGGTCATGGGAAGCAACCTACCAGATCCTTGTAGCGACACCCTTTTACCAAACCTCATAACGCTTTTAGATGTTGGCCCTCATAGCTGAACAAAAGGTGTTTTTGAAGGAATTCCCAATCTAGAGAAACTGGGAATTAGATTTGAACTGGTGCCTGATGCTTCTGAATCTTTTGGTTGCTTTGATCATATTTCTCTTCTAGAGAATTTAAAATCACTCAAATATGTCATCGTTAATCCTATATTCGGACCTGAGGTCGTTGCGCCACCTCCTCTTTCGATTTTCCCATCAAGACTTGAAAAATTGAGTTTGAGTGGTTTTGGAAATCCATGGGATGATATGAGGATGATTGCTTCATTGCCAAATCTTAAAGTGCTCAAATTGCGTTGTTATGCCTTTCGAGGGTCAAATTGGCAAATAGAAAAATCTTAAAGTGCTCAAATTTTGGTACAAGTACTTACAATCTTTATTTGTTTGGTTGACACAAAGATGGTTTGCATATCTTCTTCTCAGAATCGTATATATAGATGCATGACACGGAATTGCATTTGTGAGGCTTTGAAGATAGTGCCTTTTTTTAAAAAAAAAAAATTAAGCAAACCACCTAGCTAAAGCTAGATGAATGGGAAACACACTGTAAAAGTAATTAAATATTAATTGATTTACATCTCTAATAGATTAAAGACAGTTCATTATCTAGGACTTTTTTTAGGACGGGTCCCACCTGCTAACCCAACCCACTATCTTGGTTCCTTTTTTATTTTTATTTTTGTTCCATTGTTTCTCACTCTCTGTGTCTCTACAACCTTCTCCCTCTCTCTTTCTATACTCTCTCTTTCCCATTGCTACTTCAGTGTTCAAGCACACTTTTTTTCACTTTCAACTATTCTAGAAAATGAGCTTATGCTTGTTTAGAAAATTCTCAATAGAAATGAAGTTATTTTCAATTTTTACTTCTGTGGAAAGATTTACAACCAAACAAATTATCATCATAATTACGCTGATCTATGTAAAAAATACATTACAATCACGCATATTTATGTTAAAAATACATTTAAAAAACTATAACCAAACATATTTTTATTTTCAAACAGAAATTCAGAAAACAAAACAAACATATTCTTAATTCTCACACGAAAACCAATAAAATCTGAAAATTCGATCATTTTCCAACATTGGAAACTGAAAATTGGACTTGGAAACACATCCATACACTGGGAAGCCATTTTCAATTTTTTCATTAAGCTGTCTGCAATGAAGTAGCATATACAAAGATATTTCTGTTTCATACTGCTATTCGAGCGTATTTTCCCGCTTTCCTATCGATCCAAGTTCCGATCGCGAACATTTATAAAGATCCATGTAAAGAAAAGCGAAAAATAAAAAAGAGTTCTATATTCCCATCCATGTCAATGACTTTCTAATTAAATTTAGTTGTGTTGTACTATTATACATCCATATCTATCTCATAAATGTAGAGAGACGTGAACAGATGAAAGCCACAATTTTTTTTTCTACGCCTTACCCACCTCTACTTATGCATCTGGTTTGTTTATAGTTTACCTCGGTGTCTTTTGAAATATGTGGTCAAGTTCCTCAATTTGCGGATTAAATTGTAGATCAATAAGGTGCATGATCATTTTTTTAATATAAAATGATACTTTTAGTGTAAAAAGTGATACTTACAAGTATCACTTTTTACACTAAAAGTATCACCGTCTCACGAATTTTAACCGGCTCACATAAGTTTTTGCGTTTTTTAATATTTAGGTTGCGGAATAGTATCTCTACAAGGCTTTGACATTTTTGTAATATTATATGGTGGAAATGTATCACTTTAGCCTCAAAAAATATCACTTTTTATTAAAATAAGTATCACTTTTACGCTGAAAAATAAATGAACAAAACCAATCATTTACTTGCAAAGTTACATACAATCTAATTCAAAAGTATCATTTTTTATATTAAAAAGTATCATTTTTATTCTAAAAAATATATGTTTTTAAAGTAAAAAAATTATATTAGTTCCCATTGACATAGTATCACTTTAAACTCGAAAAGTATTATTTTTTATTAAAAAGTATTACTTTTACTTTGAAAAGTATAAGTTTTCAAAGTAACAAAATTGATTTTTTTCTTGTAAAGTTATATAATTTTTTTTTCAAAAGTATCACTTCTTCTTAAAGAAGTATCATTTTTTACTGTAAAAAGTATATGCTAATTTTCAATATAACAAAATTACAGTAGTAGTTCCCCTAACATAGTATCACTTAAGAATAGAAAATTACTATTTTCTATTAAAAAAATATCATGCACTTTGAAAACTATACGTTTTCAAAAAAAGTTGGGATCATCTTTGTGAGAAGGTGTTTGGTCAGGAGTCGTGCCTCCTTTATTGGAGGAAGGCTGGAAAAGATTGCCGGCGTTGTGAAGGTCTTCTCTTTACAGTCGTCACATTTGGCAACCTTTTATCCAATGTCAATAAGACCCCGGAAAACTGGAACAAGGTGGCAGAGTACCAAAATTCACTTCTCGATGATGAATATGAGCAAGTGGCAAAGGTACTACTTCCAAGTTACAACTATTTAGATCAGTGTTCAAAAGCATGCTTTCTCTCTATGGGAAGTTTCCCTCAAAATTATGACATCTCACGCTCCGAGCTCATCAAGTTGTGGTCCGCGTACATACTTTTTGATCAAAGTGAGAACCGTCCAGAAGTTTCCATAATAATTGAGGACTTTGTTTACAATAGTCTTCTTATACCTGTCCCAATGAGCTCCACTTATGGAATTAAAACTTGGAGACTCCATACGTCATTTTGGCACCTTTGTAAAAGAGAAGCTTGGAAGAAAAAGTTTTTCCATGCCATTAACAGTTATGCAGATGGTTTATCATAATGTATAAAAGGCCAACGCCGATTGTGCATCCATAACAACATTTTATTTGGCATCAAAGATGTGTATAACTCAATGGCATCCATTTCAACTGCACGTTCTCTCATTTGCACTAGTCCACCTCATCAATACCCAGTACCAATATGTTTCAGTTTGAAGTTGCTCAGGATACTAAATGTTCTTACAATCCGTTTCTACGAGTTCCCAATGGAAGTAATGAAACTAATACAGTTGAGATACCTTGCTCTCACTTTTTATGGAAACTTTCCTTCTTCAATATCAAAATTTCTTTGGAATCTTCAGTATTTAATTGTTTGCCGACATATGGATATCAAATCATTTGGAGCTCCATCTAATCTGCCTATGGAGATATGGAATATGAAAGAGTTGAAACATCTTTAGATCATGGGAAGCAACCTACCAGATCCTTGTAGCGACACCCTTTTACCAAACCTCATAACGCTTTTAGATGTTGGCCCTCATAGCTGTACAAAAGGTGTTTTTGAAGGAATTCCCAATCTAGAGAAACTGGGAATTAGATTTGAACTGGTGCCTGATGCTTCTGAATCTTTTGGTTGCTTTGATCATATTTCTCTTCTAGAGAATTTAAAATCACTCAAATATGTCATCGTTAATCCTATATTCGGACATGAGGTCGTTGCGCCACCTCCTCTTTCGATTTTCCCATCAAGACTTGAAAAATTGAGTTTGAGTGGTTTTGGATATCCATGGGATGATATGAGGATGATTGCTTCATTGCCAAATCTTAAAGTGCTCAAATTGCGTTGTTATGCCTTTCGAGGGTCAAATTGGCAAATAGAAGACAATGAAGTCCCAAAACTTAAATTTCTTCTAATTGAAGACACTGATATGGTGCAATGCACAGTGGGACGATTTGGAAGCCTCCCAGGATATATCTACATATACCTTAAAAGTTGTTACAAATTAGAAAAGATCCGTCTTGGTAAACATTTTACAAAACTTGAACTGATTGACTGCAATCCTTTAGCTGTGGCTTGTGCACAAGAAATGAAAGATGAAGAGACTGTCATGTCTGTTAATGTTCATTCTTCATTGGATGACCAGAAACTTGGTTCTAAAGGATAGTTAGTACAAATTCAATTTTAGCTACAGTAAATAATAGCAAGGAGAATACATTCTTTTTAGTTTCCTTTTTTGGGTATGTTATGTAATGTAATGTTCGTGCGTGTATGTGGGTCTATGTATTAAATTAAGATAAACAAATACTACGGAAAACATAATTCTTTTTGAGGTGATACTAATGTAAAACGCGTACGATTTTATTTTATATGACCTGGAATTAACCTTGTGTTTAACGTCCCTGTATTTGTTGTGAATGCGTGGCTGTCATTAATAGGCTTATATTATGAATATTAATTGTGTGAGAAATTTTAAGGAATTTAAATGAAATGTATGATTAAAATTTTTCAGCTTTTGAGAGTGATTTGACCAAGAATATTTTGTATGATGAATGAGAAAGTGAGTCCTGAAAGACTACGAATTTGAGTTATGTATTTACGTTGATTTCTTAGAACATTTGTGGTTTAACAACAAATCGTGGGCGTGGCAAATTGAGTAGAGTGATTTTCACTGCAATTTTGGTACAAGTACTTAAAATCTTTATTTGCTTGGTTGACACAAAGATGGTTTGCATATCTTCTTCTCAGAATCATATATATAGATGCATGACACGGAATTGCATTTGTGAGACTTTGAAGATAGTGCCTTTTTTTAAAAAAAAAAAAATTAAGCAAACCACCTAGCTAAAGCTAGATGAATGGGAAACACACTGTAAAAGTAATTAAATATTAATTGATTTACATCTCTAATAGATTAAAGACAGTTCATTATCTAGGACTTTTTTTTAGGAAGGTCCCACCTGCTAACCCAACCCACTATCTTGGTTCCTTTTTTATTTTTATTTTTGTTCCGTTGTTTCTCTCTCTCTGTCTCTACAACCTTCTCCCTCTCTCTTTCTATACTCTCTCTTTCCCATTGCTACTTCAGTGTTCAAGCACACTTTTTTTCACTTCCAACTATTCCAGAAAATGAGCTTATGCTTGTTTAGAAAATTCTCAATAGAAATGAAGTTATTTTCAATTTTTACTTCTGTGGAAAGATTTACAACCAAACAAATTGTCATCATAATTACGCTGATCTATGTAAAAAATACATTACAATCACGCATATTTATGTCAAAAATACATTTAAAAAATGATAACCAAACATATTTTCATTTTCAAACAGAATTCCGAAAACAAAACAAACATATTCTTAATTCTCACACGAAAACCAATAAAATCTGAAAATTCGATCATTTTCCAACATTGGAAACTGAAAATTGGACTTGGAAACACATCCATACACTGGGGAGCCAATTTTAATTTTTTCATTAAGCTGTCTGCAATGAAGTAGCATATACAAAGATATTTCTGTTTCATACTGCTATTCGAGCGTATTTTCCCGCTTTCTTATCGATCCAAGTTCTAATCGCGAACATTTATAAAGATCCATGTAAAGAAAAGCGAAAAATAAAAAAGAGTTCTATATTCCCATCCATGTCAATGACTTTCTAATTAAATTTAGTTGTGTTGTACTATTATACATCCATATCTATCTCATAAATGTAGAGAGACGTGAACAAATGAAAGCCACAATTTGTTTTTCTACGCCTTACCCACTTCTACTTATGCATCTGGTTTTTTTTATAGTTTACCTCTGGTGTACTGAAATATGTGGTTGGGTTCCTCAATTTGCAGATTAAATTGTAGATCAATAAGGTGCATGAGCATTTTTTTTAATATAAAGTGATACTTTTAGTGTAAAAAGTGATACTTACAAGTATCACTTTTTACACTAAAAGTATCACTTTATATTACAAGTATCACTTTTTACACTAAAAGTATCATCGTCTCACGGTCTCACGAATTTTAACCGGCTCACATAAGTTTTTGCGTTTTTTAATATTTAGGTTGCGGAATAGTATCTCTACAAGGCTTTGACATTTTTGTAATATTATCTGGTGGAAATGTATCACTTTAGCCTCAAACAATACCACTTTTTATTAAAATAAGTATCACTTTTACGCTGAAAAATAAATGAACAAAACCAATCATTTACTTACAAAGTTACATACAATCTTATTCAAAAGTATCATTTTTTATATTAAAAAGTATCATTTTTATTCTAAAAAATATATGTTTTCAAAGTAACAAAATTATATTAGTTTTCATTGACATAGTATCACTTTAAACTCGAAAAGTATCATTTTTTTATTAAAAAGTATTACTTTTACTTTGAAAAGTATAAGTTTTCAAAGTAACAAAGTTGATTTTTTTCTTGTAAAGTTATATAATTGTTTTTTTCAAAAGTATCACTTCTTCTTAAAGAAGTATCAATTTTACTGTAAAAAGTATATGCTAATTTTCAATATAACAAAATTACAGTAGTAGTTCCCCTAACATAGTATCACTTAAGAATAGAAAATTACTATTTTCTATTAAAAAAACATCATGCACTTTGAAAACTATACATTTTCAAAGTAAAAAAGTTGGGATCTTCTTTGTGAGAAGGTGTTTGGTCAGGAGTCGTGCCTTCCTTTATTGGAGGAAGCTGGAAAGAAGATTACCGAGCGTTGTGAAGGTCTTCCTCTTACAGTCGTCACATTTGGCAACCTTTTATCCAATGTCAATAAGACCCCGGAAAACTGGAACAAGGTGGCAGAGTACCAAAATTCACTTCTCGATGATGAATATGAGCAAGTGGCAAAGGTACTACTTCCAAGTTACAACTATTTAGATCAATGTTCAAAAGCATGCTTTTTCTCTATGGGAAGTTTCTCTCAAAATTATGACATCTCACGCTCCGAGCTCATCAAGTTGTGGTCCGCGGACATACTTTTTGATCAAAGTGAGAACCGTACAGAAGTTTCCATAATATTTGAGGACTTTGTTTACAATAGTCTTCTTATACCTGGCCCAATGAGCTCCACTTATGGAATTAAAACTTGGAGACTCCATACGTCATTTTGGTACCTTTGTAAAAGAGAAGCTTGGAAGAAAAAGTTTTTCCATGCCATTAACAGTTATGCAGATGGTTTATCAGAATGTATAAAAGGCCAACGCCGATTGTGCATCCATAACAACATTTTATTTGGCATCAAAGATGTGTATAACTCAATGGCATCCATTTCAACTGCACGTTCTCTCATTTGCACTAGTCCACCTCATCAATACCCAGTACCAATATGTTTCAGTTTGAAGTTGCTCAGGATACTAAATGTTCTTACAATCCGTTTCTACGAGTTCCCAATGGAAGTAATGAAACTAATATAATTGAGATACCTTGCTCTCACTTTTTATGGAAACTTTCCTTCTTCAATATCAAACTTTCTTTGGAATCTGGAGTATTTAATTGTTTGCCACATATGGACATCAAATCATTTGGAGCTCCATCTTATCTCGCTTTATGGAGATATGGAATATGAAAGAATCAAACATCTTGAGATCATGGGAAGCAACCTACCGATCCTTGTAGCGACACCCTTTTACCAAACCTCGTAACGCTTTTAGATGATGGCCCTCATAGCTGTACAAAAGGTGTTTTTGAAGGAATTCCCAATCTAGAGAAACTGGGAATTAGAATTGAACTGGTGCCTGATGCTTCTGAATCTTTTGGTTGCTTTGATCATATTTCTCTTCTAGAGAATTTAAAATCACTCAAATGTGTCATCGTTAATCCTATATTCGGACCTGAGGTCGTTGCGCCACCTCCTCTTTCGATTTTCCCATCAAGACTTGAAAAATTGAGTTTGAGTGGTTTTGGATATCCATGGGATGATATGAGGATGATTGCTTCATTGCCAAATCTTGAAGTGCTCAAATTGCGTTGTTATGCGTTTGAGGTCAAATTGGCAAATAGAAGACAATGAATTCCCAAAACTTAAATTTCTTCTAATTGAAGACAACGATGTATGGTGCAATGCACAAATGGGGCCGATTTGGAAGCCTCCCATGATATATCTACATATACCTTAAAAGTTGTTACAAATTAGAAAAGATCCGTCTTGGTAACCATTTTACAAAACTTGAACTGGTTGACTGCAATCCTTTAGCTGTGGCTTGTGCACAAGAAATGAAAGATGAAGGGACTGTCATGTCTGTTAATGTTCATTCTTCATTGGATGACCAGAAACTTGGTTCTAAAGTATAGTTAGTACAGATTCAATTTTAGTTACAGTTAATGTAAGTCCAAGCGGCTACGATAATCTAGAGGGGGGGTGAATAGATTATCCCCATGTTTTCAATTTATGCCCTCTTTTTTAAAACCAATGATCAAGATAATAACAAAGGTGCGGAATGTAAAAAGCACACGTCAATTTATAGAGCTTCACCCCACCTAGGGACTACGTGCTCTACCACCCCAAATATCCTGGGATGGGTTTTGAAAAGAGAAAAGATTTTATTAATAATTGCCAAAATTATTATAACAAAATCTTACACCAACACCTTGAAGAGCACCACACTCTTCTTCAACACCACCTTTGAGATTACCACAATCTCTTCTTGAAGATTACCACAATCTTCAAACGGCACCTTGTGAAGATTACCACAATCTTCAACCTTGAAGAGCACCACACTCTTCAAAACCTCAACAAGAAGATTACCACAATCTTCTTACACCTAACACCTAGTTCACCCAAGTGTGTTCTTACCACAAGAACACTCACAAGGATATCTTGTGTTTGAATGACGACCACAAATTCAAGATTACAACTCGATAATTGATAATACAATAGAGTGCAAGTGTAATCAAGAATAGCCTAGACCTCAAGAATGTGAAAGTGAATAGCTAGGCAAATTACAACAAGAAATAAGACAATGTAAGAACAAGTGTATTCTTGAGTGTATCTTGTTATGTTGTAGTTTTCTCTCTTATTGTGTTGCTTCAATTCTTCCTCTATTTATAGGAGATGTCTTGTACAAGATAGGCTCCTCTTGGGGACATGAATTCTGCAAAAAATACCAAGACAATTGAAGAAAAGAGCTGTTAGAAATCAACCCCTTAAATCAAGGAAAAACTGTCTGCAAACTCAACGGATAGTTTCTTTGTCAAAAGGGAGTTCGGCCGATCATCGCGAGAGATAAGATTGAAATTGAATCTGCGAATTTTTACACGGGGGGACCGTCGCGGGGGTGCGACCGGTCGCCTCATGTTGGACCTGGTCGAGAAGACCAAAATAGAGAAACAAAAGTTTACTGTTCTTCGGGGGCTTCGAGCACTTGGTCGCCCATAAGGTCGGCCGCCCCCTTTGATTTCCCTCCGTCCCTTTTTTTTTCCATAACTCAACTCAGTGCGGGTTGCCCTATAGGCGACCAGGTCGAGCTGAAATATAAGTGTTGTCCAATTTTATATCGAAAATAAACTCCAAGAAATACTCCGAAAAATAGTAAAAACATTTTAGACCGATCGAGAGTATTAGGACAACATTCAGGGACATTGTTTTGAAGTAAAAACACTTTGACATAAAATCATTAAAAGTGTTGTCCAATTTAGTCGAAAATAAACTTGAAGAAATACTCCGGGAAATATTAAAACCATTTTAAATCATTTAGGAGTATTTGGACAACCTTTAAAAACATTGTTTTGGTGTAAAAACAAAATCATCAAAATCATGATAAAACAATTTATCAAACAATCTCCCCCTTTTTAATCACAAAATCATGATAAAACAATTTATCAAACAATCTCCCCCTTTTTGATGATTACAAACCAAAACAATTCAACAAGACCGATTTTGAAAACAAAACAATTTTGAGAGGCGATTTTGAAAACAAAACAAGTTTTCCGGTAAAAAATCAATATCCGTTGAGAGTGACAACATTTCGCGCAATATTAACACAAGGATGGGAGTTGAGATATTAAACCACATATTATAAATGCTTCCCCTATCAACATGCACAACAAGAGTTATAAAGAAGCAACTAAATCAAAAGCTAAAGGCATCGTTAGAGACATATATAAGTCCATACTACAACCAATGGACTAAGAAATATATACAACCATAATACACCAAGAGTGGACAAAATATGATCCACAACTTGTGGATTTCAATAGCCACAACTTATAGCTTCTTTTCATTGAGCTTATCTTAGCTTCTTTGAGCTAACGAGCTTATAACCTGTTTAGCCACAACTTATAGCTTCTTTTCATTGAGCTTATCTTAGCTTCTTTGAGCTAACGAGCTTATAACCTGTTTCTCCCCCTTTGGAATCATCAAAGATGAAGGGACTGTCATGTCTGTTAATGTTCATTCTTCATTGGATGACCAGAAACTTGGTTCTAAAGGATAGTTAGACATATTCAATTTTAGTTACAGTTAATGTAAGTCCAAGCGGCTACGATAATCTAGAGGGGGTGAATAGATTATCTCCATCTTTTCAATTTATGCCCTATTTTTTAAAACCAATGCTCAAGATAATAATAAAGGTGCGGAATGTAAAAAGCACACGTCGATTTATTGAGCTTCACCCCACCTAGGGACTACGTGCTCTACCACCCCAGTATATCCGGGATCGGTTTCGAAAAGAGAAAAAGATTTTGTTAATAATTACCAAAATTATTACAACAAAATCTTACACCAACACCTTGAAGAGCACCACACTCTTCTTCAACACCACCTTTGAGATTACCACAATCTCTTCTTGAAGATTACCACAATCTTCAAGCGGCACCTTGTGAAGATTACCACAATCTTCACCCTCAAGAGCACCACACTCTTCAACACCTCAACAAGAAGATTACCACAATCTTCTTACACCTAACACCTAGTTCACCCAAGTGTGTTCTTACCACAAGAACACTCACAAAGATATCTTGTGTTTGAATGACGACCACAAATTCAAGATTACAACTCGATAATTGATAATACAATAGAGTGCAAGTGTAATCAAGAATAGCCTAGACCTCAAGAATGTGAAAGTGAATAGCTAGGCAAATTACAACAAGAAATAAGACAATGTAAGAACAAGTGTATTCTTGAGTGTATCTTGTTGTGTTGTAGTTTTCTCTCTTATTGTGTTGCTTCAATTCTTCCTCTATTTATAGAAGATGTCTTGTACAAGATAGGCTCCTCTTGGGGACATGAATTACGTAAAAATACCAAGACAATTGAAGAAAAGAGCTGTTAGAAATCAACCCCTTAAATCAAAGAAAAGTGCCGCAAACTCAACGGATAGTTTCTTTGTCAAAAAAGAGGGGTTCGACCGGTCGCGAGAGATAAGATTGAAATTGAATCTGCGAATTTTTACACGGGGGGACTGGTCGCATGGGGTGCGACCGGTCGCCCTCATGTTGTCTTACCGGTCGAGAAGACCAAAGCAGAGAAACAAAGTTTACATTCTTGAGGGGGCTTCGGCACGGTCGCCCATAGGGTCGACCGGTGCCGCTGATTTCCCTCCGTCCCTTTTTTTTTGTTCCATAACTCAACTCAGTGCGGGTTGCCTATAGGGGCTCCGTCGAGCTGAAATATAAGTGTTGTCCAATTTTATATCGAAAATAAACTCCAAGAAATACTCCGAAAAATAGTAAAAACATTTTAGACCGATCGGGAGTATTAGGACAACATTCAGGGACATTGTTTTGAAGTAAAAACACTTTGACATAAAATCATTAAAAGTGTTGTCCAATTTAGTCGAAAATAAACTTGAAGAAATACTCCGGGAAATATTAAAATCATTTTAAATTATTTAGGAGTATTTGGACAACCTTTAAAAACATTGTTTTGGTGTAAAAACAAAATCATCAAAATCATGATAAAACCATTTATCAAACAGTTAATAGCAAAGAGAATACATTCTTTTTAGTTTCCTTTTTTGGGTATGTAATGTAATGTAATGTTCGTGTGTGTATGTGGGTCTATGTATCAATTAAGATAAACAAATACTACGGAAAACATAATTCTTTTTTAGGTGATACTATTGTAAAATGTATAGTTTTTATTTTATATGACCTGGAATTAACATTGTGTTTAACGTCCCTGTATTTGTTGAGAATGCGTGGCTGTCATTAATAGGCTTATATTATGAATATTAACTGTGTGAGAAATTTTAAGGAATTTAAATGAAATGTATGATTAAAGTTTTTCAGCTTTTGAGAGTGATTTGACCAAGAATGTTTTGTATGATGAATGAGAAAGTGAGTCATGAAAGACTACGAATTTGAGTTATGTATTTACGTTGATTTCTTAGAACATTTGTGGTTTAACAACAAATCGTGGGCGTGGCAAATTGAGTAGAGTGATTCTCACTGCAATTTTGGTACAAGTACTTAAAATCTTTATTTGCTTGGTTGACACAAAGATGGTTTGCATATCTTCTTCTCAGAATCATATATATAGATGCATGACACGGAATTATATTTGTGAGACTTTGAAGATAGTGCTTTTTTTTAAAAAAAAAAAATTAAGCAAACCACCTAGCTAAAGCTAGACGAGTGGGAAACACACTGTAAAAGTAATTAAATATTAATTGATTTACATCTCTAATAGATTAAAAGCAATTCATTATCTAGGATGCTCTGACGCTCAAGTCAAAGAATGCTCTAGAGAGAAAAAAAGTAGAACCATTATATAGTATAATCTATATCTATATCTATATCTATATATATATATATACTACTTTAAAAAATGTATATTTCTGTCAAAATTAGGATGGACTAAAATACCCCTTAAGTCTTTTAACTATAAAGAAAAAAAAATTAACAAATTATGAAAAGAATTAGAGGCTCATGGATATAATCAATTAGAATACCAATAGCCAATATAAGAATTTAATAAATGCCTGCAAAAAGGAAATCCAAAAGATTGGAAGGAATAATATACTCCATAGCAGAATCCTTTCTCTGATAGAAGGATCATACACTTTAGAGGTGAAGATTACCAAGTGAGTAAGAAAAAATTAAGGATTAGTGCCAACATACTCAAGACAAAGGAGCGAGACTAAACAGGGGAGAAATCAGGCAACAATTCAAATTATCTCTTTGTCCATCATTCTCTATTGAGGAAGGATTCTAAAAAGGTGGCCAGAAAATAGGTGTATATATCTCCAACACTTCTGTTGAATGGGTGAAAACGTCTAAAAGGTTTTCTTCTTGATTTTTTTCTTACAATGCGATAATTGGATAAAAGATTCTAATCTAGATTGTTTAGTTAATCCAAATTACATGGAAAGTGCAATTGTTTAACATGTGATTGATTCATTTACCTGTGATTGATTCATCTCCTTAGAAAGCTAAAACCTAGGAATTCCTTATAATGTGTCATCACAAATTTGGATTTTAGCATGGGTACAAAAATCGAATATCATGAGGAAGGAATACCAATGGACATTATGAATCTGAACTGATGTCAAGTTGAAAGGTAAAAGCGAAATCGAAACTGAAGGGGGCTGGAAGAAATCGACTCGAACTGTCTTCAATATCTTTAATTTAATTCACACAGATTGAAATATATCTGGCAATATCGCAAGGCATTAGAAAAACCACCCTATCCTCTTTCCAAGTCACCACAAATATAAATGTTGGAAGACCACGCACGCCGGCACCATGGTTAAAGGAAGGACAAGGAATTTGAGCATAGGCTGAGCAAATGTATTGTTAATTCACTGGTGATTTTTTAAATTTGCAGAACAAGTAAATTTCACATTATCATGCTTCCAACCCGTGAATCGGATTCTAGATTACCATCTTATCGTTCAAGTTGACTGATTTTAATACTTTGAGAAATCAACATTGGAGCACGGGTCCAGAAAATTAATGTAGTTGTGCACCGTAAAATGTAATTCAGGTGAAGAACTACTATCTATATTACCTTAGGTGCTTCTTTTAACATTGTTTCCATAAAAACAAATTTGGTTATGAGGACTTGGGTACAATCACTACAAAAAAAACTGCGTTTAGTGACACTAAAATTTTCACTTGGTGACGCTTATTAGCGTCACAAGATATATTACCTACGCTTTTGAAAGCGTCATGAGTTGCGTTGTTAAATTTGATGTCACGAAATTATCCGTGATGCAAGATCTATGCGTAGGTAAATCTCATTTCCTGACGCTTTTATCAAATGCGTCATTATATGGTGACACTATTTTATGTCATAATTAATAAAGATTTAATATATTTTAAATGAAGCTTTGCTTACGCAAAAAGCGTTGTTAAATTCGCGACGCTTTTGAAAATTAGTGTCATTAAAATTATGATGAATTTTATATTTCTAGCTTTTGTAGAATTTATTAAAGATCAATTATTTATTAATTTTTTAAAAAATTTAAACTTAATATTTAATTTTTGACTCATTTTGAATATATTTGTTGTTATTTAATTATACACCACATAGTGTCTATTTATTAACTCTCAAGTCACTCTCAATACTTCAATCTTTCGATGTGGGATAGATATTCCAATTTTTTACTTTGTGACGCTTTTTAATAAGCGTCGTCATTCTAATGACACAAACAATAAAAGTGTAATTAAATTTTAAAATTTTGGCGACAAATAAAAAAAATGTGTAAGTAAAATAGAAAGTGTCATCAATTTTATGACGCTTTTTAATAAGTGTCGCTATTTTAATGACACAAACAATAAAAGTGTAAGTAAATTCCATAATTATCGTGACACTTATAAAAAAAGTCGGTAATTTTATTAAGATAATGACACTTCAATAAAAGTGTCCTTAAATTTACCAAGATGCTAACGCTTTCTAGTAAGTGTCACTAATTTTTATAATTTATAACGCTTTTTAAAAAGCGTCGTTAAATACTTAATTATAATGACACTTTTTGGTAGCGTCATTAAATTTGTGTTGGGATAGACCATTTTTCTTGTAGTGAATGGTTGGAGGCCATAATCTGCTGCTTTAAGTTAACTTTAGTTTACTAGTAAGAAATACGTGCGTCGCACGTGATCCACATGACTTTACTAAATAATTTTATTATTTAATAATTTTATTGATTAATATTAAAATATTAAAAGTGAAATAAATATTAATTAAATTTAGATATTACACAATGTTTAATATATATTTTGCTTTACTTTAATTATAGATCGATATGAATTATTAAATAATCATTTAAGGAACTCAATCCCATAAAATTTTACAATTACTATAACAACGAAATAAATTTTATAGTAGCTTACAATCACATTCATCGGTCTTTTATTTCATTGTTATGGCTAGAAAAGGCTTTTCTCTTACATGATTTTCGAATTCTTTTAGCATTGGATACATTTTACATAATCAGACAAATAATTTAGCTTATAAATCATAAGCTAATTATTAGTAAATCACATGCAAGTTATCGCATTAACAAGAAAAATAATTAATTAAATATTATACCAAAATCCATCATAATATCACCATTTTATTTGTTATTGTTATTCAATTAAAATAAAATAAAATAAAAGTTAGTCAAATTCTTATACTTCGTGCTTACTTCTTTTATTCTATCTCAATTCTTCGATTAAAGAAATGTAAAAAAAATATTACAATATAATCTATATGTAAAAGAAATTCATATATTATTTTAATTTTAGTAACAAAGTCAATATTTTATCATTAACACTTAAACTTAAAGTTTGTAGTCCTCCTATTTCCATTGTCTTAAAAATAGTAGACATTAACGTAATATAGAAAAAAATTAATCCATTATTGATTGGTATGTGTTTTGCATATATTTTGGGCTTAATTGTAGTTAGAATTAGTTGCTATGCATGCATTACTTGAGTAAAAAGGGCTTTATTTTTGTTTTGTGGAAAAGGTATTGCGCTTTGCTCGTTTTGTTGGAATTAACTGATATTTGTAGCATTTTGGCAACAATTCGGAGCATTGCGGTAAAGGACCGCCAATACTTGAAGTAACATACGATGTTTGGAGTGAATCGAGAAGAAGTCAGATGAACCGGGCGAGAAACGGAAGGAAACGAACAAGTATCAGCTTCAGCAGGTGTGCACGGACAGGGCGTGCATCCATAGCACGACCCGTGCGCCACCCAGAAGTAAGACTCAGCCCACGGCATGACGCACGGGCTGGTCGTGCGTGGAGCGCACGGCCCATGCGCCTGTGCGGGAAAACAGAGTTTGACAGATATTCAACTAGGTTTTGACCCAAAACGAAGTACAAATAGAGACGGGGCGGCCACAAACGAATACACACTGACTTTTGCCCTAGAACACAGAGAAAACAGCAACCTTCTATCAAAGGATTGGAGAGATTGATCGAGGTTGCAACCACACACTTGAGGATTGAAGATAGATCGAGATATCATCAACATCCCTGAGTTTACTCATTCCATTGTATCATTTACTTTTGATTAGTTAGATATGAATTTGAATAATTTGTCTATGGATTATTTATTTTCTATGTCTGGCTAAACATATTGTGATTCCCAGGTTTGAGATTAGGTTAATGGATACTTTTGTTAGATGATTAATTGAAATTGAAGTTATTGTTTTCAAACCCTATTCGACTACTTTGTTTTAATTCTTGTTTTATCAAAACGCGTTTGGTTTAACTTGATTTGATGTATTAAGTCATAATTCGAGAGATGAGTTTCAATACTAGATCTGTGAGTACTTGACATGAATATTTGCAAGATTAAGAAGTGTGTGAATATTTGTGAGGATATTTAATCTTTTGTGCTTTTGGGAGTTGGATATCTGATGTTGAGTAGAGATGCTAGCATAGATAATCCAATCAACGTTTTTACATACTTCTTGAGAGAGAGGGTAAAATACTTTTCATAATTGTCTTATAGGGAAAAATAATAATAACTTTGCTTGTGATTAATCTGATGACAAAAAGGGATATTAACTGAAACCATAACCCAGGAATCCATTCATCTCCTTGATCTTTCATTCAACTTTTTACTTGTCTTTTTAGGATAAATTCTTGTCTTGCATTAATAAAACCAATCCATCAAATTTCGATCGTCTGGATAAAAATAAGGCTATTACAATTCCAATACTTAGTACATAAATTTATTAGTCTCTGTGGATTCGACCTTGCTAACCCTATTATATAAACTGCACCATACACTTGCAGTGAAGCTAAAAATAAGGCGAACAAGTTTTTGGCATCGTTGCCAGGGACAAATTAAATTTTTAGTACCAATATTGCGATAAATAAAATTATTTTAATTTAGACATTTTTCTTTCTTATTATTTGTTGTTTAATTTTACTCCTACTGTGTTTGAATTGTTTTCTTTAGTTGGTTCAGGTAGTGCATGAACACTCGCTCAAAACAAGGAGAATTAGCACTGTTCATATCGGAGGTTGAGGCTTTTGCTAGGCGAATTAGTGCAGCTACTAAACGGGCAGAAAGACAGCAAGAACAGGCGATGGAGGACGTAGAAGATAACAACGGAGGCGATAACGGAGTCGACAATGGAGGTAACAACAGGGCCAACAGGGTCAATAATGAGTTACCAGTACCAGAGGTTCCGGCAGTCCAGCAGCAAGCGATTCGCGATTACTTTCGCCCACAGACCAATCGCAATTGTGGTGGAATTGCCATTGTCCCAATTAATGTGAATAACTCTGAGCTGAAGCCAACACTGATCTCGACGATGCAGCAGAATCAGTTTGGGGGTTTCCCGTCTGAGGATCCCAATTCTCATCTTGCGAACTTCATGCAGATTTGCAACACAATCAAGATGAATGGGGTAACTGATGATGCTATACGTCTGCGCCTATTCCCTTTCTCTTTAAGGGGTAAGGCTAGAAACTTGCTAGGCACCCTAACTCAGGGGAGTGCGAATACCTGGGATGAGCTGAGTCAGAGATTCTTGTTTAAATACTTCCCACCAAGTAAGACACTACAGCTCAAAAGTGAGATCACGCAGTTCAGGCAGTTTGACTCTCAGCCACTGTATGAGGCCTGGGAGAGATTCTAGGATTTATTGAGGAGGTGCCCGCAACACGGATTTCCAGAGAATCAGCAGCTCTGCTTCTTTTACAACGGGTTGATGGGACAGACTAGGTCGTTTGTAGATGCCGCAGCAGGAGGCGCTTTACTCGCAAGATTCCCAGAGGATGTATTCAACTTGCTCGAAGAGATGGCAATGAATAGCTATCAGTGGCCCTCCGAGAGGACTAATGTGAAAAGGGTAGCCGAAGTCACTGATTCGGACCCAATTAAGGCATTGACCGCTCAGATGACTGCGTTGACCAATCAGTTGAGTGTATTGATGAAGGGGACTGATGGAAACGCGGGTGCAAGTAATGGGGGAATTCCTCTAGATCCAATGGAGGAAGAAAATTATGTCAACAACCGAATTTCAACAATTACCGGAACAATCAGACTCCTACCCATTACCATTCGGGGTTTGAGGAACCATGAGAACTTCTCTTATGCAAACACGAAGAATGTGATGCAACCACCACCAGGGTTTAATTTGACAAATGGTGTCATTAATGCTGAGGCTAAGCCATTTATGGAGGACATCTTCACCTTGTTTATGAATGAGACGAGGAACCGATTCAATAAGGATGAGGCGAAGCTGGATAAAATCGAAAGTCATGTCACACAATTGGCCAACACTATGGGGTCCCAAATGAAAAATCTTGAAACCCAGATTGGCCAATTGGCTACAATTGTTGGTGGGCAGCATCAGAAGTAAATGGCGATGTTGAGGCCGAGGAAGGAGTTGAGGACCATATTGCTGAACAAAAAGGGGCTGAGAAGCTTAAATCTTCCTCTAACCCTGATCTTTCTAAACTTACTATTCCCCTTCCTTTTCCCCAACGATTTCAAAAGTAAAAGTTAGATTCACAATTTGCAAAATTTTTGGATATATTTAAGAAACTGCATATAAACATACCTTTTGCAGACGCATTGGAGCAGATGCCCAATTACGCTAAATTTTTGAAGGATGTTATGTCAAAGAAAAGAAAGATGACTGGTTTTGAGACATTCAATCTGACAGAGGAGTGCAGTGCAATAATCCAGAGGAAACTATCACAGAAACTGAAAGATCCGGGGAGTTTCACTATCCCTTGTGCTATTGGTGATGTTTTCTTTAATAAAGCACTTTGTGATTTAGGAGCAAGCATTAACTTGATGCCCCTGTCCATTTTCAGGCAACTTGGATTGGGAGAGGTGAAGCCGTCTACGGTCACCCTACAACTTGCAGAGCGATCACTTACTTATCCAAAGGGAATCATCGAGGATGTGCTTGTCAAGTCGATAAATTCATATTCCCTGTGGAATTTTTGGTGCTGGATATGGAGGAGGACAAAGACGTCCCTTTGATACTCGGGCGCCCATTCCTGGCTACTAGGAAGGCCTTGATAGATGTGCAAAAGGGAGAACTCACATTACGGGTTAATGATGAGCATGTTTTATTTTCTATCTATAAGGCACTACAATTTCATAATGGTGTTGAGAACTGTAGTTTCATAGACGTAGTAGAATCTTGCGCTGATGAATACACAGATCATACATTGTTCAAGGATGATTTAGAGTTTGGTTTGACACATTCATGTCCGACATCAAATATGATGACTGATTTCGATAATCAAGACTTGTATGATCGTGTTTGTGCTTTAGATAATATGTAGGAGCTACCGAGAAGCGCGAGAGGTGCACACACGCAGAAAAATGTGCGGGAGTCCATTTTGTAGGGGCGCACAAACCGTGCTTCGGAGCACGCCCTGGTCGTGCGCATGGCCAAAGCAACAATTGAAAAACCTGAAGACGGCACGGCCTGTGCGTCTGAGCACGGGCAGGTCGTGCGTAAGGCTGAAGCGAAGGATAAAACACTTGAAGATGGCAGGGCCCGTGCGTCTGAGCATGGGCAGGTCGTGCGTAAGGCCGAAGAGAAGAACTCAACCACTGAAGAATGCATGGCCCGTGCGATTTCTGATAGTTCTTGGTTGAGTCCGATACAAGTGGTACCAAAGAAAGGGGGGATGACTGTAGTTAGAAACGAGAATGATGAACTTATTGTCACTAGGATAGTTCTTTAGGGTGGTGTATATGCATTAATTATAGGAAGTTGAATGATGCCACTCGTAAAGATCACTTTTTCCTCCCCTTTATTGACATGATGTTAGATCGCTTATTGCGGAATTTGATTATTATTGGTTTCGATGGTTACTCACTACAACAGATCATGGTTGCACCTTGAAGACCAAGAGAAGGCGAACTTGAGCTTACATGTCCCAATGGTACGTTTGCATTTCGCGTTTGCATTTCGAATGCCATTCGGATTATGTAATGCACCAAATACTTTTCAAATGATGTATGATGGCTATATTTCATGATTTTATTGAGAAAATAATGCAGGTATTCATGGATGATTTTTTTGTTTTTGGGGATTCTTTTTATCATTGCTTGGATATTCTTTCCCTAGTGTTGCTGAGATGCGAGGAAACTAACCTTGTTCTGAATTGGGAGAAGTGCCATTTTATGGTACGAGATGGCATTGTATTAGGCCACCGGGTTTCTTCTGCAGGTTTAGAAGTGGACGAGAGCGAAGATTGTCGCAATTGAGAAACTTTCACCTCCAACAAATGAGAAGGCCATTAGAAGCTTCTTGGGGCACGTCGGATTCTACAGAAGGTTCATTCGTGACTTTTCTAAAATCACTAAACCTTTGAGTCAGTTATTAGAAAAAGATCTTTTGCTTTCAATTTTTCCGATGATTGTTTGCGAGGCATTTGAGATTCTCGAAGAAGGCTTTGGTGACATCACCAATTCTTGTAGTTCCGGATTGAGTCGACCTTCGAGTGATGTGCGATGCCCACACTTTGCGGTTGGGGCTGTTCTCGGTCAAAAAGGGACAAGTTGTTCAGAGCCATCTACTATGCGAGCGAACATTAGGCAGTGCCCAACAAAACTATACCACCACTGAGAAGGAAATGCTGGCAATGATTTTTGCGTTTGATAAGTTCGAATCTTACTTGATTGGAACTAAGAGAATAGTCCACACAGACCACGCGACGATCAAATATTTATTCGACAAGAAGGACGCCAAACCAAGACTGATTCGGTGGATTCTTTTGTTGCAGGAGTTTGATGTGGAAATCCGAGATAGGAAGGGTTGTGAGAATGTGGTAGCAGACCACTTGTCCAGGTTGGAGTACAAGAAGGATGAGAAAGAGGGCACATATGTAATCAAGGAGGAGTTCCCTGATGAGCAACTCTTAATGTTAGAGGCTAAATTCCCATGGTATGCAGATTTTGTGAATTATCTGGTAGCGGGAGTCTTGCCTCCGGATTTATCTTCCTATCAAAAGAAGAAATTCCTCCATGATGTCAAGTTCTACATGTGGGATGACCCCTTGCTCTTTAAAAGGTGCGCATACACTATCATCTGACGATGTGTGCCTCAAGAAGAGTGGGAGGGAGTTCTACAACAGTGCCATTCTTCACCTTCCGGGGACACTTTGGTCCGGCACGCACTGCGGCAAAGGTATTGCAGAGTGGTTTATACTGGCCTACTTTATTTAATGATTGCTATTTATATGTGCAGCAGTGTGATAGATGCCAGCGGATGGGGAACATTTCGAGACGACACGAGATGCCCATGACCAATGTGATGGAAGTCGAGCTCTTTGATGTGTGGGGGATTGCCTTTATGGGTCCCTTTCCATCATCTTCGGGTTATCAGTACATTCTACTTGCAGTGGAGTACGTATCTCGATGGGTTGAGGCGATTCCGGCACAAACAAATGATGCGCGAGTGGTGCTGAAATTCCTAAAGAAAAATATATTCACTCGGTTTGGAATCCCGAGAGCTTTGATTAGCGATTGGGGGTCACACTTTGTGAATAAATTGATGAGCACTCTACTTGCAAAGTATGGGGTTAAGCACAAGGTGTCATTACCATATCATCCGCAAGCAAGCGGGCAAGCGGTAGGTAGCCAATCGCAAGATTAAGCGAGATCCTAGAAAAGACAAAGAATATAAATCGTGCAGGATTGGGCTATGAAGTTAGATGATGCATTATGGGTATATCGGACTGCGTACAAGACACCATTGGGCACATCGCCTTATTAGTTGGTATTCGGGAAATCATGTCACTTGCCCGTGGAATTAGAGCACAAGGCGTTTGGGCTGTGAAGAAGTTAAATTTTGACTTCCAAGCAGCGGGTGAAAAGAGGTTGTTGCATTTGAATAAGATGGAGGAGTTCCGAGATGAAGCCTATGAGAATTCCCGGATTTACAAGGAACGCACCAAGAGATGGCATGATCGAATGATAAAGAAAATAGAGTTGTTACCGGGTGAACAAGTTCTTTTGTTTAACTCGCGTCTTAAACACTTTCCCAGAAAACTCAAGTCTCGGTGGTCGGGGCCATTTGTGATAAAGAAAGTGTTAAATCCTCCAGGAATAGTAGAATTGTTGAGCCGGGATGGGGAGACATTTATGGTAAATAGCCAGAGGATCAAGCACTACCTTCATAGAGACCAAAAGGAAGAGGTGACACGCCTCACTTTGCTAGAACCGTGATCGCGTATACAGACGTCAAACTATAGACGTTAAATTTAGCGCTTGTTGGGAGGCAACCCAACGGTTTGCTGTTTTATTTCTTCTCATGTTTTTTTTCCTTTGCTAAGTTAGGATTTTTTTATGCTTTCATTAGTTATGATTTTATGCTTTCCTTATTTTATAAAAAAATGGAAATTTTGGAGTGTTGGTACGGCATCCAGCACGCACGGGCCATGTGCATGGAGCACGGCCCGTGCGTGCTTCAAAGATGAGGAGCGAGCCTACAACACCCCGCACGGGCAGGGCGTGCTCCATGCACATGGCCCGTGCGTATCCCAGGATTTTGGACTGAGACTACGGCACCCCGCACGGGTTGCCCGTGCGCGGTCGTGCGCCTGTCGGCTGAGACAGTACTAAGGTCGCGCAGAGCCCATTTTTTCACACTTTCTTACACCCCTTGCGCACAAGGCACACAAGAGCTCTCCCCACTTCAATTTTTTCGACAAATTCACTTGGATTTTCACTGCAAATTCATCAACCACACTACACACACGAATTGCACTCACAAACTTGCTTTGGAGTGAGGTTTTGGTTGAAGGGAGCACCTAATGTTCCAATTTTGCCTCTTGCCTAATTTCCGAGAATTCTGGTAAGAACTTCAAGTTTTTCTTCGAATTTTTTGTAGATTATGGCTTAGAGTTCATATATGGTGCATGTTTTGATGAAATTGCCATGATTTACTGAATTTTTATATTAGGCATTTTATCGAACACCTTGTGGGGATGACAAATTGAGACATATGGGAGTGATATAATGATGAATTGTGCTTGAGCTTGATTATTATGGGTGTTAGTGACTATGATTCTCTGCAATTATATTGTTATATAGGTTCGAGAGCTTAATTGTGATTAAATTACAGGGAAGAGACATTATGTCTCATTTGATTTAATGGTATTGAATTCATCATGTTCTTGTTATACTTGGCATGCTCGGAATCTCACATTTGTTTTGCTAGGTACAGACTTATTTGTGATGCGTTGTTCTTGTTTTGCTTTTTCATTACTCCCATTCGTGTTTTCTCTTGTTTATAAAGCGTTGACCGGGACTGTCAACAGTTTAAGTTTTGGGGTTTGATTGGTATGTGTTTTGCATGTATTTTGGGCTTAATTGTAGTTAGAATTAGTTGCTATGCATGCATTACTTGAGTAAAAAGGGCTTTATTTCTGTTTTGTGGAAAAGGTATTACGCTTTGCTCATTTTGTAGGAATTGAATGATATTTGTAGCATTTTGGCAACAATTCGAGCATTGCGGTAAAGGACCGCCAATACTTGAAGTAACATACGATGTTTGGAGTGAATCGAGAAGAAGTCAGATGAACCGGGCGAGAAACGGAAGGAAACGAACAAGTATCAGCTTCAACAGGTGCGCACGGGTAGGGCGTGCGTCCATAGCATGACCCGTGCGCCACCGAGAAGTGAGACTCAGCCCACGGCATGACGCACGGGCTGGTCGTGCGTGGAGCGCACGGCCCGTGCGCCCTTCAGCGAAAAGAACAGTTCCTATGGTACCCCGCACGGGCTGAGCGTGCGCTAGGCGCACGGCTCGTGCGCCTGTGCTGGAAAATAGAGTTTGACAGATATTCAACTAGGTTTTGACCCAAAACAAAGTACAAATAGAGACGGGGCGGCCACAAACGAATACACACTGACTTTTGCCCTAGAACACAGAGAAAAGAGCAACCTTCTATCAAAGGATTGGAGAGATTGATCGAGGTCACAACCACACGCTTGAGGATTGAAGATAAATCGAGAGATCATCAACATCCCTGAATTTACTCATTCCATCGTATCATTTACTTTTGATTAGTTAGATATGAATTTGAATAATTTGTCTATGGATTATTTATTTTCTATGTCTGGCTAAACATCTTGTGATTCCCGGGTTTGGGATTAGGTTAATGGATACTTTTGTTAGATGATTAATTGCAATTGAAGTTATTGTTTTCAAATCCTATTCGAGTACTTTGTTTTAATTCTTGTTTTATCAAAACGCGTTTGGTTTAACTTGATTTGATGTATTGAGTCATAATTCTAGAGATGAGTTTCAATACTAGATCTGTGAGTACTTGACATGAATATTTGCAAGATTGAGAAGTCTATGAATATTTGTGAGGATATTTAATCTTTTGTGCTTTTGGGAGTTGGATATCTGATATTGAGTAAAGATGCTAGAATAGATAATCCAATCAACGTTTTTACATACATCTTGAGAGAGGGTAAAAATACTTTTCGTGATTGTATTATAGGGAAGAATAATAATAACTTTGCTTGTGATTAATCTGATGACAAAAAGGGATATTAACTGAAACCATAACCCATGAATCCATTCATCTCCTTGATCTTTCAATCAATTCTTTACTTGTCTTTTTAGGATAAATTATTGTCTTGCATTAATAAAACCAATCCATCAAATTTCGATCGTCTGGATAAAAATAAGGCTATTACAATCCCAATACTTAGTACATAAATTTATTAGTCGGATTCGACCTTGCTAACCCTATTCGTAAACCGCACCGTAACTTTGCGGGAAGCTAAAAATAAGGAATTATTTTCATCGAGAGTCAGGTATTAAATAAAACTATGAAAAATTGATAAGTCGAAAACTGAGTTTTGAAACTCTAATCAATTGCACATAAAATATCTTTATTTAATAAATAATAAAACCAAATGAAGTCTTATGAAAGAAAAATAAGTTAACAATTTTCACGTGTCAATCTTCAATAATTAAATATAATACTAATTAACGTTTATGTTTGAATTTCTTTTTGCATTCACATATGTTTTAATAATTATATATAATAAATTAAAAACTAATATAGTTTTTAAAATTTCATAAAGTTTTAGAAAGATACGTTATACTATTAGAGTTTGTACTTGCAATTGAATTTGGCTATTTTGGTTATATAAATATTTACATAATTGTAAATTTTGTGAGCCGTATAGTTATGAAAATTGCAATTATTCTTAATATACTGAAACTAATCTATATTTATTTGAAGAGACTGTAAATTTAAAATTGATCTCATTTAATCTCGTTTACAAAATCATATTATTTGTTGTAAAATATAATTATCAATCCATTTTTAGTGCCTTTATTGATAAAATGGTATATAGTACTTTAATCTTTATTTAAAATTTTGATTGAATTTTTGATCAAATAAGAAAATATAGTTGCCAAAAATTTAGATATCAAGTGTTAAAAAACCCCCATTAACTATTCTCTTCCACCTCCTTATGCCCGGAATAATTCATATTACTTAGCACTAAACATGGCCACTTCACTCCAATTTGTTATTATATATAGTTTAACACAATAAATTTGATGCATAAATTTTATTTTGAATATTTTGATTATTATATTGGTACCTAAATTGACATGTAATTTAAGAAATATTAATCTTTGACATAAATATCAAACTATTTCATATTAAATAAGTTTAGTTTAGTTTATTTATTTTTTTACAATTTCATATACATACAATGACTTTCCATTCTGATTTTTGTTTTCAAGTTTTTCACAATATTTGATTTTGTAAAACTAGAATAATTTGTACCGAGTTTTATAATAATTGTCTTTGTGCTTGAATATTTATAAGTCATAAAGGTGTTCTTTTAAAATGAACTGAGATTTTATCGAAAATATCAAATTATACATATTATATGAAAGTCATTTAAATTTTCTTTAGAATTCCCAGCGATGACCCACATATTTATTGTAACTATTTACTTTTATTCTTTCAAATCTTTATAATATGTTTCATTTGATTTAATTCTAAACTTTCTATGTATGTGATATTAACCCCCAAAATCATTTAGATTAATCTCAACTCATTAATGTCTAGTATAACCATTTATTTTTCAATATTTTTTATTCTTAGTTTTCACTATTATTTGTTGTAATTATTTTATTTACTTAGTTTTTATGAATGTTATGTTAGTATTTCAACTAATATATAATCTGTAATATATAATTACTTTCTCAGTAGTCAAATTGTTACATATTAAATGAGTTTATTTATTTTTTCTTTTACATAGCAGATATGATCTTTTAGACTAATCAAATTTTAGCTCATGTTTCACTCTTTCACACCATTTTATTAAAATTTAATTATTTTGGTTTACATTTTTATTATAAATATGTATCATATTGATATTTTTAATTTTTAAGGGTGTAATTTTCAAACGACATTCAAGTTTTATCACAAAATGTCATTTTAATATATATGGATTTTTTTTTATTAAGTTTGTCTTCTTTGTTATATTTTATAAGTTTATATATACAACTTTTAACTCATTTTTGCACTTGTTCTTAAAATTAATAGGATAAAAAATAATCGAAAGATTGAAATCATAATATATTAAAAAATAATAAATTACAAACTAAAACTTATAATGTTATATATAGAAAATTAAGTAAAGGTCATATTAACACATATAGTTAAAATTTAAAAGGTAATGTTTTTGTCGCGACAAACTTAGTTTGGTTCTTGCTCGCTTTTGTTTTTTCCATGTTAATCTTATTCCTTTTATTTTGTACTTTTTACTTTATTGATACAACTAATTAAAATGAAATATACATGAAATTGCAATAAAAATAAATTTTTTTGTACTCTCTTGTTTTTAATATTATTTCTTTCATAACCATCAATAAATTAATATTTGAATTGCATATTACTAATTGAGGAAGAATTTTTTGACCATAAAGGAATTATGTATTTTCTCTACTTTTTATTTAGCATCAAAACCACCTAAATATTTTTTTTCTTATCGTGCATATTGTAATTTGATCTTTTTCTTTTAAATTATAATAGACATATTTAATTATTGAAAAATTTAAAAGAATATAAGTAAAATATAATTTTTCATCATAATAAAAGTTAAATAGTTAAAATTTTCTTCTATAACGACTTGTGTATATGTTTAGAACATATAGTTGAAGATTTTGAAATGTAGTTTAAATTTGAAATTGATTTTATAAGAAATTTAAAGTATTCTTAGTGTTATGATTAAAAAAATATATTTTCAGATTCTAAAATCTTTTTTGGCTATAATGAACATCTCTCATATAATTAAACAAAAAAGATTAAATAAATAACAAAACTAAAGAAAAACATTTTTAATTTTTACTAGTCTTTATAATCTTAAAATTTTCTATATTTTTGACATCCAATCAAAAATTATTATTTGAAAATTCAAAATATTTTAAGAAAAAAATAAATACTTTTAAAATGTAGAATTAAAAAGTCACATTTTAAGATAGTAAATAAATATCAAATTACTTAGAAAATTTTACTATGATATTTTTGAATCAAAAATTGAATTCAGATATAGATAGATATAGATAAATGTTTGCTATATTTTTGGTATTGGTGGTACCCTTTGATTGTGTTAAAGGTTACCTCAATTTGAATATTATGAGTTCAAAAATGTCATTATTGTGCAATGAATATTCTCATGACTGATACAGGGCTGGTTTTAATTCTTGTTATATATATTCTTTCCTGATTTCTTGGTTTCCATGGCCATTAACTAAGAAATGTTTGTTGTACTTTCCATTTTTCTTTTATTCTTTTTAAAAAATGTATATTTTGTTGTTAAAAGAAGTATAATCATGATAAATTTAAATTCCAAGTGAGTAATTTTCATCGATAAGAACTTGTGTGTAACTAACATATTATTTTTTCCCGAAAATGATATACTTTGTTGACAGATTTCCCGCACTGAGATTTGATGTGGAAGAGTTTTCATATGTTGTAGCATTTCCAATTCTACAATGTTTTATATACAACAACAACAACAACAAACAAAGCTTTAATCCCACTATGTGGGGTCGGCTACATACCATAAGGGAATGGCAAGAGTTTTACGTTGTCTGTCTACCTAACGCAACCCTCCTCCTTTATCCGGGCTTGGGACCGACAACATATAGACAGGTTGCCCTATCTATATGCAAAGGAGTTTCAATGTTTTATATATCATTTTTTTTTTTTGATCGATAATATATATATATATATATATATATATATATATATATATATATATGGAGGATCTGTGAGACCACCTCCTAGGTTAGTCCATAAGACTAAATCTACATCCAAATAGTAAATCAATGGCCAAGATATATTACAATATATACAACATTTCATAAGTAAGTATACAACATAAGGGATAAAATAGGAATCCAGAAAATTAAATATAGTAACCGCTTTCTAAAAATTAGGGACGTGATTTTGTATTGATCACGTCCCCATAATCAAGCGATTTACCTTTTCTTTCTCTCCCTTCCCATTCGAACCTGCAAATTATTCAAATATGGCAACAAAATCGTGCAACAATTAATGAAAAGTATACAATTACACTAAACTAACTATACATTAAAACATTACTAAGTATACATAAACAATTAACTAAATATACAGTTACACTAAACTACTTGTACATTAAAACTTTACTAAGTATACAAAAATATTTAACTAAGTATACAATTACATTAAACTAACTATACATTAAATTAATACTAAGTATACAGAAACATTTAACTAAGTATACAATTACACTGAATTACTTATATAACTAAGTATACAATTCCATTGAACTAAATATACAAATCCACATAACTAAGTATATAAATTCACTAAACTACTTATATAACTAAGAATACGATTCCACTGAACCAAGTATACAAATCTACTGAACTAAATATACAATAAAACATGACTAAGTATACAAGTCCACTGAACTAAGTATACAATAAAATGATTGTTCATAAATATGGCGGAAAGAAGTATCAATTTTGAAAAAAACGCTTGAAGTTGATAATTTTCCTCCCTAAAAATCGTGTAACTGAAAAGGTATGATTATGTTTCCTTAAAAATATCTAATAACCGTCCAATTAATATAATTAATTAAATATAAACGTACAATTATACCCTTATATGCCTAAATTAACTAAAATGATCTACACCATCCAAAATATTAAATCAAGAGTCCATAAGTGTTCTTATGGACTAACCTAAAGGGATTGGTCTCATTTGAACCAATCCCTATATATATATATATATATATATATATATATCACTCTTCTGGATATGTTTTTGTGCGTACTTTATATTTTTAACACTGATTTTGGTCTCATGGTGGTATAGTTCTAATATATGTGGCAAAATTTGTTCCATCATGGACTCGATATTTGGAATATGTTTTTTTAGTCATAGATAATTTAGGAGAATAAGTGACTCGAACTAATGAATGCTTTTTTAATACAGGGACAAGTGAAAGAAAGAAAAATGAGTCTTGTATGTTTTGGTTCGAACAAGCTTTTGCTTTTGAATGAAACCTGACAAAGAAAACAAAATCAGTTGGCTTCCCTCAAATTTAAATTTAGGCTGGTTTTTCCTGCCCATTTAATATGCCATGTCTCTAATTTATCTTTAAATATTGCTTAATTCGAAAGATCATATGATGGGCTTCCAAAACATTTGAAAATTGATTTTTTTTATATTTAATAGTACAAAATTGCGATGAGTTTTCCCAGTTTGTAATTTTTTTCTTTAAATTCGTTATGTTTCCCATCTTATTGTGAGAATAAGAAGAAGAGAAAGCTAAATATCGCGCTATAAAATGAGGAGATTGAGGAGGATAGTTTTGCTCTTACTGGATCAAAGCCAACAAGGAGGCTTAAGAAGAGAGCCAAGAACATACATAAACAAGTGGATGTAAAGAAATATCTTATCATTGATTTGATCTCATGGTTTTGAATTAAAATTTTGTTTCTTAGTTTATTTTATTATATTGGTTTCTAGAATAAGCATCATTTATTAATTTAATTTGTTGGGAAAGAGTGCCAAAATAAATGATACCGGCACAGCGGAAATAGTAAAATCTTTTCCTACCTAGCTAGATTAAAAATGAGAACCAAACCAAGAATACCAAGTAATAGTGCAAGATGATAAAAATAGCACACAAGAATTTTTACGTGGAAAACCCAAATCGGGAAAAACCACGAGACCGTAGTCCAGATAAATCATTCACTAAATGTATAGTCGGCTTGCAAAATTTCTCCCTAAAATTAGGGGATACACAAATTATCTCAAGTTACTCAACTTGGAATACTCGAAAAAATAGGAATGCTATTTTGGGTGAGAACGAAAAATTACTACTAATTTTTCTCCATTTTCTTCACTCAAAACACACACTTATAGGAATCACTCTACTCTCTATTTTTCCTCTCTCTCAGCAATTGTTAATTGCTCTTTGCTTGGTGTGTTTGCTTCTTCTGCCCGAGGTGCCTTTTATAGGCAAATGAATGAAGAATGTTGCCAAAATGCAGCAAATATATTTCAACAATTTCTGCCACCTTTTCTACTATTTTCCTTCAAACTTTTCGGTGCTTAAAAAAGTTGCCTCCCATTTTTGACTTTGCTAGTGAGGTGGACTAACAATTCTCCCACTCCACCTCATGTGGAAAATCAACAAATCTTGTTTTGCTTCTGCAAACTTCAAACTTATCTCTCGATAAAGACTTTGACAGCATATCCACGCCATTTTCATCAGTGTGGACTTTATCAAGTTGCATAAACTTTTCATTAAACACATCTCGAATCCAATGGTATCTCACATCAATGTGTTTTGACCTTGAGTGGAATGAAGAATTCTTACTCAAGTGTATTGCACTCTGACTGTCACAGTAGAGCGTGTACTTTTCTTGCATCAAGTCTAATTCCTGCAAAAACTTCTTCAACCACAACATCTCCTTGCAAGCTTCCATCACAGCTATGTATTCAGCTTCAGTTGTGGATAATGCCATACATTTTTGAAGTTTCAATTTCCAAGAGATAGCTCCCCCTACAAATCTCGTCCGGTATCCGGATGTGGACTTCCTGGAATCAACATCACCAGCCATTTCTCCATCTGTGAATCCGTCTAGTACAGTTTGGTCATCACCAAATCTTAGATAGAATTTAGAAGTACCTCTTAAGTACCTCAATATCCATTTCAATGCAAACTAATGATCTTTCCCCGGATTAGATAGAAAACGGCTAACAACATCAAGTGCATGAGCAATATCAAACTGCCAACTGCAGAAGCATAAGGTACATTTTGCATTTCTGCTTTATCTTTTTTACTTGTGGGACATTGTGTTGCGCTGAGCTTGAAATGACCTGCAAGTGGAGTACTTACTGATTTTGACTTGCTCATGTTGAATCTCTCAAGAACTTTTTCGATGTACTTTTCTTGAGATAACCAGAGCTTCCTGCTACCCTGTCTCTTGAGATTTTCATCCCAATGATTTGCTTAGCTGGTGCTAAGTCTTTCATTGCAAAATACTTACCAAGTTCTTTCTTCAGCTTTTCAATCTTGTTGGCATCATGACCTACAATCAGCATGTCATTCACATACAATAATAGTATGATAAAATCATTATCACTGAATTTCTTAAAGAATACACAGTGATTAGAACTGGTCCTGTTATAGTCATGGTCGGTCATGAAGGAGTCAAACTTCTTACCATTGTCTTGGAGTTTGTTTTAAGCCGTACAAGCTCTTCTTCAACCTCCATACCAAGTTTTTCTTACCTTTGACTTTGAACCCTTCTGGTTGCTCCATGTAGATTTCTTCATTCAAATATCCATGAAGAAATACAGTCTTCACATCAAGTTGTTCGATTTCCACATCCAAACTGGCAGTTATCACAAAAACAACTCTGATTGAGGACATCTTCACCATTGGTGAGAAAATTTCTTCGAAATCAACACCCTACTTCTAACTGAAACCCTTCACAACCATCCTAGCTTTATACCTTGGTTGTAAGCTTTGCTCTTCAGTCTTCAACCTGTATACCCATTTATTTTTCAGAGTACGCTTACCTTTCGGTAGCTGTACCAAGTCATATGTGTGATTTTTCTGCAAAGAGTTCATCTCTTCTTTTGTGGCCTCCATCCACATATCTTTCTGATCATGTGATATGGCCTCTGTGAAACTCTGTGGTTCTCCCCCGCCAGTGAGCATTACATACTCATGTGGGCTATATCTGGTAGAAGGTTGTCTTTGTCTGGTGGACCTTCTAACCACATCTTCTGGTGGTGGAACTAGAGGGCATCACCGATTGTATCATGGTGTTGCTCTTGCACATCTCCTCCGTGATTCTGATTTCTAGGAGAAGAAACTGGATCTACGTCATCAGGAACATATTAGTTTGATTCAGATTTCTCAATCTGCTTGGCATCTTCAATTGTCTGATCCTCAAGGAATACAACATACCTACTTCTGATAACCTTCATGGCCATAGCCCAAAAAGATGCATGACTTGGTCTTGTCATCAAGCTTGGATCGTTCGTGTTTTGGAATGTGCACGAATGCCCTACAGCCAAACACTCTCAAGTGTTTGTAAAAAATGTCTTTCCCAGTCCAAACTCTATCTGGAATGTCACCACCCAGAAGAGCTGATGGAGAACGGTTGATTAGATCAACTGCAATCCTCATTGCTTCACCTCAAAAGGATTTGGGCAGATTGGAATGTGACAGCATACATTTGACTCGTTCACAAATTATCCTGTTCATTCTTTCTGGTACGCCATTATGTTGAGGGGGTTTTGGTACACTATTCTCAAGCTTGATTCCATGATCCCTACAATGTTGCTCAAATGGACCCTAGTATTCACCACCATTGTCAGCACGAACTCGTTTCAGTTTTTTTCCTGTTTCTCTTTCAACACTTGCTTGAAATTTTTTAAAGATACCCAGAACTTGATCTTTAGATTTCAAAACAAAGCACCAGACTTTTCTAGATAATTTGTCAATAAATGTGACAAAATATATTGCACCACCAAGACTTCTATCTTTCATGTAGCACAAATCAGTATGCACCAGATCTAGTGAATGAGATTTTATTGAAGGTGAAAAACTCTTGAAAGCAACTATGTGTTGTTTTCCAATTAAACAATCAACACAAGTTTGTAGGGGCATACTGGTTTCCTCTGGAAGAAGTTTCTTTCTAGTCAGAACTTTCAAACCCTTCTGACTTAGATGTCTAAGCCTTTTATTCCATAGCTCAATGGATGAACTTTTATCAATGACATTCACCTCTCCATTGGATAATCTGGCTTGCATCAGGTACAAAGAATTCTGCTTCTGTCCCTTAGCGACATTGAGAGAGCCTTTGGTGAGCTTCCATTTTCCTTCACCAAAGTGATTGTCATAGCCAGCATCATTAAGTTTGCCAGTGGAAATAATATTTAACTGAATGTCAGGAATAAGTCTGACATTCTTGAGCACGAGTCTGCTTCCAATATCAATGTTCAATATGATGTTACCTATGCCAACGACCTCCGTCACACCATGGTTGGCCATTCTGACTTTACCAAAGCTACCACCGGTGTATGATGTGAACATATCACGATGAGGTGTGACATGATATGAAGCTCCTGAATCAATAATCCAGTCTGTTTGTTGGCATGCTGAACTGATACAAGCATCATCACAAATGATGACAACATCGCCATCAACTGCATCATCGGTAGTGTCTTTGTCACCGATCTTGTTTTCATTATTTCCATTCTTTTGATCTCTTTTCTTCTTTCTACAATCTCTCTCATAGTGATTTGGACCACCACAATAATGACATTTGAAGTCCTTCTTGGATTTGGACCTCCCCTTGGATTTGTCTCTTTTATTTTAAGAATCTCTGAACTTGCTCCTTTTCCGTTTGTCATTTTCAGCTACTAAGGCTTTTGACTCAGAAGAATGTTCTAGCTCCTTTCTTCTGGACTCTTCATTAAGAAAATAATCTTTGACCATCTGCATAGTCAGTTCACCATTTGGGGCTGAGTTACTGACCGACACCACAAGCGTGTCCCAACTGTCAAACGTAACGAGGCTGGCGATGTAAATAAAGCAATTACTTCATCATCAAGGATATTTTCATTGTGGTAGATTGATTTATCAGACTCTGATACGCATTTAGGTGCTCCGTCATATTCGCACCTTCCGTGTATCTGAGCCGAACAATTTTTCTGATAATAGAAGCTTTGTTCAAGGCATTTTTTCTCTCAAACATGATATCAATATTTTTCCATAGAACATCCGCCTTTTCCTCATTAGCAAAATGATGGAAAATATTATGCTCAAGGAAACGCCGAATATATCCTACAGTTTTTCTGTGTAGAATATTCCACTCGTCATCACTTGTATCTTCGGGTTTGGCAGTATCACTGTTCAAGGATAAATAAAGATCCTTGCAGTAGAGAAGATCCAACATACTCGGTTTCCAAATATTGTAGTTGGATCCATTGAGTTTGAACATCCCACAACCGATGTCGATTCCTCCATTTTTAATCCGCAACAACGTGGCTCTGATGCCACTTGTTGGGAAGGAGTGCCAAAATAAATGACACCGGCACCGCGAAAATAGTAAAATATTTTCCCACCTAGCTAGATTAAAATTGGGAACTAAACCAAGAATACCAAATAATAGTGCAAGATGATAAAAATAGCACACAAGAATTTTTACATTGAAAACTTAAATCGGGAAAAACCACGAGACCGTAGTCCAGATAAACCCTCCACTAAATGTATAGTAGGCTTACAAAGTTTCTCCCTAAAATTGGGGGATACACAAATTATCTCAAGTTACTCAACTTGGAACACTCGAAAAAATAGGAATGCTATTTTTGGTGAGAATGAAAAATTACTACTAATTTTTCTCCATTTTCTTCACTCAAAACACACACTTATAGGAATCACTCTACTCTCTATTTTTCCTCTCTCTCAGCAATTGTTAATTGCTCTCTGCTTGGTGTGTTTGCTTCTTCTGCCCGAGGTGCCTTTTATAGGCAAATGAATGAAGAATCTGCCAAATGCAACGCAAATATGTTTCAACAATTTCTACTACCTTTTCTACTATTTTCCTTCAAACTTTTCGCTTTCGGTGCCTAAAAAAGTTGCCCCCCATTTTTGACTTTGCTAGTGAGGTGGACTAACATAATTCTCCTGACTTGCAGTTTGTGTTTTCTGGATTGTGATTGGTACCAAAAATCCATGATTCATAGAAAGATTCTGTAAAATATCCGAATGTATAGTCTCAGTTATCATAATCATGTTCAGTTATTGTTGTGTTAGTTTGACTCTCACTGATTGCGAATGACCGCTATGTACAGGGATATACACAATGAGCTCAAGGTGAATATTCCATTCAGCTTTGAGGAAAACTTAAGGTCTTGTTTGCTTAAAAATTAAAGGAAACTTATATATGTGATGGCATTTGAAGGTATAATCTTGAGTAACATGCAAAGCGGAAATGACTCACAAATGATTGTTTGATTTTTACTTTATTTCTTGTTGATATTATGCACTGGGAGAATTATAGTTATTTTAATTTGCCCACCAAATTATGTGTGTCTTTTACTTTGCTACTTAATTTTAAATTGTTCTACTTTGTCTCATGAAGTTTGCAAATTGTTGTACTTAGCCTATAATTTTCAAATTTATCCTACACTTTCTGTGGATTGTCAGTAGCTAATACATGTCGAACAAATATTACATAAATCAGTTTTCTCGCAAAATCTCCTCATCTTTAGTTAATATACAAATATTATTAAATAGTATTAAATTCATCAATAAATCTAGGTTGTGATATCATTTTCGGGGATCACAAAATAAAATAATCATAAAAGTTAATGGGTAAATTTGGAAATTACAGGCTATGATACTATATTCGTAATGTTAGGCCTGCGATGACACTCTTTCAAAGATATAGTATATACGATAATGTTGGATGTGTTTTACATGGTATACCTATTCAAAGTTGGACGTTGCTCATGCTCTTTCATATATATATATATATATATATATATATATATATATATAGATCAAATAGGTCCTCCTACTTGAGGTGAGTCCATGGGGACACATCCTAACCATAGATCAACAATTTTGGGTGGTCCAGTTTTTAGGGCTTTTTATGTTTATTTTTTTGTTTCAGCAATTAAAAAGGGTATGGTGGTAATTTGGCACTTAAGAATCAGTTATTAAGATTTCATCCCCTCTTTCACGTGATTTCACCCACTCTTCACGCACACTCTCTCTCCAGCGTTTCAGTTTAAAAAAAAAATTCTCTGTTGCTTATGTAGTATAGGGTTGTTGCTTATGACTTGCTTATGTAGTTAATGTATATGTGATGCATGTGTAGTGTATATTCATTGCTTATGTAGTATAGGCTTATCGCTTATGTAGTATTGGCTTATCGCTTTTGTAGTATGGGTTTGTTGCTTATGACTTGCTTATGTAGTTAATGTATTCGTGGTGCATATGTAGTGTATATTCATTGCTTTGTAATATAGACTTGTTGCTTATGTAGTATGAGTTTGTTGCTTATGACTTGCTTATGTAGTTAATGTATTCTTGGTGCATACGTAGTGTACATTCGTTGCTTATGTAGTATAGACTTGTTGCTATGTAGTATGGGCTTGTTGCTATGACTTGCTTATGTAGTTAATGTATTTGTAGTGCATACGTAGTGTATATTTGTTGCTTATGTAGTATCCGATTGTTGCTTATGTAGTATGGATTTGTTGCTTATGACTTGCTTATGTAGTTAATGGTATATAAAAGCATCATGACACATCTACACAAGCAACAAATTACATCTTCATAAGCAAACTTCGAACTGAAGTCAAGCTCTAGGCAAATTGTCTGCAACATTTTTCACACAATAGTGCGTTGAAGAAGAATGATGAATGATTTCTCACAGTAGTGCGTTGAAGAAGAAGAAAGATGAGATTTGTTCACGTTGAATTTGATGTGAGATTTTCATAGATTGTGTGATCATAATGTGAACAGAATCCCATGAATATTGGGTAATTTTGTAGGATGACTAATTTACCCATATATATATATATATATATATATATATATATATAGGGAGAGGGTTATATGAGACCACCTCATAGGGTAAGTCCATAGGGACCAATCCTAGACACATATCTAGATTTTTTAATGGTTGTGATTTTAGAGCTAAGAATTCACATTAAATGTTGGTAATTAGAGAAAGGGATAAATTAGTCATCCTACAAAATTACCCAATATTCATGGGATTCTGTTCACACTATGGTCACACAATTTATCCAAATCTCATATCAAATTCAACGTGAACAAATCTCATCCTCCTTCTTCTTCAAACGTTGTTCATGAGAGAACATGAACCAGTCACCCTCTCTTGTGTAGAACACATGCAATCCTTCCAAATCTCGTAGCAATTCAACGTGAACAATCATCCTCATTCTTCTTCAATGTACTACTGTGTGAAAAAAGTTGCAGACAATTCGCCATACTTGCTAGAGCTCGACTACAGTTCGAAGGTTGCTTATGAAGATATAATTTGTTGCTAGTACATATATGTCATGGTGTTTTTTGATATATTAACTACATAAGCAAGTCATAAGCACCAAATCCATACTACATAAGCAACAAGCCTATACTACATAAGCAACAAGTCTATACTACATAAGCAACAAATATACACTACGTATGCACCACAGATATATTAACTTCATAAGCAAGTCATAAGCAGCAAACACATACTACATAAGCAACAAACCTATACTACATAAGCAATGAATATACACTATGTATGCACCAGAGATACATTAACGATATAAGCAAGTCGTAAGCAACAAACCCATACTACAAAAGCAACAAGTCCATACTACATAAGCAACGAATATACACTACATATGCAAAACAAATACATTAACTACATAAGCAAGTAATAAGCAACAACCTTATGCTACATAAGCAACAAATATACGCTACATATGCAATACATATATGATTAAACTACACATGCAATATGGTTATACTACACATGCGATATAATTAAACTACACATGAAATATGGTTATACTACACATGCGATATGATTATATTATATAAGCAATTAACAACAAAATACGCTGGAGAGAGAAAAAAACGTGAATATGAGAGATATGGGTTACTCAAAAATTGAAAGCATGTGCCGCGTGAAAGGGAGAAGGAATTGAACGTGATTGTGATTCATCAAATCTCAATAACTGATTCTATATTGTAAAATGGCCACCATACCCTTCTTAGTTGTTGAAACAAAAAAATATAAACTCCTCTAAAATTCTGGACCACCCAAAATTGTTGATCTATGGTTAGAATGTGTCCCCATGAACTCACCCCAAGTAGGACCCATATGATCCATATCATATATATATATATATATATATATATAAGAGAAATGTCATGGCCCATGTCTTTTGCCTACAATTATATAATTTCTCCTAATTTTGTCAATGAAAATACGAAATCTCCAAATTTAGTCTTTATTGTTGCATTGGAAAACATCATTGGTGGACCACTATATAATGATAGATTTGTGCATGTCTTATCAAATGCATATTTCAGGTATACAAATGAAAATAGAAATCCCATTATTAATTCTTGTGAAAAGTCCAGAAGAATATCAAAATTCCCAAGTCATTTAGATAAATAAAAAGGCAAATCAACTTTTATTACTCATTTCTTGGTTGGTGGTTTTCTTGAGTTTTTGTCACAAAAACTTATTTCCTTTATCTTACACATTTTTAAGGAAATGAATCCCCTGGTAATGCTTTTTCATTTTTCTTGTGGCAGGACGACTTATGTTGGGTGCGGAAGCTATGATAGGCTTGAAAAATATGATTTTATTTATTGAATTTTACTAGAGTTACTACAGTACACTCTTGGTTTTACAATTGGAGTTTACTTACTTCTCTCTTGTTACTTCAACTACAACATGCCTCCTATTTATACAATGCAATAGATTATTCTAGAGACATTGAGATACAAAGGGGTAGTCAAAAATATTAATTGCTTCTTTTAATTTTCAAGACTTTATTCAACTTTCAAGGTCTTGACTTCATCTTCCAAGGCTTGAATATTTGACTCCATTTTTCAATGCTTGATCCCAAGAGTCAAGATTCCAAATTACTTTATTTTAACACCCCCTCTTAATTTGTAATCTTGAGTTGCTTCTTGAACTGTCTGAGTCTCGTTTGTGAACAAGACAAGTTCACTTGATTCGTAAATCTCTCTTAGTGAACGTGTCCTTCTTATAGGACTTTAATGATCAGATTCTTCCCCAATTCTTGGAGTAGGGACTTTCAGAACTTGCTCAACATTCTGAACTTGTGAGAAAACTTGAGATGTCGAAGGATCCTCATAAGATATTGAGTCAACGACTTGCTTTCATTTCCAATCCCAAGTCGCAGTTTCATCGAAGACGATGTCTCGTGAAATTGTAATTTTGTTTGTATTAGGGTCCAACAAGTGGTAGCCTTTTGACTCATCACTATAGCCAATAAAGAGAATTTCCTTTCTCATCAAATTTCTCACGGCTTTGTGAAGGAATATGGGCATATACTATGCTGCCAAAAACCCTGAAATGATCAACTTTTGGCTTTTGCTTGTACCAAGCTTCATAAGGGGTTTTATTTTGGACAGCCTTTGTAGGAGATCGATTGAGAATATACACTGCCATGTATACATCTTCTGCCCAGTATAAATTTGGAAGCCCTTTTCCTTTTAGCATGCTTCTGGCCATTTCAACAATTGTGCGATTTTTTCTTTAGGCAACGCCGTTTTGCTGAGGGGTTCTGCTCACAGTCAGCTGTCTTTTAATCCCATTTGCCTTGCAACATTCGATGAAGGAATTATAGAGAAATTCTCCTCCGCGATCGGTCCTCAAAATTTTAATCAAGAAACCACTTTGTCTTTCAACAAGTGATTTAAATTAGAGGAAAATAGAGAATGTTTCTGATTTTTGATTGAGGAAGTAAATCCACATCATCCTTGTGTAATCGTCAATGAAGAGAATGAAATATCTGTTATTTCCAGGAGTGGTAGTTTGCATTGGCCCACAAATATCTGAATGAACAAGCTCCAACGGCGCTTTTTCTCGCCATGAATTTTTTGGTAATGGAAGCTTGTGCATTTTTCCGTAAACACAACCTTCACAAACTTGATTTATTTTTTGAATATCAGGAAGTCCAATCACCATCTTTTTCTCTTTGAGTAAATGAAGACCTTTGCCATTAAGATGACCATGCCGCAAATGCCATAGATTTGACAAATCGGCATTTTCAACTTTCAGTGCACATTTTTCATTTAGCCGCATCGTGAGAGAAAATATATTATTTTCCATCTCAATATTTACTATGACATCATTCATCTTTTTGTCGAGAATTTGGCACTTCCCGTCATCAAAGTGGACAGAGAAATCTTTTTGAATAAGTTGTCCAACACTAAGAAGGTTGTGCGAAAGGTTTGGCACATAAAGAACACCAGTAATGAATTTTTTATTACCATCCTTACTTTGGAAAGCAATCGTGCCTTTTCCTTTTGCACTTCGTTGTGTGCCATCACCAAGAATGATTTGGGAGGTAATGTTCGGATTGAGATCCACAAAGGTATCTCGATTCCCGATCATGTGGTTACTGCAGCCACTATCCAAATACCACATGTTTTTGGATTCACAATTGGTACTTGAGTAGAACAAAATTTCGTCTTTAGATTGCTCCAAAAACTTGGCTTCTTCTTTTTCTTCTTCTTTTTTTTTTTTGTTTTGAAACCAACAATCCTTTTGTGAATGGTTAGGAATTTTGCATATTTTGCATCTAAAGAAACAATCTTTAGGTTCATGATTCGACTTTTTGCAAATAACACAAGTGGGATTATCACCGGAGCTTGACGATGACTTGCCTTTCCAATTGCTTGGCATTTCATTTTGCCTCCACTTGTCACTTCCCTTTTTGTAATTTGAGCCTCTTTTGAATATGCCTAGATTGCTCAAACTTGATTTTAATGCTGGCTTGGATTGAAAAGCTTGTTCGGTTGATGGATAGGCCAAACGATTGATTCTTTGCTCATGTGCAAGAAGCGATCCCGTCAACTCGTACATGGTCATTTTAGACAAATCTTTTGATTCTTCGATAGCGGCAGCGACATGATCAAACTTGGGAGGAAGACATCGTAGCACTTTTTCCACGACTCTTTTATCTTGGATTGTGTCTCCACAACTTTTTATTTGGTTCACGATCTCCGTGACTCGTGATGAGAAATCACGAACCGACTTCCTTTCGTCCATTTTGAGATTATCAAAATCTCTCCACAATGATTGAAGCTTCAAGGCAATTGTTTTTTCGGTTCCTTGAAATTCTTGCTTCAAAATTTCGCAATCATCTTTCGCTTTTTTTACTCTAAAGATACGAGGAAAGATGGATTTTGCCTATACCTTGTTGAATGTATCGCAGCGCCATTGCATCTTTTTTCTTGAGCTCTTTTTGCAATTTTACTGAATTTTCTTCCTCTTCGGTTGGTTCTTCATCATCGATCACATCCCAAAAATCCAAAGAGATGAAGAATGTTTGCATTTGGCTACTCCAATAATCATAGTGTTCTCCTTCAAAAATAGGCACTTGACTTTTAGAATATGAAAATAAAGTAGATGCCATTTAGATCAACCGTTGCCTTAAAATCTGAAGAACACTTGACAAGATACAATCTGGAGACTTGCTGCCGTGGATTATTTCCACACGTAATGGACCTCTTCAGTTGATGAAAAAATATTGGGTGTACTCCACTAACCAAAAGAACAAATTTTCAAATACTTTCTTGCTTCAAGACTGCCGTGAGTTATTTTTGCAAACCAAAATGGATTTTGTCAATTTAATAGATTAGGATTTGTGAAAAAATGGTGTGAGGCAGAATGATTATTGAAATGCTTTGTATAACACAAAGCAGTTGGACACGGGCTGGAATGCTTTCTGCAACGGCTGGAATATTATTTTGATGAATTGTTTTTCCTTCGGCTCTTGATACCAAATTTGTTGGGTGCGGAAGCTATGATAGGCTTGAAAAATATGATTTTATTGATTGGATTTTACTAGAGTTGCTACAGTACACTCTTGGTTTTACAATTGGATTTTACTTACTTCTCTCTTGTTACTTCAACTACAACATGCCTCCTATTTATAGAATGCAATAGACTATTCTAGAGATATTGAGATACAAAAGGGGTAGTCAAAAATATTAATTGCTTCTTTTAATTTTCAAGACTTTATTCAACTTTAAAGGTCTTGACTTCATCTTCCAAGGCTTGAATATTTGATTTCATTTTTCAATGCTTGATCCCAAGAGTCAAGATTCCAAATTACTTTATTTTAACAATTGTGTGTTGGTTGGCAAAATAGTGCAGTGGAGCCCATGATAAAAGGAATATCACTCTTTTAATTTGGAGGTTGGGGTCGTGCTTCCCTACATTTGTCTTTCTTTTCTAACGAGTGTTGTTACACTTACACTAATTGACATATCTGAGAATTAGACGGCAAAATGGCCAACACCTTCCCAAGTGAGATGTATACTCCATCTTTAAGTTTTACAATGTCTTTCTTTGGTCAATGATCTCAATTTTAGTATCTCAAATGTTAACCATGTCTGCTTAATTCGGATGCTATAAACTATCAAATTTTCCAATGACAAGAAAATAGAACTCGTAAAAGTGTTGTGGTTAATGTGCATCGTGTCATGTTTGGCAATAGACAGGAAGGAAACAATATCTTTTGACCTGTGAATTTTGATACACATGGTCCACAACATTTATCGTATCTAGGATTTCAAAGCAGATACAATAAATCATGTGAGTGGAATTTTTTGGTGAAGGCCGTTGGTTCACTCTTAGTATTAGAATGTTTCCATATATATTATCTATTTCATATCATCACTGTTGCTTTCAAGATGAAAATTGTCAAAATCTTCAGGGTTTTATGTTTATAAAAGAATAATTATCTGTAGACTTAACTTGATTGATGAAAAGTGTAATGTTCACAAAATTAAAGTTCCCACAAAACAAGCTGCAACAATGAGCTTAAGGAACCTATTGGGTGCAATTAGGTGGCATCCATATTTGAGATAATAGGGAGTCCCACTCATACATATTTGACTCGACTCATTCGAATCACATCCTCATAGTTCTCATCTCACGTCTCTTCTTTCATACAGGGAATAAGGCGTGCGACCAAGCGAGAAAGCAAAGGTGAGGAGAGTTACATTAAGTCATCACCAAACTAACATAACCCTACAACTCAATAACTCGCTATGTACCCCAAACCAAGTGGTCGCACCTAGTCAATCATATCTAGATCCCTCAATGAAATAAATAGAGCATGCTCAACTCACTCAAATATGTTTCTATATTCATGACTAGTCAAACACATTTCGACATAGTCGCTCGGGCTATGAATCATAGAACATAAGTGCGTTATCAACTTAATTCTTCCTCGGCCCCACATGCCAATTAGTTTGGTCTTGACAGCTTTCCTAGATATGCTCCGACAGACCAAATCACACATGACCATTGGGTACATGCTAAAGTAGCGTCATCAAGCTTACACCTCATGACATGGTCCAAAGTCCCAAAGGGTACAAAAAAAATAATACGGGCTCACACAGTGACGAAGCAGGGACCCATTCAGTCACTTTCCCATAGGCGGTCGCCTCAAAGCACATGTAGTATGAATATATGCTATGATGGAGCTCTCACTCAATTTAGGCATGTCACGCTCTAGACATTATACAAATCTTAGTCCAGTCGCTATTCAAGCGCCCGACTTGCGTACTACTCGTAGTCACTCCCAAAGTGTCATACGATAGCTCGCACATTTGGCTACAAACAGGCTTTTATGAAGTTTGGACATACTTCATAATCGATCAACTCGGATCTCATCTTAACCTCTAGTTAAGGCCACTGTTAATTATGCTTATTAACCTTCCTCACTGCTCTAGCGCGAAGGCGATCATTCGCAAACATCCTTATGCGACATAATCTTTTAAGTCTCATCCTGCTCGCTCTCTTAGCGCTAGGGCGATTGCCCGTGTGAGAGGGCCAATCAAAGCCTGGTGACAACTCACAAGTTCAGTACCAAACACATAATGAGAATCCAACATATCTCATTAATCACAATATGTTCTCAAAGGCCACATAAACAATTCTTACTTAATCCCTAATCACTCGCATGCCTTTGGAGCATATCTCCAAACAAAGGCTCGTAAAAGGGATGAGCGCCCACACCGCTCGTAAGTATGCCCGAGAACAATATTAACTATGCGCAAAAACTCTTAAGTGAAGTAAAGCCTCAAGTAAATATATTTGGTCTACCATCCATGTTTGGCGCCCAAACCATACACCAAAGTGGTTTTACCATCACAAAGACAACAAAATACATCATGGATGTGCACGCAATGCGCATCATTTCAAGATGTCAAATTTGCCTCTAGCAAATCATAGACCAATCTTTTAAGATATCTAAGTATCCACATGTCGGCGTCACATTAGCGCATGGATCACTTCGATATCCACTCACCAATCACACTGCTAAGTCCAAGACATACTGAGTACGCACATAGCGCACATCAAACATTCGACAATGTTTACTTTAAATTAGGTAGCATTTCTTTTCATCTTCCGAAGATATCATTTCTTGACTAAGAATATGATCTTTGACCATGAAGTGTAAAATCAGCCAACACTGAGTGGCGATAACTCCATGTTCTTTCCAATCATCACATTTTTGCCATATACAATGAGATACAACTCTTACATATGTTCAGTGAGTTAATTGACCATCGTAGGCGTATCAAAATGATAGCTCGATGAAATCAATGATGACTCAAGTCACAATCGAGCTTTGATCAAATCAATCAATGCGCTCTTACTCCCCTTGTTGAATTCATCGGGTGATCCACATAGATCTCCTGATTCAACTTTCACTGAACTATGTCAACATCAATCATCCAGGACTAACCCAGACGAAAGTGGAAATAATAGATAACATATCAGGCGAATTGAGGCAATCTCATCACTTAGGGAGAACATCTCAAAAAATTTACGCTCTTCTAACAGGTGTAAACATTTCGTCCTTAGTCGAGCTACACACATGTTAATCAACCCATCTATATTGCACTTGACCTTCCGAAACCACATATTTCAAATGGTCTTGCATCTAGACAGAAGATTAACAAGCTCTTAGACTTTATTCTTAGTCATTCCACTCATCTTTTCCTTCGCAACAACTATCCACTTAGGGCATAAAGTGAAGTCACATATTCTATCGACTCATCAACATCCACAAAAGTAATTGTGAAGGATACCCACTCAATCTCATATAGATGATGGGGAATATTTTATATTCACTCCTTTTACTCATGGAATTTGAGAATCCTTTGCGTGTGAGACACTAGCTCCCACTGACTTAGTGTCGCTCCCACTATCCCAACGATTACTAGATGAGTACAAAATACAACATCCTCGCTAGAGAAACGAGCGCCTCCTAAGGATCTTGCAACTCGCATAGTTTCAAGATTTCTTATGACTTCACATGTGCTCAAGAAATCCCTTTGAAGGGAAACCTAAATCGTGCGACTTGATTCTCCACTTGAGAACACATATTCTCGAACTTACATAGGCACAAACCCACTAATTTGGGCTTGTTACCAAACTAAAGCTCATACAGGGTTGAAGAATCATTTGGAGACACATATTTTATGATGTAGGCAACAACAAAACACACAAATCAATTTGCGCCATCATAAATCTAACTATTTTGAAGTGATTGTCCCTTCTTCGCGAGCTAATATAGTTGCAAAGTATTTAGAACCATCATTCAACTTGCAATTTTATTTTCTTCAACTGTGTGTCCAAACTAATTAGACACACTATTTTCGCTCCCTATTAGCACATCTCCATCTGTTAAGAATCGCTCAAAATAATTTGGCGATTCTAACTTATGAGAGTGAGAATGTACTAAATTATAGCGTAAATGGCAATGAAAGAAAATATAATGCGTTAATTTGTGCCTCCCACTCACAAGTCTGCACTCAATTTAGTGGATTTAGCTTTTTAGGAAAAGTAGTCATCTTACATTCTTCCAGCAGACTTATCCCGCTTGAAAAAAAAAATAATGCAGAGGGAGATTGACCTTAGCGAGTTAGACAATAAAGCCTCCTCGAGCTAATACAGTCGTCCTCCTAACCTCACGTACCACGATATCATTAGAAGATCTAAAAGAAATACTATCTAAAGCCAAGCATCGCAAAGAAAAGATAGACAAGTCTTGTCACTCAACAAATATCTTACATGTGCATTTATCCAAGTAAGACTATATCAGCACATCAAGTTGCTCACACCAACTGTTGAGCTTGAGGTGACTCTTTTTAGCTTCCTCTTGTGCGCTCTATAGCTGCACAACTCGATAATAGTCATACACATTTGCTCAATCTCAAAACCACATGCTAAGTCACCAATATCTACAATCCACCCATGGAGAGATTTGGAAATATCAGCGAAAAATTAAGAGAGCAAATAAATAGTCAAACTTCATCTCAATACAACTATGAGCGAAGTTACCAATCTCATAAGTGCACTTAATATTTGTTGATACTTAATTGCCTCATTCAATAAGGTGACACGACTTATTGTCACTTTATGGATCAATCTATAGTTCTAGTTTTAGCTTTTGCTCTTGTCAAGCTACATTATGCTTGTTCTAATATTCGCCCGAGTTGGTTTATATCGGTCAACACAAACGACAAGTGCACACACTTGTGTATTTCTCAACTTTTTATAATCAGCCTCTAGCTAGGCGATTTTCATTAATATTACACACAAGTAACTAACATCCTTAATTAAACTCAAATAGCGAATTTGGATAACTAAAGTTTTTACTTGGGAATAAGCTCATATTCCAAAAATAGCGCTTAAAATCTTTTATTAAATTTGCAGCTTAAACAAATTAAAGTGCAAAATTTATTCTTGATCCATAAGTATATCATCGGCATCGCAAATGCGATTATTTCGGGTAATTAAGTTCTCACATTTGCGGCTTAAACAAATAAAGCGCAAATACTTTTTTTTAATCCACAAAAATATTGTCTGCGTCTAAGTCGCGACAATAGTGGATACTTTGTCTATTTTCATGCTAAATTGGCTAAACAAAAGTTGGTGAGTTTGGTCTAAAAACACATTTCAACAAATTGCGCAAACAATTAGGTACTGATCTAAAAATTTTATTCTGGATCCAAGTAATATTTATTATTTTCTTCAATTCAATGAGATCGAAAATTTTCCACCATGGCTAGTAATCATCTCCCACCGAATTGAAGATCACAATAAAAATTACCGATTCATGAATAAAATTATCAAAGTCCATAAATATATCATGCATTCATCTATTCGATATAAGTAATTACGAAAAAATAATATAGCCCCCATGGGCCACATTGACATATGGTACATCATGTGGAGAAAATTTAGACCTATGGTGGTAAAATAAAAAATATCCTCGTAAATAGACCTATTTAGATGAGGTTTATCTAGAAACCTCTCCCATCGGGACTCTAACTGATACATGGGATTGTGACATATATTGATATCTCTCCTTACAATCAGATTAGGTCATTATATCGTCCCCTACATAGAAATAATAATATCTCTCCTAAAATTTCTCTCTACGGTTTTCTTCTTGGAGTATCACCAAAGTTCTCCAAGGGTTTAAGGTGTGCATATCCAAGTAAATAATTCTAGTAATTATTTACACCAACGAGAAAGGCGGTTCGTGATCTTATTCGTGGTTCAACCAATCTATGGGGTTTGTTCGTTGCTCGCGATTTAATCAAGAGGAGGCTTGTAGATGGCTTAATCATGGATCAAACGGAGGCTTGTAGACGGGCTTAATCCTGGCTATGTGGATCGACAGTTCCGCTGCAACTAGGTATATTCGATCCACCCTATATGTGCAAATATGTGATTTGTGAAATTTATGTTTCGACCCATATTTGCTAACAGAACCAATTAGAAAACATATATGATTGGAATAATGTTATGGGATTTTCCATATTCTTTAATTATTCCTCTATTTTTTTTCATTTCAGAATTATCTCTCTACCTTAGTATAGAAGTCTGAATATTCTGTCAACTTTTGCATAGACCAAAATGCCTTTCAGATGAATGGCAAAAATTTAATTTTCTTGTGTTATGATTAATGCTTCAATAAAACTTACCAATATAAGGGAGTCTTGTGTGTGTGCGCTTTTGATAATAGTGTGCATATTTTTGATAATTGCGTGTGTTTGGTTGCATTTGGATGGAAGTGAATAGCGCATTGTAAGGGAGTCTTGTCATGTTTGTGGTCATGATGTGCTATAAACTCCACTATTATGTCTCACAGAATATGTTTCTTTTAAGTTTAGTACCTAATCCTACACAATTTTTTCTTACATATATATTATACACAAATATATTATTTCTACATCCAACTTTGACTGATTTTACGAATCTTTCTCTAAAGCGTTTTCCATATCGTATTGTTCTCTTATTCATATTTTTCTCGGGCATCGTTGGAAAGATTTCCCTTTTAGATCCCTCTTTGCTTCTTGTAGCTACACTGTTTCAGTTTGAAATTCTTTCTTTTTCCTGATTCTTCTATGTGATTTTTTGGCAAGGAAGCGGGTCGCTTCTTCTATCCTTTTGTGCATCTTAAAATCACACAAACACACATATCGTCACATATTATAAAGGTATACTAATTACATATAGATTTTTTGTTAATTCTCAGGTTTAGTCTTGGGAAGTTACAAGAGAGAATGTTATTGCCCAAGTTTTTCCTCATTTGTCCTTCCTATTGTTCTAATAATATTTGTTGTGATAAATAAGGTCTTTTAGTTTGTTGGCAAATGGATTATGGCCATTGAGTTAAGTTTTTATTTTGATAAGCTACTTGGAGTAAGTCTTCATTTTTTTATGTATATGTTATCGGATGATGACATTTGAATAATCATCTTATCCTTTTGAAGTTGGTTTTTCAGCATTATTTATTAAAAAGTAAAAGTTGATCAACATGTGATACCTGCACAGAAGTTATGAAGTTTTTCAAGGAAATGATAAGATTCATGTGATGGTGTGGTTGATCACTTAGGTATGTGTATATATATTTCTTAGAATACTTCTATTTACATAAGAATTTGAGTTTGCAGGCCTAGCAAAGGGACTATTCATGTATGTACACTTTGTTAGTCTAGGTGGCTACGAAAATCTAGAGGGGGGTAAATAGATTTTCTCGATTTTCCGATTTACGCCCCCTTTTAGAATATGAAAATGATGAATAAATATAAGTGCAGAAAATAAATTAACACACAATGATTTATAGAGGTTCAATCCACCTAGGGCCCTAATCCTCTACCACCCGGTATGTCCGAATGGATTTCGAAAAGGAAAAAGTTTATTGATACCAAACAAATACAACCTTTACCTTGAAGAGTACTACACTCTTCTTACAACACCACTTATGAAGATTACCACAATCTTCTAACTCAAAGAGAACTAAACTCTTCTTCACCTCGAAGAGCACCAAAATCTTCCAACACCTCGAAGAGCACCAAAATCTTCAACACGAAAAGCACCAAGCTTTTCAATCAATCTGTTCACTTGGTTTTATACCATTGATTTGGGCTTCCTAGACTTGAGTTTTGTGTTGTTTTTGATTATTTTGAGTCATTTGAGTAGCCAAGCCATGTTGAGAGCCAATTATATTGAGTTTATAGTCATAGTAATGAATCGTGTATCAAAAGAAGTACAAACGAGCAAACAACGAGAGATTGATTTGAAGAAACGTCCAAACGCGTCTGAAATTTCCATCACTGGCAGTGTTTAGTATTTTGACCATAACTCTCTCTACAAAATTGATATTGAGGTGATTCAAGTGGATATAGAAAGCTAAGAGATAGGGCTACAACTTTGATGAAGGACTCAAAACGGAATTCGGACGTTTGGATGGCGTTGCAGCGCCGAAACGAGGCGCTGCAGCGCGGAGGCGAAAATCTGGGCAGTGGCCAAATTTTGGATGGCGCTGCAGCGCCTGGGTGTGTTATGTGCGCGCTGCAACGCCCATTTTTGAGCGCTGCAGTGCCCGTGGGCAGATAAAACAATAAAAGTCCGATTTTCAGATCTAAAAACAGGGGTACTATAAATAGATACATGGGAGGCTTGAACTAGGGCATGAAGGAAAGGCTGGGAATACACCCAAGAACACAAGAAATACATCAACTTCATCAAGGAAGAACCAAGGGAAGAATCGGGTCGAATCGAAGCTTGAGGATTGAAGATCAATCGAGAGATTATCCATTTCCCTAAGTTTTCTCATTCTTTGTGCTTTAATCTTTTATTTTAGCTTGTCATGAATATGAACAATTTGTCTATGGGTTGTTTATTTGTAATGAGTAGCTAAACTTCTTGTGATTTTCGGGTTTTGGAAGTAGATTAGTTGAACTTGTTGAATGTTTTAATCTTAATTGAAGCTATTGCCTTGAAGCCTATTTGAGTACTTTGTTCTTATTCTTGTTTTATCATTTGGCCAATGATTTAACATGTTTGATATATTGATTCATAATTCGAGAGATGAGTTTCGATATTAGATCTTGAGTACTTGACATGAATATTTGCATAATCGAGAGGTTTGTGAATATTTGTGAGGATATATGATCTTTTGTGCATTTGGGAGTTGTTATCTTATGTTGAGTAGAGATGCTAGCATAGATATTTCAATCTACACTTTATATACATCTCGAGAGGGAGGATAAAATACCATTGTGATCGTCTTATAGGTGTAGTGATAATAACTTTGACTTTGATTAAATCGGACAACAAGAGGAATATTAATTGAAACCATAACCCGGAATCCATTTCATTCCCTGGATAATTCCACTATTCTTAGTATCTTGTGTTTTTGTGGTTAATCTTGTCTTTACTTCTACAACAATTACCAAATTTCGATCGTCTAAATAAAAATAAGACTATCTTAGTTCAATACTTAGCGCATAAATTTATTAGTCTCCGTGGATACGACCTTGCTTACCCTATTCTATAAACTACACCGTACACTTGCGGTGAAGCTAAAAATAAGGCGAACAAGTTTTTGGCGCCGTTCTTGTCAGACTAATACAATTTTTGGTGCTAATATTGCGATAGATAGAATTATTCTTAATTTAGACATTTTTTTTATTTTTTCATTTTTCTTTTGTAAATTCTACTTCTACAATGCTTGATTTGTTTCTTTGAATTGGTATAGGTGCACCTATTCGGATGGAAGAGGCAAAACCATCTTTGGAAGACGCCCTCATTTCATTCATGAATCAAACGACTTCATTTATGAGTCAAATAAATTTATTCATGAGGGAAATGAGAAATAGCCTTACCAAAAACGAAGCAAAGATGGACAAGATGAAGTTGCAATTGACACAATTGGCCAATACTATGGATTCACAATTGAAAAATCTCGAGACCCAAATGGGCCAATTAGTTACAATAGTTGGTGGGCAACATCAAAAGAGCCAATTTTTAAGCACCACCGGCCAACTCGAAGGAACAATCTAGTGCCATTCATCAAATGAGTGGTACCGAATACGAGAAGATGAAGATCTTGGAAAAGCAAGAAAGTTCGGAACCAAACACGGATTGTGTGTTTATGCACTTTTAGCCCGTGTGTGGTACCGAAAAGGAGAAAAAACAGGACAAGGAACACACGAACCATGTGTGTACGCTCGTGCATTGCGTGCATGATATAAGAAAACTATTTCAAAATGAGACAAGCACGAAATATGCGTACACGCACGGACAACATGAGCATAACCCAGATCAAAATGTTCCAACACCAGGACTCCTGTACGTGCTTGGAAATCCCAAGTATGTATTACTAGATGCAAACAGAGCAAAACGGTTCTTGACCACGATCCAAAACAGCTAATATATGCATTCAAAGGTGGTACAAATCAAAATTAACAGGCGTCGAGCTAAAGACGTTAAATATAGCGCTTGTTGGGAGGCAACCCAACGGTTTGTGGTGTGATTTTTATTTTATTTTATTTTTGTTCGTTTGTTTTCTTCTAAAACAAAGAGAGAAAATTACCTGATTTTACTTCGCAGCCACACACGGGCAGGGCGTGCGTGAACGCACGGCCCATGCGTGATTGAGGAATTGGAGATGTTGCTACGGCCCCACACACGGGCAACCCGTGCTGAGGAGACGCCCAAGGAGGGCCAAGAATCGCCGCCACCTCCATAATAAATCAGGTCCAATCCATAATGTTTTTATTGAAATTCTATCTTCTCTTACGTGCGATATAATTTCATTTAAGTTTGGGGAGAGATAGCTATTTTGATATGAGATGTGTGGATAAAAAAAAAAAAAATTGTATTTTTGTGTGTTTTCATATAGTTGCATGTAAAGCATTTTAGGTTGCATTTGCATTAGAAGACGTTCTTGTTTTTAGCACGTTTATTGTTTTCATAGATTTTAAGGAGTGAGTTGACCGTGAGCGACGAGACTTGATGCTTATATTTTTGAAAAAAATTTGTATTGTTTTGATTGGGTGTTGAGTATGAGTTGATTGAGCCATGAATAGATGGCATTGAGCATGTGGATATTGAGAACATGGTTTGATGCTTTGAATTACGTATTTGCAAGCCAGTGAGCTTTTGAGCCTTTTGCTTTCATCATATGCGATCTTGTTGTTAATTCGAGTGTATCATTCATGTTGTTAGAATTCTAGAACTTGCTCACGTATCTCTCTCTGTTAAGGTCACATGTTGTATGCGAAATGTGAAAATGATCAAAGGCCATTTTTGTTAGCCCTTCAAGCCTTTTGCTTACCTAATGATAATATTGAAATCCCTAGTTAGCCAACTTGAGCCTATTGCCTAATTTTTGATAGCCACAATTCAAGCCTTAACTTGATAAATCTTTTACCCAAAACTTGAGCGTATAACATTGAGTAAAGGGATTGAATAAGGGTGGATGGGTAAAATCAAAATTTTAGAAGATGGTGTTAGAGTTGGTTGATGGGAAGAAAAGGAGGAGAAATGAAGTGTTGAAAACTCGTATAAATGTCGGAAAAAAAATCGACTTTGTAAATGAGTTTCATTTAAATGAACTTGGGGGCTAAGGATTGTAATTTGAGGTGATTCTCAAAAGAAAGAAAGGAGATGGAGATAAGAGGAGTTGATGAAAATGAGAGATGATTTGAGTAGCATATTGAGCTTTAATGTAGATGATTTATATGCTCACCGGTCTATACGCTCGAGTTTGAGTCACTCTATCCATATTTTCCTACCCTAACCAAAGAACCTTCATTACAACCAAAGAAAAAAGTCCTTTTTGATTCACAAATTGCATACATTCTAGTGGCGGAGATATGAGACGAATTGCAAGCCTATGGTAATTTTGCGACATTGAATTGATTTGAGCGTAAACACGTCCTATATTCATTCGAGATGAGAGTATACACTTGATCTTTGAGAGACGTGATTCTTAGCATTTACCATGGTTTCTTTGATGTATGCTCTATGTTAGATGTTTGAGGCTTGGTTGATTCGTTGTTTGACACCTATGATGAACAATATGAATTTTATGGAGTTGTTGTGCATTTTACTTTTCATTACGCCTAGTCATGTTTTATCTTGTTTCTAAAAGCGTTGACCGGGATGGCCAACAGTTTAAGTTTGGGGGTATTTGTTCACTTGGTTTTATACCATTGATTTGGGCTTCCTAGACTTGAGTTTTGTGTTGTTTTTGATTATTTTGAGTCATTTGAGTAGCCAAGCCATGTTGAGAGCCAATTATATTGAGTTTATAGTCATAGAAATGAATCGTGTATCAAAAGAAGTACAAACGAGCAAACAACGAGAGATTGATTTGAAGAAACGTCCAAACGCGTCTGAAATTTCCATCACTGGCAGCATTTAGTATTTTGACCATAACTCTCTCTACAAAATTGATATTGAGGTGATTCACGTGGCTATAGAAAGCTAAGCGATAGGGCTACAACTTTGATGAAGGACTCAAAACCGAATTCGGACGTTTGGATGGCGCTGCAGCGCCAAAACGAGGCGCTGCATTTTTGAGCGCTACAGCGCCCATGGGCGGATAAAACAATAAAAGTCCGATTTTCAGATCTAAAAACAGGGGTACTATAAATAGATACATGGGAGGCTTGAACTAGGGCATGAAGGAAAGGCTGGGAATACACCCAAGAATACAAGAAATACATCAACTTCATCAAGGAAGAACCAAGGGAAGAATCGGGTCGAATCGGAGCTTGAGGATTGAAGATCAATCGAGATATTATCCATTTCCCTAAGTTTTCTCATTCTTTGTGCTTTAATCTTTTATTTTAGCTTGTCATGAATATGAACAATTTGTCTATGGGTTGTTTATTTGTAATGAGTAGCTAAACTTCTTGTGATTTTCGGGTTTTGGAAGTAGATTAGTTGAACTCTTGTTGAATATTTTAATCTTAATTGAAGCTATTGTCTTGAAGCCTATTTGAGTACTTTGTTCTTATTCTTGTTTTATCATTTGGCCAATGATTTAACATGTTTGATATATTGATTCATAATTCGAGAGATGAGTTTCGATATTAGATCTTGAGTACTTGACATGAATATTTGCATAATCGAGAGGATTGTGAATATTTGTGAGGATATATGATCTTTTGTGCATTTGGGAGTTGTTATCTTATGTTGAGTAGAGATGCTAGCATAGATATTTCAATCTACACTTTATATACATCTCGAGAGGGAGGATAAAATACCATTGTGATCGTCTTATAGTTGTAGTGATAATAACTTTGACTTTGATTAAATCGGACAACAAGAGGAATATTAATTGAAACCATAACCCGGGAATCCATTTCATTCCCTGGATAATTCCATTATTCTTAGTATCTTGTTTTTTTGTGGTTAATCTTGTCTTTACTTCTACAACAATTACCAAATTTCGATCGTCTAAATAAAAATAAGACTATCTTAGTTCAATACTTAGCGCATAAATTTATTAGTCTCCGTGGATACGACCTTGCTTACCCTATTCTATAAACTACACCGTACACTTGCGGTGAAGTTAAAAATAAGGCGAACACAATCACACCTCTCACTAACCAAACGTGTTCTTACCAAAAGAACACTAACAAGGATTTCTTATTTTGGTTGATGTCACAAATATAATCAAGATTACACTTTAAATGAAATTACAACTCAAAAGTGCAAGTGTAATCAAGAAGAAAAGCCTAGTAATCAAGATGTGAAAGTGATGTGCTATTACAACAAGAATGTTGAAAATGAAAGCTTAAAAAGTTTGTTGATTTTCTTGTTGTGTTGTATACTTGTGTTGTATTTTGATCCTTCAAGTATTCAGGTATTTATAGGAGAACTCTTGAATCTTAATACCATAGGCTCCTCCTTAGAGATTAAAATCTGTAAAAAAATTGCATATCAAATGGAGAAAATAGTTATTAGAAATCAATCTCATAATTTCATGAAAAGTTGTCTGATTGCAACGATAGTTTCTACTGATAAAACCTTAGGTCGACCGGTCGACCTCTAATATGAAAAAGATGTTTGAAATATAAAAATATAAGTTAAACAGGGGTCAGACCGATTCGGGGGGTTGGACCAGTCGACCAGGGGTCCGACCGGTCGTCCACCCCTTGGACCGGTCTCTCATGAGTTTTTATGAGTCAGAAGCAAAATGCAAGAATTCGGGCACCGGTAAGCCATGTTGTTCTCTGTTTTGACAAACTTTCAGGTATGCGTTGCCCTATAGGGCGACCGGTTGGCCTCAAAACAGAGGTGCATTGTCCGATTTTTGTCAAAAATAAAAAGTTCAAGAAATACTCCAACAAATTAGTAAAAATCATTTAAATTATTTTGTAGTATTTGGACAATATTAGGGGACATTATTTTGGTACAAAACTCAATAATATGAAATCATCAAATTACGATAAAAACATTTATCTAACGCACTTTCTGTTCAATGTGCTCAACAAAGAAACGTGTTCAAATTTGCAGTCTCAAGACTTAATTTTACAGGTGGTTGAGAGGTTATATGTACTTGATAATGTGTATCATATTTTGTTTACATATCTTATAAACTCTTAACTCATTCAAATCCCTGTTTCAAAATTATATCTTCTCCAAAGGCTCGTACTATTTTGTAAAACAGTTTACAGGGGAGAGCAAATGAAATTTACATCACCGATCAACAATGCATCAATTTTTTTTATTTGGAACATGAAATTGAGTCGAATTCTCTTTAGATTGTAAGTCCTCTTTAAATTGGTTCATTCATATTTTATTTTTATTTTTTGTTCTCTTGATATACATTCATGATTTTGTGAAAAGAAATGGGTCTTATAGGCAAATTCTATGACTGTTAGTTGAGTTAAACTTACATGTACAATGGTGAGATTCATCTTATTTGTTAGTTGGTGTTGATGAATTATTTATCAAAGATTCTAATAGTTTGATTCATCACTATTAAAATGTGACAATATAATAACTATATTGTCATGCAAGAAATCAATCAATCATGTCAACAAGCCCAACAATAAATTAAAAGTCATTCACAAATTATGTAAGAAATAACTATACTCCAATCATTTATATTTACACAATTATCATATTTTAAAGATTAAAACAAGATTGTTAGTCTTCAATAACATCATTACTTTGCTGGAAAATTTTGATCTAATAATACATATCTAAATTCCATCAGATAAGTTAAAAGTTTAATACCTAAGCACATCCTAAAAAGAAATGGAATTAAACAAATGAATGGTTATAAAGGATGCATTAGAACCGTGTGGGAGACAAAATTGAATACATTTTGTGGAGGTCAAAGATTTGAACAAAACAAAAATGATGTATAAATTCTTCTTCCCATGCTTATCTGTTAAATATAATTATCGTTTTTTACAATATATTTATAAGTTTAGACCAAGTTGTACAAATATTTATGAAATTGTTCTAAAAGTGAAAGAATGCAGAATGACTAAAAATTCAAAGATCGCATTGAATTATATATGTAAAACAAATAGCGAGCATTAACAAAGACTAATAGAAATATTGTTGTTGGGAAATTTATTGTTTAGATTTTGATGAATGCCATGTAAAACTTAGACTAGAAAGTTGGCACCCCATTTTCCTTGTAATTTGCATTGTAATAGATAGGGTTGTACGAGCTGAGTCAAGTCAGCTATGCCTGGATATTCAAGAAGTCAACTGAAGACTAGAATGAAGACTCCGCTGTGAAGCAGCTGAGTGTGGCAAGGAAGAGATGTCTAGAACTCGACTGAAGGAGTATCAGCTGTGATACAGCTGTATGAAGAGTCAGCCAAGTCAACTAAAGAAGCCAAGCCAAGTCAAGTTGAAGTGACAGATGAGTCTTTCAATCATTGGAGCAGACTCAAGTCACCTAGGGAAGTTAGAGAACTACAGTCAAGTCAAGACGACTAAAAAGAATCCGTTGCACAGAAGTCAAGAATATTACCTAAACAAGTAATACTTCCATGCTGCCATGTCTTAAAGTGCTCAGTCCCAAAAGCGTGCAAAAGGAATAAACCAATGGGAAACACTGCACCTCGTGTCAGACTCTGAAAAGCTGAACATTCATTTAATACGAGGAAATGTCAACATCAAGGACTGCAACAAGACAAGCCAACGAACACAAGTAACTTTTGAAAATCAGCCTATCTCTTCAACGGGCAGATTTTTGAAAGTTCACTATAAAAGGTTGAGGAATCACTTTGAGAAAAGGCTACCTTGCATACCTGAGCATTCAAGCAATTATTCATACTGTAACCTGCAAATTATTCTCAAGTTATTCAAGCAAAATCCTCAAGCCTAACTTTCGAAAGAAATCGATCCAACACCAAGTTTGACAACTTCAAACTGTTGAAGAGGAAACTTTTCAAGAATCAAAAGGGGTCTACATTCCAAGGAGGATTGTAGAAAGGTTCAAGGTCGAACCAGTCTCAAGTTATTGGATGGCTTCGTGATCAAATCCAAGAAGCTTGAGCAAGTGAGTGAAGTAGCAAGGCAACAACCGCCCGTGAAGAAGAAGCTGAGTCGGACGAGAAGCCACTGTGTGACCAAGGCATCTCCGGGCCCGAGTCCCAAAGGATCAAGTCACCGTGTGTGATCAAGACTTGTATCTGGACCGATTACCACTTTGTACTGACGATCAATACTTAGTGGATTCCTCCAGGAGTTGGAGAAGAGAGGAGTAGAAGAATTACCCCATCTTTGAACCTCTATAAAAATTATTGTGTCATTTACATTTCAATTTAATTTACGCACATCATTTTATATCTGTTGATAATTTGCTATCCAACTGATAATTAACAAAGTGCTAAAATCAAGTGTTTAAAATAAACTTAAACCAAATTCAAGGGTGTTAAGTCTTCCGTGAAGATCTCATCACAAAAGTTAAGGTTTAGACTAGGCAACCGAGTTATTCTCAACAACTCAATCGAGTGCTGTTGAGTGGCTAACTCTATTTGGTTAACTAACTTAGTTGTCCCTCGAGGACTTAGCCGTGTTTTAACTCGTAATATTTTAAAAGGACTAAAATCGAAAAGTTGGTAAGGTTTATTAAACCCCCCCTTCTAAACCTTACACTCACCTTTTGGGACCTACAAGTGGTATCAGAGCGGTTGGTTCATTGAGCCTTCCGCACTGGTTACTGAACTAGATCTCCAATCTTTCAAAGAAGCTTTTAACACTTGTTCTTTCAAAAGCCATTTTTAAACAACAAAGTTATCATCATGGAAGCAAATTTGACACGCATTTGACTAGAAAATACGTATGCAGGCTCATCTATCAGCTTTACATGATGAGATGTGGATACTGATAGAGGATGGACCACTGCAAATAATGAAGGTGAACACATTTGTAAGGAGAGCTGTTGCAGCTGAAGGAGAAGAGGCTGCTACTCCTAGACCATCTATGGTTGAAAAACCAAGAGCGGAATGGACAAATGATGACAGAAAAAGATACAACATAGACAATATGGCCAAGGATATACTTTACAAGACTTTGGACAAATCCATATTCAACAAAGTCAAATCTTGCAAGACAGCCAAAGAAATCTGGGATAAATTAACTTTAATTTGTGAAGGATCGGAGCAAATTAAGGAAAAAAAGTTATCTGTTGCTGTACAAAAATTTGAAAATTTTAAAATGCTTGCAGGTGAAACCTTGGATCAGTTGGATGCTCGATTCACTGAGATTACCAATGAACTATCAGCACTTGGGAAAGAATATACACATAAGGAGATGTGTATGAAGATTCTGAGAAGCTTCCCAGCTGAATGGGAAATGAAGGTCATGGCCCTGAGACATTAAATGAACCTCAGAACAACATCCAATCATGAGCTATTCTCAGACCTCAAAGCCTATGAGTTTGAGCTGACAAGAAAAGATTAAGAGGAGACAGTTGTACCCAAAACAGCTGCACTTATAGTCAAGGATAGGAAGAGAGCTGAGGTCAAGGAAGCCATTGACCAGGAGGAAATTGCCTTGATGGTCAAAAGATTCAACAAGTTCTTTAACAAGAACTATAAAAGAAACAAGGGTGAATCCTCCAGGAGACAGTCAGCTCCCTCCAGGTCAAGGAAAGACAGGCCACCCAAGAGAGCTGAGCATCAAAAAGTCGAATATCAAAGAGCGACAACTCAAGAAATGAAAGAGCTGACCAAAAAGTTGAAAACCTGTGTTGGAATTTCAGACAACCAGGACATTTTGCTATTGACTGTCCATATCCTGTAGTCAAGTTTGGGTATAGGTTGGTTGGATCATCTTACAACACTAACCCCTCAGGACCCAGGCAAGTTTGGGTACCTAAAAACTAATTTCCTTAATTGCAGGTTCAAGGAACAGCTGAGTGCCAAGGAACCTGGTACATGGATAGTGGTCATTCCCGGACACATGACAGGAAACAAGAAAAATCTGTCAAAATTCAAGGAGATTAGAGGCGCAAAAGTCATATTTGGAGGAAATGAAGCTCCAGGGAAAATAAAAGGCACTGGATCCATCAAGAAAAATGGATTAGAACTCACAGATGGCCTCAACTTCAACCTGTTAAGTATCAACCAACTCTGTGACAAGGGCTATAATGTTGGATTCAATATGGGAGTGTGCCAAATCAAAGATACTGAATCAAATGAAGTAGTGTTGCAAGGATCCAGACAAAAGAACATGTATGTGATAGATTGGTCGACTGCCACACCAAGCACTTGTTTGCTAGCAAAGAGTACAGCCGAATCAAGTTGGATGTGGCACAAGAAGCTGAGTCATCTGAATTTCAAGACAATCAACAAGCTTGCAAGGAGTAATCTTGTGGAAGGATTGTCAGACTCAGTGTACAAGAAGAAAAGTGTTTGTGATGCATGCCAGATGGGAAAGCAAATCAATTCATCATTCAAAGAGAAGTCTAGTCCATCTTCAACAAGGATATTGCATCTGTTGCATATGGATCTATTTGGTCCAGTTGAGCCAGCCAACATAAGTGGGAAGAAATACACTTTAGTAGTGGTCGATGATTATTCAAGATATACATGGACAATCTTCATATGTAAAAAGAAGGAAACTTTGCAGAAGTTACTTCAATTGATGAAAAGAGTTCAAAATGAGAAGAGTCAAACCATTATAAAGATAAGATCTGATAGAGGAACCGAGTTTGTCAATGGGATAGTTGTAAGTCCAAGCGGCTACGATAATCTAGAGGGAGGGTGAATAGATTATCTCCATCTTTTCGATTTTACCCTCTTTTTCGAACCGAATGCTCAAAGACAATTATAAAGGTGCGGAATGTAAAAAACACGCGACGATTTAAAGAGGTTCAACCCACCTAGGGCCTAACCCTCTACCACCCCAGTATATCCGGGATGGATTTCAAAATGAAAAAGAATTTTATTAATTACCAAAATTAATACAAACTCAACTTACAACAACACCTTGAAGAGTACCACACTCTTCTTCAACACCACCTTTGAGATTACCATAATCTCTTCTTGAAGATTACCACAATCTCCAACGGCACCTTGTGAAGATTACCACAATCTTCAACCTTGAAGAATACCAATTCTTCAACACCTCGACAAGAAGATTACCACAATCTTCTCACACCTAACACCTAGATCACCCAAGTGTGTTTATACCACAAGAACACTCACAAGGATATCTTGTGTTGAATGATGACCAAAAATCAAGATTACAACTCAATAATAAATAATACAATTTGAGTGCAAGTGTAATCAAGAAATGAAAGCCTAGACCTCAAGATGTGAAAGTGATAAGCTAGGCAAATTACAACAAGAATAATAACTATGAAGAACAAATATTTGCTTGAAGTGTATCTTGTTGTGTTGTATCTTAATTGTTGTGTTGGTTGCTCCAAAACTTCCTCTATTTATAGGAGATGATTGATCAAGCATAGGCTCATCTTGGGGATTGAAAATCTACAGAAAAATACAATTAAAATCAAGAATATAGCTGTTAGAAATCAATCCCATATTTTAACGAAAGTTTGTCTCACACAAAACGGTCGAATTTTCTTTGTCAAAAAGATAGGGCGACCGGTTATACAGAAATAGACGTTTGAAAAATATACAGTGTTGGGAAATTATTTTGTAGATTTTGATGAATGCCATGCAAACTTAGAATAGGAAGTTGGCACCCCATTTTTGTTGTAAATTGCATTGTAATAGATAGGGCTGGTCGAGATGAGTTAAGTCAGCTATGCCTGAACATGCAAGAAGACAACTGGAGACTAGAAGGAAGACTCTGCTGTGAGGCAGCTGAGTATGGCAAAGAAGAGAAGATATGAACTCGACTGAAGGTGCAGCTGAGTGAAGTATCAGTCAAGTCAACTCAAGATAGCCAAGTCTCAAGTTGAAGTGACAGAAGAGTCATCCAATGATTGGAAGCTGACTCGAAGTCGCCTGGGGAAGTCAAGAAAATACAGTCAAGTCGAGATAACTGAAAGAGATCCGTTGCATAGAAATCAAGAGAATTACTTAAACAAGTAATACTCCCATACTGTCTTTCTTAAAGTGATCGTTCGATTCGAAGCGTGCAAAAGGAATAAACCAATGGGAAGCACTGCACTGTGTCGAACACCGAAAAGTCAAGAATCATTCATACGAGGAAATGGCAATTCCAAGGATCGCAACAAGACAAGCCAACAACCACAAGTGACTTTCAAAAATAAGCTATCTCTCTAACTAACGCAGGCGATTTTTGAAAGATCACTATAAAAAGTCAAGAATCACTCGAGAGCGGGTTACACAGAACCAAAACATTTTAAGCAAACATCCGAACAAGAACCAAAAATATTCTCAAGTCATTCAAGATTAATCCTCAAGCTACATTACGAAGGAAATCAATCCAACACTCACTTGTGAAGGAAAGACAACTTCAATCAGTTGAAGAGGAAACATTTGAAGAATCAAAAGGTCTACATTCCACGAAGGATTGTAGAAAGGTTCAAGGTCGAACCAAGCTTAAGCTATTTGGAGGGCTTCGTGATCAAATCCAAGGAACTTAAGCAAGTGGGTCAGTAGTAGCAAGACAAACGCCTGTGAAGAAGGCTGAGTCGTCGAGAAGCCAACATTGTGTGACCAAGGCATCTCCGGATCGAGTCCCAAAGGATCAAGTCACCGTGTGTGATCAAGACTGTATCCGGACTGTTAACCACTCTGTATGTTGATCAATACTTAGTGGATTCCTCCAGGATTTGGAGAAGCGAGGAGTAGAAGAAATACCCCATCTTCGAACCTCTATAAAAACTTATTGTGTCATTTACATTTCAACACTTTAAATTTCTGCATCTTATTTTTATATCTGCTGATATATTTGCTATCCAATTGATAATCAACTGAGTGCTAAAACCAAGTATTAAAACAAACTTAACCAAATTCAAGGGTGTTAAGTCTCCCGGCTGAAAACAAATCACAATCGAGTTAAGTCTTTAGTCAAAACAGTGAGTTATTCTATCAACAGTTCGATCAGTCTCGTTGAGTGACTAACTCTGGCGATTAACTAACTTAGTGTCCATCAAGACACAAGCAAATGTGAAGTATTAACTCTGTATATCTGAAAAGACTAATTTGAAAAGTTGGTAAGGTTTATTCAACCCCCCCTTCTAAACCTTACACTCACACCCCTTGGGAACTACAAGTGGTATCAGAGCGGTTGGTTCATTGAGCCTTCCGCACTGGTTACTGAACTAGATCTCCAAATTTTTCAAAGCTTGTTTTAGTACTCAATCTTTCAAAACTCTTTTACTCAGCAAATTTATTATCATGGAAGCAAATTTGACACGTATCCCTATGTTCACAATTGAAGAATTTGATGATTGGAAAATCCGTATACAGGCTCATCTATTAGCATTACACGATGAGATGTGGATAGTGATAGAGGATGGGCCTCTGCAAATTTTAAAAGTGAACACAGCTGTAAGGAGAGCCGCAGTTGAAGGTGAAGAGGATGTTGCTCTCAGACAAGCCATGGTTGAAAAACCAAGAGCTGAATGGACAAATGATGACATGAAAAGATATAACTTGGACAATGTAGCCAAGGACATTCTTTACAAAACCTTGGACAAATCTATGTTCAACAAAGTCAAATCATGCAAAACGGCTAAAGAAATCTGGGACAAGCTAACATTGATTTGTGAAGGCTCAGAGCAAATCAAGGAAAATAAACTATCGATTGCTGTACATAAATTTGAGAATTTTAAAATGCTCGCATGAGAGACCTTGGATCAACCGGATGCTCGGTTCACGAAATTACCAACGAGCTATCTCGCACTTGGAAAAGAATATACACGAGAAGAAATGTGTATGAAGATTCTAAGAAGTCTCCCAATGAATGGGAAATGAAGGTCATGGCACCGAGACATTCCATGGACCTATCAAAGACATCCAACCATGAGCTATTCTCGGATCTCAAAGCCTACGAATTTGAGTGAGAAGAAAAGACCGAGGAGGAGACAATTGTGCCCAAAACAATTGCTCTAATTGTTAAGGATGGCAAGAGAGCCGAGGTAAAAGAAGTCATTGACCAAGATGAAATAGCCCGATGGTTAAAAGGTTTAACAAGTTCTTCAATAAGAACTACAAGAGAGGCAAGGTGAATCCTCCGAGAAGACACTCGGCTCCCTCCAAGTCAAGGGAAGATAGGTCAACCAAGAGAGCGAGCATCAAAAAGTTGAATATCAAAGGGCCGACAACCCAAGAATGGAAAGAGCGATCAAAAGGTTGAAAATCTATCTTTGGGCTGAGACAACCAGGTCACTGTGCCATTGATTGCCCATATCCTGTAGTCAACAAATACGGGAATGAAGAGGAAAGAAAGGTCTTGAGAGAAAGAAGACAAAAAAGAAAAAGGCAATGTTGGTCTGCAGAGATCGATGAGACAACCAAGTCAAAAGACACAAATGGTGATTGAGTAGTGAAGGCGACTACTCAAGTGACTCACGAAGAAGAAGCCTTGATCTTTTTAATGGCCAAGGAACAAGACCAACCCGACCAAGAAGATGAGGTACACTCTAATTCATCACACTCGTTCTAGTGATAGTGACTGTGACACACACACTTCATCACCCACTGATCTTTATGATTCATTAGGCAAAATGATGAAAGACTTTGAACACATTAAATCCTCACACACACTACTAAATGAGGAAAACAGCCTACTCAAAAGCAAAAACTCTCAGCTGACTAAGGAGATGAGTACTCTAAGTCAAATAGCTGATGAGAATAAAAGTCTAAAGGCTGAAAATGCTAAGTTAATAGCAAAAATAGCTGCTATAGAAAAGAGGGAGAATGACCTCAAAAATGTGATTGCCTCATTCTCTAAGGCATCTAAATCCTTGGATGGCCTTATTATGAGTCAAAGAGAATGTGGAGACAAGACAGGCTTAGGATTTAATTCCTCTATGCTATGTCAAGCTCCAAAAGTGATTTTGGAAAAAAGATCTTCAAGTAATGAAGTATCTCAAAAAACCAAAACTCCAAATGGTGCACACACATTTATTCCAAAGCACAATCACAAGCAAACTGGCCTTGGTTATAAAGGAAAAGGAAAGTGCCGATTGAGTGTCTTTGAGAGGACAAAATGAGAAGAAATCCAGTTTCCTCAAAGAAACTCCAAATAGGAAATACTCAGTAAAGAAGAAAGCAGAGCTACCAAAAGTCCCAGAAAATTCTATAAAAGAAATATATATGATGGGAACGGTAGAAACTACCCAAGCCCAAATGATTGGAATAATGTGAACTATCGGCAAAGATCCGTGGAATATAAGCCTAAGTGGCAAAGGCACAGAACTTGCCATTCCAAAGAAATAAGGGCTTTTACCAAAGACACATATGCACCAAGGCACTACACTCAAAGATATCACAGCTACCCAAAGAAGGAAATTGCTAAAACACCTACACAGGGCATATACACAAAAGAGACAACTCGTATGAACCTAAAACCCCAAGCAATTTGCCAAAATTAATTATGATTATGGCATGATAGATGGCAACCCCTTAGAGTCAAATCATTTGGCTATAGGTTGGTTGGATCATCTTACAATACTAACCCCTCGGGACCCGACAAGTATGGGTACCTAAAACATAAGTTCATTGATTGCGAGTTCAAGAGAACAGTGAGTGCCAAGGAACCTGGTACATGGATAGTGGTGTTTCCAGGCACATGACAGTAACAAGAAAAATCTATCAAAATTCAAGGAAGTCGAGGTGCAAAAGTAATATTTGGAGGAAATGAAGCTCCGGGAGAAATAAGAGGCATTGGATCCATCAAGAAAAATGGATTAGAAATCACGGATGTTGCATATGTTGAAGGACTCAAATTCAATCTGCTAAGTATTAGCCAACTCTGTGACAAAGGCTACAATGTTGGATTCAACATGGGTATATGCCAAATCAAGGACACTGAATCCAATGAAGTTGTATTGCAAGGATGCAGACAAAAGAACATGTATGTGGTAGATTGGTCAACTGCAACACCAAGCACTTGTCTACTAGCAAAGAGAGACAATTTGAATCAAGTTGGCTATGGCACAAGAAGTCGAGTCACCGAATTTCAAAACAATTAACAAGCTTGCGGAAGCGATCTTGTAGAAGGACTTCCAGACTCAATATACAAGAAGGAAAGTTTATGTGATGCATGCCAGATGGGAAAACAAATCAAATCATCATTCAAAGAAAAGACATGTCCATCTTCAACTAAAATATTGCACCTGCTACATAAGGATCTATTTGGTCCAGTTGAACCAACTAGCATAAGTGGGAAGAAATACACCTTGGTGGTAGTAGATGACTACTCAAGATATACATGGACAATATTCATGTGTAAGAAGAAAGAAACTCTGCAAAACTACCACAAACTAATGAAAAGAATCAAAATGAGAAGAGTCAAACCATTATCAAAATAAGATCGATGAGGAACCGAGTTTGTCAATGGTATAATCACTCAAGATCTTGTATTGAAAATGGTATTGGTCATGAATTATCTGCGACAAGGACTCCACAACAAAATGGAGTGGCGAGAAAGAAGGAACATAACTCTTAAAGAAGCGGCAAGGACCATGTTAGTCAAGGGGGGCTACCTAAAAGATTTTGGGTGAAGCAATAAACACAACATGCTATACTCAAAATAGATGCATGATAAAAATGCAGGCGGTGACAAAGACTCCATATGAGATTTGGACGGGAAAAGCCAAATGTTGTATATTTTAAAATATTTGGATGCAAATGCTTCATCCATAACAATGGCAAAAATAATTTAAAGGCTTTTGATGCTAAAGTGATGAACGTATCTTCTTGGGATACTCAAAAAGAAAAAAAGCCTACAGAGTACTCAACAAGAGGACTATGGTTACGAAAGAATCCATCCATGTGGTGTTTGATGAGCCAAATGTAAATGGAGAAGACATTGAAGAGTTAGGCGATAAAATTTGAATCAACCAACCATGCGAAAGAGTCCCTATGTAGAAGTTTGAAGCCGGAATTATAAACCCGGATGAAGATGATATAGCCGAGTCTCAAAAACAACCGGAAAATCTGCGGCTAAGTGATGATGAGAGAGCTGATCAAAACAACACAAAAGGCAAGACGAATCCAGCTAACTTACTCCAACCTTTGATGTAAGATGGTGAGAGACCATCCACGAACTAGTCATTGGAGATGTAAGAGAAGGGGTCAAAACGAGATCCGAACTCAACAAGAAGCAATGTTCACATGCTTCATCTCACAAATATAGCCTAAAGATGTGTCACAAGCATTGGATGACACACATTGGATTCAAGCCATGCAAGAAGAGTTGAATCAGTTTGAAAGAAATAAAGTGTGGGAATTGGTTCAAACACCTACCCATCAAAATGTTATTGGCACTAAATGGGTGTTCGAAACAAGATGAATGAGGAAGGTTACGTGGTAAGTAAGAAACAAAGCAAGTTTGGTAGCCAAAGGATATTGCCAAGAAGAAGGGATAGATTTTGATGAAACATTTGCTCCTCGCGTGGCAAGATTGGAAGCCATAAGGATGTTTCTTGCCTATGCAGCTCACAAGAACTTTATTGTATATCAAATAGATTTAAATAGTACATTTCTTAATGGTTTATTGGAAGAAGAAGTGTATGTTGAACAACCTCCAGGATTTGAGCAGAAGACTCTTGGAGATAAAGTATACAAACTCAAGAAAGCTCTATATGGGTTGAAATAGGCACCCGAGCATGGTATGATACATTGTCACAATTCTTGACCGGGAACGGATTCACAAAAGGCAAAGTGGACAGAACACTCTTGAAATTCAAGATAGGAAGAGTATCTTTGCTTGTTCAAATATATGTGGATGATATCATCTTTGGATCCACAAACAAAGAGTTGTGTGATAAATTTTCAAATCTCATGCAAAGCAAATTCGAAATTAGCATGATGGGAGAGGCGACATTCTTCCTTGGACTTCAAATGAAACAATGAAGGATGGAACCTTCATAAGTCGGACAAAATACACCAGAGATTTAATGAAGAAATTTGGTATGGAAAAGAAGTCTTACGTGAAAATACCAATGAATACATCGAAAAATGGATATGGATGCGGATGGCAAGCACAGTAGATCAAACAAGATCTGAGCACTTATTGGATCATTGCTCTATCTCACAAAAAGCGGGCGGACATCACCTTTGCTTTGTAGGTGTATGTGCAAGATTTCAATCTGCTCCAAAAGAAAGCCACATGATGCAAACGAAGAGGATCTTGAGATATTTGAAAGGAAGCCATAAGTTGGCTTATGGTATCAAAGGAAGGTGGATTCAAGCTAATTGGTTATTCGGACTCGACTATCTTTGGATGTAGAGTTGACAGAAGAGCACCTTAGGCACATGTCAAATGCTTGGAAATAGGCTAATTTCTGGCTTAGCAAAACGCAAAAATTCAATAGCCACCTCTACAAAGCGAGAATACATAGTCATGGGGCAAATTTGTTGTGCCCAAGTCTTATGGATGAGACAACAACCGAGAGACTATGAAGTTGAAGAAAAGGAAATTCCAATCATGTGTGATAACACAAGTGCAATTGCAATCACTCAAAATCTGTGTTGCACTCAAGAATAAAGCATATCGATGTCGATATCACTTCATAAGAGACCATGTTGAAAAGAAGGACATCACTTTGGAATATATTTCAACGATAAGCGGTTGGTGACATATTCACAAAACCATTATGTGAGTCAAGATTTGAAGAACTCAAGCATGAGTTAGGGTTAATTGAGTGAAATGTGACACTCGAGAAGACTCAAAGAAAAGAGATGAAACATGAAAAGAGGAAAAAGAGTTGAATTAAGTAATTGACTAAGTGAATCACCGTGTCGGAAAGTCATTTGTCGAGTTAGGAGTAAAGCATGAGCAAAGTGACAAAAACGCGGTCGTTTTTACTAAGCGGGAATGTTTTTAACAATGACATCAGCATAATTATGACGTGTACAGGCAAAAGTTGCACACCAAGCTTATTATTGGATATAAATGCTGCCGCATTAAATGCGAGACATTAAATGGAAATCGGCATGCAAGATCTAAGCCGTTGATTTTGATCAAATTTAAAAAACCTCCCGCACGTCCTTTCATGAACCATACTTAAACCATTCCGTCCGTTTCTCTCTCACTTTACCAAAAACTGTTCATCTCTCTCTCGAAAGCAAAAGCAAAATTTTCTCTCAAAACCCTATCAATCCTCAGTTCATTTTTTCAAGTTTCGTTCGGTAAAACATCTCGAAATAGCATCTACTCATGATTTTGTCAAGCTAGGAAAGCAAATCCACACTGTGTCTACTGTGGACTTCGATGGTATGGTTAAACAAGGGTCCGATGACACCCTCGTGAAGAAGATTGCTGATAAGCTGGAAAAATCTGGATTAAAACCATTTTTGACGATGGAGTTCCCTATGACCTATGTAGAAGAGGTCGCACAGTTCTATGTGAACGCTGAGGTTCACGATGACGGCATCAAGTCCTCTGTTCATGGAAAGGAGTTCACCATTACTGCCAAGGATCTGGCAGAACACTGCTTATTGCCGGTGGAAGGAGTGCCGGAAATTTATGAAGCTGATGTCGACCTAGCTGTTGTTTGGAAGGAAGTAGCCAAGTCTGACTGTGCTGTGAAAGTAGTCTATACAGCTAATAAGAGGCTACTGAAAGAGGACTACCACAAATTGCTGGACATTGTTGCCAAATGCATAGACATTAAATTTGGCAGCTTTGACCAGTTGTCCAAAGCAAAATTGATCGTGATGGCTGCGATCATTGAAGAGAAGAAAGTGAATTGAAATTGAGTTTGTATATAGCGACTTTGCGAATATTGGGAACAAATCCTTCAAGGAGGATGGTGCGTTTAGAGGTTCCTGGGATACGGCCTGGTGATTGGCGAATGATGGAAGTAAAGGAGTCCTCTCTTCACATGGGAAAGGCGTTCCATGTGAACAAGAGGATGTTTCGATCAAACCTCTCTCGCGCACGAAGAGAGCTTACGCTAAGAGAGAGGCGTCACGAGTGAGGGGGAATCGGTTGACCACTGATGATACTGTCTCCCCTCCTCAAAAAGAAGGCTGCTCTGCGCACTGCCAAGAAGAAGATCGCGCCCTGCAAAGAAAGAACAAGAAATCTGCTCCCGCCCTGCCTGCAAGCCAAGTCACCCGCCCTGCGGCCGTGTCTCCCCCTGCCCCTGCAGCCCAGAGAGAGAAGGAATCTCAAATACCTTCTCCTGTCTTCAAGAAAAGGAGAATTGATAAGCCAAGACGGCGACTTCTCGAGAAGAAGGCGACGGCACGGCACCCGCCGCTAGGACTCGAAGAAACCTTATCCGAACTAGAAATCCCTCTTGGTACAAACAAAAAGAAGAAGAAGAATCTTCAAGCGTTAGAGCTTGAGAAACCGCCGGTGAGTCGACCACTCAGTGAAAACAGATCTGGGAGACTGGTTGGAGAAGAGAGTCTCGAAATTATTGATGAAACACCAAAGTCTGCTTGAAGGCGATCAAGTGAGGCAAATCAAGACCAGTTGTAGTTCGAACAATTGAGACACAAAAAGTAGCCGAGAAAAAGCAAACTACTTTGTTGACAGGGTTGTATCCCCTCCCGCAATGACGCAATTGACGTATGGAGCACGAGCTTGCTACCTTCTATCCCCGAGAACGAGGGACAAAGAAGAAGATGATAGAGATGATGATGATGTGATGATCCTATCCCCACCTTATCCGACATCCAAAATCTTCTCATGCGAGAGTGGAGGAAGTGGAAGTTGAGTCGATCCAGGAAACGTTCAAAGACCCGAGCTTATCGAAGAAGAAGAGAAGCTGTTGAACTTTCTTGGAGTGACCAATGTGGTCCAAGCTCTTGGTGAAGAAAACTGTTTGGATATTCTAAATATCTTTAAAGAGAAGGAGAAAGAAAGATTGGCGAGAAGAAGAAATTTAGGCACGTGAGAAGGCCAACATATGCCTGTCACACATGGCACCACGAACATACATATCCTCACCTCGACATTCTATCGAGTAATGAGGATCGGACCTGTTCTTTGCCACGAGAAGAGTTGCAAATGCATCAAGCAATGCAAGAATCCGAATCCAGAATCCACAAATCACACAATGGAGATAGATCCTATGGGAGTGGTGCAACATATTGCAATCATTGTGCCGCCACCACTTCCCCAACTCATTCGGAGGAAGGTGTTAAGGAATCGGCGATGAAACCGGGAGTGTGGGGACCCCGATCGAGCCAACCTCTAATGAAGGTGTCTTACCACCGCCCCAACGGCGCATACTCAATGGGAATAAGTGGGAGTCCGGAGACGAGTGACCCCATTCAAGTCACTCGGTGGTATGCCACCGTGGGGAAACTCCTCCACTGCGCAAAAAGGTCGGAGGATCTGCGGTGACTCCACAATGCATCTCGGAGGCGAAGTGGAGAAGGAACGATCACAAAATACTCGGCAAGTTGTCATCAACGAGGCTCGAGGCTTGAGACTGTCTCGGTGAGGTGCCAACCGCTCTGCAAGCCAATGACGCTGTTGATGCGGTCGAGGCACGAGGAAGGAACGCCCGGGAGTTAACACTGGGCGATGAAAGTGCAATCCATGGAGTTGAGACTCCAATGGATGCCACCTCGAAGACCCCAAGATAGGCGACACTTTGTCGAAAGGGATGTCCAAGGCCTCACTGCGATTGAGACTGCGGAGGTAATGAAGGCCAACGGGAGGTTGAGGCTTCCGGGGTAGAGAAACTGAAGCCGAACATCCCTCCCGCTATCATTGATCCATCGAAAAGGAGATAAGTGCTCTTCATGATTCCCGTGATAATCCCGATGTAACCTTTATGGGATCGGAAGGAGACGATGAAGCGAGTCATCCCCGTGGTCGATCCAAAAGACTCAGGGATGTTCCAACCACGAGTAAGTCGACCTCAAGACTACTCGCCAAACATTCAACTTTGATGATGAGCCACCCACGGAATCTCATCATCGTCCGATGACGCTCGATAAGGCCGAGGACCACCAACTCATTTGCAAAAAACCAGGTGAGACCGCGAAGGTTGTTGAGACAATGGCTCGGCAAAGTGGGTCGACTTCACAATGCACCCACAAAAACAGAGTCCACCGCGGGCTCCCAAGTCCGCAGCAGTTTGACTCCATAAGGGACTTCACGAGCACCAATTATCATTGAACAATTCGATTGCCTGATGATGATCCTTTTGTAGAATCATTTCCTTTCTCTCTCAGCGGTACCCGACCTCCTGAAGAATCGCTAGAGATCGCGAGCGCTTCCACAGACGACCATGTTATTCTATCGTACACCATTGTTCCAAACTATGACTTTGACGCTTGGCGTCACAAAAACAGAGGAGACAATGCATTCGGGAAGTTTTCAAAGCCTTATTCGCCGAGGTTGAAAAGATGGAGAGGCACCAGGCCTCACCGGACATGAGGTTGGATAACAGACGCCAACCTTATGGCGATTTGCGTGGCATCATAGTCGAGGATCCGGGAGTGGTGGCAACAACAACAAACAATGTGTGTGGAACAAGCTCGATATTTCAGGACATTGTTCAACAAGTTGTTAGTCCAGCGGTGAGAATGTTGATGCAAAGACAAAATTGCAAGAGCACATTGAACAAATGCATGAATCTCATACTACGAGAGATAAAGTCATTGCATGAACATAATAAGAACGAGCTCCTGCGCGTGGAAGAGAATATGGATCGAAAATTGATCTCCTCATGGTGAGATGAAGTTGGTAGCAGTGAATCCAACGACACCCGCTCCGAGTTAAATGCGGCAAGATACTCCGCAGGCAGATTCAAAGCGAGAACTTGGCTATCAAGACTAGACTTCTTGCTTGCTAGCTTGTTTCGGGGTTCCTCTCTCCTTTGATGATGCCAAAAAGGGGAAGAGGAATACCTAAAGGTCTTGAAGGGATCTGAAGGGAAGGAAAGAAGCAAGTTGTGAAGGGAAAGACAACGAGGAAATAATAAGAGAGAGAAGAAAGGGAAGTCTCATTGAGGGGAAGGTTCGAAAGATGTGACCTTGATGATTGCTAAAACCCCTCAACAAGGTCTTGTCACAAAATGATTATCAAAAACTCCCAAAACTCTGCCCTCCAACACTCTGCAAGGAAGGATACCTATGGGAGGCTGAAAAGAGACACCTATGCCATTTCATACACCTATGCCAAGGATACTTCGCAAATATGTCCACGGCTCAAGCCTGGATTTGTCTTGGGAAAAGGGTCTCACACTATGTGAAGAAGTTGACAGCGACGGACAGACCATCGCGAGTCTCTCTCTATCGGTCACTCTGCTAGTCACTCACCGGGAAAAAGAAGACCCGATGCAAGACACGCCCGGAGGAACAGGAAGAAGAAGAGGGTGGAGGAAGAGGTTTCGACCTAGACCTCTGCCCAAAAATATTGAGTATATAGATCCGGCAAGAAAGGAGGGATCTATTGTCTTTGATTTGACGAAGTAGCCAACCCGCAAGTGGCTAAGAACAATCTTTGAGTATGTGAAGAGAATTGAAGAGGAAAATAAAAGACAAACTCGGCTATGGGAGGAAAGACAAGAAAGACTCGAGAAGAGATGAAGTCGCCGAGGAAGGCGTATGAAAAAAAGAAGAAGCGGTGAAGATGAGAAAAAGAGAAGAAGATCAGAAGATGACAGAGCTGAAGAAGATGAAAGAAGGAGGCAACGAAGGAGATGAAGTGTTGTTGTCCACCCCTTCGTGTATTTTACTGTGTAAATACATTTTTATGTAAGTCTTCTGTACATTGAATAAATTGTACGATTTCTATACTTGTGGAGATATAGAACAACATGGTTACTTTAAGGTCCATTTAATCTCTGATGCATTTTCTTTTGATTCAAGCTCTGATACACTTTGTAAACAGCTATGTAAAGAACAAGAATGTTATGATCAATAAAAGATCGATTCTAATCATACATTCTGTGATTCTACATTTGCCTGTATGTATCTTTGTTGTTTAATCAACTGAGTGCTAAAACCAAGTATTAAAACAAACTTAACCAAATTCAAGGGTGTTAAGTCTTCCGCTGAAAACAAATCACAGTCGAGTTAAGTCTTTATTCAAAACAACTGAGTTATTCTATCAATAGTTCAGTCGAGTCTGTTGAGTGACTAACTCTGCTGATTAACTAACTTAGTTGTCCATCAAGGACACATCTGTGAAGTATTAACTCTGTATATCTGAAAAGACTAATTTGAAAAATTGGTAAGGTTTATTCAACCCCCCCTTCTAAACCTTACACTCACACCCCTTGGGACCTACACACAGCACAATAACACAGGGCGACCGGTCAGGGGGGACTTCGACCGGTCGACCTAGACCCTGACCGGTCCCCCTTAATGGGTTTTCAAAGAGAAAATGTATTGTTTCAATATACACGCCCAGGTACCGGTCGACGGGGGGTAGACCGGTCGACGTCACCGATCGACACCCTGGTCGACCGGTCGACCTGGCCTTTTTCAAGTTCGTCTCATTTTGTTTTTGTTCCAAAATTCATCTTCAGGGTACGGGTTGCCCTCTACGGCGACCGGTTGACCTCGAGACAAAAATGTTGTCCAATTTTTGTCGAAAATAAAACTCTAGAAATACTCCGAAAATTTAGTAAAGACGTTTTAAACCAATCGGGAGTATTTAGACAACATTTAGGAACCTTGATTTGAAGTAAAAACTTATAACCATAAAATCATTAAAAGTGTTGTCCAATTTTATCTAAAATAAAACTTGAAGAAATACTCCGGAAAATATTAAAACCATTTTAAATCATTTAGGAGTATTTGGACAACAATTAAAAACATTGTTTTGGTGTAAAAATAAAATCATCAAAATTAAGATAAAAACATGTATCAAACAATCTTTCCCTTTTTGATGATTACAAACCAAAACAATTTTTAGAAATATTAGGAGGACAATTTTAAAAACGATTTTCCGGTAAAAACATCTAACCGTTTGGAAGCAACCAAAATTTCCAAAATACATAAGCAACCAAGTAAGGGAGTAAATATATTCAATAATAAGCACAAGCTCCCCCTATCAACAAGCACATCAAGAGTAATGTAAAAGCAATTAACAATAAGCTAAAAGCTTTAGTTTTTACATATTGTTCAAGAGCTTATAAGCTCCCCCTGTCAACAAAACATCATTAGACAAGTATATAAGTCCATCAAGCAACAATTGGACTAAAAATGATTCACAACTTATGGCTTTTAAGAGCCATAGCTTATAGCTTTTATAACAAGCTTTTATTAGCTTCTTTGAGCTAATGAGCCAATTTCTTGTTTCTCCCCCTTTGGAATCATCAAAAAGAATGTCAGGATGATAAAAACATCATACAAGTTTATCAAAGTGCGCCAACAATACGATTTATCAACCATTGAAAGAATTAAGCTTAGAATCCAAAAAAGATGGGAGAGATGTATCATAAGAAATCCATAAGCTCATTTTGTTAGCCAAAAACATGATCCCAATAAGATTTTAAGACATTTGAAAATAAGAGAATCATATAGGTGATGAGTCTTTCATTGAAACATTTTATCGAACACTTGGCGGGCGTCAATGTTTGAAGAAAATGTATATAGCCCTTGTAAAAGAAATTAAGCCAAGTTTTTTCATATCATCACCAAAAGTAATTTTTCAACATATGTCCAACAAATAAGAGGCTCAACAAGGTAAATTTTCAAGGGTTCAACCCAATTGAGATAAATTTAGCCAAATAAGAGATCAAGGCACTACAAATGCCATCAAGCAAAAATATAAGAACCATTAAGTAATACATGTCAAGCATCAAACAATGCATATAAGACATTACAAATGTCCCAAATTATTCATAAAAATAATCAAGGCATCAAAAATTAAGAGAAGCACTTTTACCATCAAGTACTTCATACCAATAATCAAACAATGCCAAACTAGAGTATTTTAACCATCAAATACTCCATCAATATCATGATCATCCACAAGTCATTATCAACTTGCTATTTTAACCCTTTCAAGAAAACAAGCAAATTTCATTAGTGCAATTTAGAGTTTTACAAGAGTTCATAAAACTACAAAACAACATGAACAAGAGAAATGCTAAGATAATAAAGGGGTGGGGACATCATTCTTCGTCCGAAGAGAAGCAAGTTCCGGGAATAAGATCTTTGATGAATTTCTTCAACTTGCCGATTGATTTTTGCATTTTGGAGGGCTTTTGCTCCAAAGCCTCATACCTAGCTTCATGATATGTTCGTAGATCATCATACTCGGCTTGGGTGTACCTCCTAGGCGGTTGAGCACTGGTATTACCCTCCGGATTGCTCGATTCGCCTTCCTCCGCCAATCTCATGGCCTCGGCATCATCAAAGAAGTCGTTTGGATCTGGGGAATCTTGGTCTCTTTCTCTAGCCATTTTAGTTGGTCGGATGTCCATATTCTTGCGCATAGTGACCATTTGGGAGATGTTATCAATGTCAAAGTCTTTTGAAATACCTCCGAATTACACTCTGACGAAGGTAGTCCCGATTGTATAAGAAGTTTACAAATCCAATTGCCCATAACAAACTTCTTATTTCCTTGAGTAATAGACTCAATAAGACATTGAATAAGAATAGCGCCAAAGTTAAGCGGTTCCCTTCTAGCAATCTTATAAGTCAAAAAATAGTCCATGTTGCTAGGCATTTTTCCCGCTTTTCCACATATGCAATAGGCGACAATAACGGATATAATCCGGTGCTCAAGAGTCATCGCCAACAATGAATACTTTGGCCATATGCTCAAATAAGTCTTGACTTCTCTCATAGACACCCCCAACATCTCATCATTCCAAATAGCACAAGAGAAATAGTCCCAACCACCTTCTCTTACATGTAAAAGCCGACAAATTTCATTTGGAGTCCACCTAAAATGACGACCCCTTACAAACGAATTCAAAGCAAGAGGCTTCCTTTGGGCATCATATTCAACCCACATATTGGCATAAAAATGAAAAATTATATCATCATATAAAACATAAGGATGCTCCCATAAGTACATCCACCCTTGCTCTTCAAAGAATCCTCTAATAGAAGGATATTCATTTGTAAACGAATTAAATCGACAAATCTTCGTACGAGCTATCGTTTTTGCACCCATGTTCAAATTTTCATAGTACCACTCCGCAAATTTGTTGATAAAATCTAAAACATTACTAGAGCGAGGAGCTTGAGGTATAAAAGGTTTCTTACTTTTTGCCCAACGGCAATTGTTGAATGAAATCGTCCCGCGGAGTTCGGCAATTTGAGAATTGGATAGTACCGGGTTTTGAATATCGTCACGTTCTTGAGCCACATTCCTTTGGGTAGCTCGAATATCCCTTTGTTCGGCTTCTTCTTGCCGATTTCTCGAAGAACCCTCTCCGCCCTTTCTACGCTTGGAGGTGGGATTTCGACCGATAGAATTTCTTGGAGGTGCCATATATGTAAAATTCTTGCAAAAAGAAGTGGATTAGCAACAAGAATCACAAAGATTGATGAAGAATTGAAGATTTTAGAGAAAAGGGGTGAAGACGCTGGTAAGGGTTTTGGGAGAATTTCTTGTTCTGTTTTGAAAGCTGAAGACAGACGATTTTAAACACAAAAAATTTTCCTGGGCGACCGGTCGAGGTGGGGTGCGACCGGTCGACGTGCAGGGCGACCGATCGACCCTACCTTGACCGTCCCAGTGCAAATTTTCATTCTCTAGATTTTTCCAAAATTCGATTTTTCACCCCAAAAGTTTTAAAACTTTGCAAAAAGATAATTATGGACTAAATCCAACAATTATGAGTTTCGAGAAAACACATATACGAGAAAAACGAGGTTTAATGAGTAGTGCCCTTTTAAGAAAAATCACAAAGTCATTTAGTGGCACTAAAGGGGTTGAAATGAAATACTTTGAAAGACATGTGCATAAACATGACATGAACACAATATCGAGTTCTAAGAATACAACATACCTCGATTGTTTAAGAATCTCTAATAGACGATAGCCAATGAATAGGAGATATATAACCTACAATTCTTTAAACAAATTTTGCACTAGATATGATAGCACAAATGTAGGCCAAGTAATAGGAGATATCACAATAAAAATGCTTATGCTATAGAAATTCATAAGAGTTTAGAAACAACATGTAAGGTCTCATTTTTAAAGGATTTTAAAAACACAAATATTTATTGAGGACCTTAATTTTAAAATAACGAAAACTCATTTGCAATTTAGACACAAATAAAAACATGCATACTAACTAAATAAAATGCATATTTAAGTAGGGAGATACGGTTGTGTCGTTCCCATTGTTGATGATATCTTCCCTTTTGAAAATATTCATGTTGATGGTTGTTTCTCCAATTACTCCATCTCCAAGGATTATATCATTCCCTTTGTTGATTGTGTCTTTCTCTTGGAAATTCACTGTGGGGATATCTTCTCCTTTGATCAAATGAGACGCTAATTTGATGTCTTTTTGGCGGTATGAATTTTTTCCGATCATTATTCCGCCGGGTACCTAATATGACATTGTTTTGTGGTACCCTCAAGTGTTTGGGTCCTTTGGGATTAGTCTTGAGACTTTTAGGTCTCCAACAATAATTAGAGCTATTTCTAGCCCGACAAGTATTAACGGCGTGTCCCTTCTTACCGCAATAAAAGCAAGTAATATTACTAACATGTATAGGAACTCGATTCTTTTTCATATGATTGACAACATTAGGCGTATGATCAAGTTCACTATTCCAATTATCACAACCATTATCATTTACAACATTGGGCAGTTTATTGGTACTCAAGTTGGTTTTTGATAAATCATTTTTCATGCAATTAATATCCTCAACAAGAGTATTATTTTGTTTTTCAAGGTTTCTAACCTTGTCAAGGGTGGTGGTGTGAGCACATGATAGTGATTCATAGGAAGTAAATAAATTATCCTTTTCATTTTTCAAAATATTGAATTACTTTTTCAAATTTTTGTACTTAACAAGTGAATTTTGGAATTCATTTTGAAGATCATCAAAATCATTTTGCAAATCACTATAATCATTTTGAATAACAATATCATAGGAAGTAGAGGGTTTAAGACATACCTCATTTTCTTCTTCGATGCCCATAAAACATTGTTCGACTACTTCATAGTTGGAAGTTGTAAAAGGCTTGTTCCTTAGATTTGAACTTGTATCCTTTTGAGAAGTAGATGCTTTTGTTTGACTTCTTTCATTTTCATATACTCCATAGATGGCTTCTAATTTTTGCCATACTTCATGTGCCGATCGAATTCCTACAATATGATTAAACTCCAAATTAGTAAGTGAACAATACAAAATATTGAGAGCTTTACCGTTTAAGGAGATGATTTTCTTCTCTTCATAATTGAGCTCTTTGAAAGCTTTGGAGGTGTATGGTGTGTCTTTTATTGGAATGGATTCTCCATTGATGATGATGTTCCAAATATCGAACCCGCAACCTTGTAAATAACATTCCATTCTTTCTTTCCAAAATGTATAATTTTTGGAATCAAATAGAGGTGGCTTGGTGGTGGAGGTGCCAGTAAGATGAGCTTCGTTCGTAGCCGACGATCATTCCTCTTCACTCGCGATGTGAAACGAGCTTGCCAAAGAGTTTGGCTTTGATACCACCTGTAAGTCCAAGCGGCTACGATAATCTAGAGGGGGGTGAATAGATTATCTCCATCTTTTCGATTTTACCCTCTTTTTCGAACCGAATGCTCAAAGACAACAATAAAGATGTGGAATGTAAACAACACACGACGATTTAAAGAGGTTCAACCCACATAGGGCCTAATCCTCTACCACCCCAGTATATCCGGGATGGATTTCAAAAAGAAAAAGAATTTTATTAATTACCAAAATTAATACAAACTCAACTTACAACAACACCTTGAAGAGTACCACACTCTTCTTCAACACCACCTTTGAGATTACCACAATCTCTTCTTGAAGATTACCACAATCTCCAACGGCACCTTGTGAAGATTACCACAATCTTGAACCTTGAAGAATACCAAATTCTTCAACACCTCGACAAGAAGATTACCACAATCTTCTCACACCTAACACCTAGATCACCCAAGTGTGTTCTTACCACAAGAACATCACAAGGATATCTTGTGTTGAATGATGACCAAAAATCAAGATTACAACTCAATAATGAATATTACAATTTGAGTGCAAGTGTAATCAAGAAATGAAAGCCGAGACCTCAAGATGTGAAAGTGATAAGCTAGGCAAATTACAACAAGAATAATAACTATGAAGAACAAATATTTGCTTGAAGTGTATCTTGTTGTGTTGTATCTTAATTGTTGTGTTGGTTGTTCCAAAACTTCCTCTATTTATAGGAGATGATTGATCAAGCCTAGGCTCCTCTTGGGGATTGAAAATCTACAGAAAAATACAATTAAAATCAAGAATATAGCTGTTAGAAATCAATCCCACATTTTAAGGAAAGTTTGTCTGCTGTCAAACGGTCAGAATTTTGCTGTCAAAAGATAGGGCGACCGGTCACACAGAAATAGACGTTTGAAAAATACACAGCACAATAACACAGGGCGACGGGTTAGGGGGGACTTCGACCGGTCGACCTATACCCTGACTGGTCCCCGTTAATGGTTTTTCAAAGAGAAAATGTACTGTTTTAATATACACGCCCAGGTACCGGTCGATGGGGGGTCGACCGGTCGACGTCACCGGTCGATACCCTGGTCGACCGGTTGACCTGGCCTTTTTCAAGTTCGTCTCATTTTTGTTTTGTTCCAAAATTCATCTTCAGGTACGGGTTGCCCTCTACGGCGACCGGTTGACCTCGAGACAGAAATGTTGTCCAATTTTTGTCGAAAATAAAACTCAAGAATTACTCCGAAAATTTGGTAAAGAAGTTTTAAACCAATCGGGAGTATTTGGACAACATTTAGGAACCTTGATTTGAAGTAAAAACTTATAACCATAAAATCATTAAAAGTGTTGTCCAATTTTATCTAAAATAAAACTTGAAGAAATACTCCGGAAAATATTAAAACCATTTTAAATCATTTAGGAGTATTTGGACAACAATTAAAAACATTGTTTTGGTGTAAAAATAAAATCATCAAAATTAAGATAAAAACATGTATCAAACAATAGTAACTCAGTATTGTGTTGAAAATGGTATTGCTCATGAACTATCTGCATCAAAGACTCCACAGCAGAATGGAGTAGCAGAAAGAAGAAACAGAACTCTCAAGGAAGCTGCAAGAACCATGTTAGCTGAAGCTGGATTGCCTAAAAGATTTTGGGCTGAAGCTATCAATACTGCATGCTATACTCAAAAAAGATGCATGATCAATAGATAGCTGACAAAGACTCCATATGAAATTTGGATAGGGAGAAAGCCAAATGTTGCATATTTTAGAATATTTGGATGTAAATGCTTCATCCACAACAATGGCAAGGATAATTTAAAGGCTTTTGATGCTAAAGCTGATGAAGGTATCTTCTTGGGATACTCAGCTGAAAGCAAAGCCTATAGAGTGCTGAACAAGAGGACTATGGTCACAGAAGAGTCTATCCATGTGGTTTTTGATGAACCTAATGTAAATGGAGAAGACATGGAGGAGTTAGGCGATAAGTCAATCACCAACTATGCAGAAGAGTCCCTATGTTGAAGCTGAAGCTGGAGCAATCAATCAAGATGAAGGTGAAATAGCTGAATCTCAAAGACAGCTGGAAAATCTGCAGCTAAGTGATGATGAGAGAGCTGCTCAAGGCAATACAACTGCAAGACGACTGAACCCAGCTGATTTACTCCAACCTGATGTGAGATGGCTGAGAGACCATCCACCAGAGCTAGTCATTGGAGATGTAAGAGATGGTGTAAGAACCAGATCCAGAGCTCAACAAGAAGCTATGTTCACTTGTTTTATTTCCCAAATAGAGCCAAAAGATGTGTCCCAAGCATTGGATGATACACATTGGATTCAAGCCATGCAAGAAGAGCTGAATCAGTTTGAAAGAAATAAAGTATGGGAACTGGTACAAAGACCAACCCATCAAAATGTTATTGGCACAAAATGGGTATTCAGAAATAAGATGAATGAAGAAGGTTCTGTGGTAAGAAACAAAGCAAGATTGGTAGCCAAAGGGTATTTCCAAGAAGAAGAAATAGATTTTGATGAAACATTTGCTCCTGTTGCAAGATTAGAAGCAATAAGGATGTTTCTTGCCTATGTTGCACACAAGAACTTTATTGTATATCAAATGGATGTGAAAAGTGCATTTTTAAATGGACTGTTAGAAGAAGAAGTCTATGTTGAGCAACCTCCAGGTTTTGAGTAGAAGACCATTGGAGATAAGGTGTACAAGCTCAAGAAAGCTCTATATGGATTGAAACATGCACCTAGAGCATGGTATGATACATTATCTCAATTTCTGACAGATAATGGATTCACCAAAGGCAAAAAGTAGATGAACCACTCTTGAAATTCAAGATGGAGAGAGTATCTTTGCTTGTTCAAATATATGTGGATGACATTATTTTTGGATCCACAAACAAAGAGTTGTGTGATAAGTTCTCAAACCTCATGCAAGGCAAATTTGAAATGAGCATGATGGGAGAGCTGACATTCTTTCTAGGACTTCAAGTTAAACAGCTGAAGGATGGAACCTTCATAAGTCAGACAAAGTATACCAAAGATTTAATGAAGAAATTTGGTATGGAAGAGAACTCTTCTGTGAAAATACCAATGAATACATCAGTCAAGATGGACATGGATGCAGATGGCAAGCTTGTGGATCAAACAAGATACAGAGCACTTATTGGATCAACGCTTCTATTTAATGTGCAAGCGTGCCGGACATCACATTTGCGGTAGGTGTATTTGCAAGATTTCAATCTGCACCAAAAGAAAGCCATATGACTGCAGCTAAGAGAATCCTTAGATATTTGAAGGGATGCCAGGAAGTCGGCTTATGGTATCCAGGAAGGTGGATTCAAGCTAATTGGTTACTCAGATTCTGACTATGCTGGATGTAGAGTTGACGGAAGAGTACTTCGGTACATGTCAAATTCTTGGAAACAGATTGGTTTCCTGGTTTAGCAAGAAACAAAACTCAATAGCCACATCCACACCGGCGAAGCAGTACATAGGCTGCGGCAAACAAGTGCCCAAGTCTTATGGATGAGACAAAAGCTGAGAGATTATGATGTTGAAGAAAAAGAGATTCCAATTATGTGTGATAACACAAGTGCTATTGCAATCACTCAGAATCCTGTGTTGCATTCAAGAACAAAGCACATTGATGTCAGATATCATTTCATAAGAGATCAAGTTGAAAAGAAAGACATCACCTTGGAATACATCTCAACTGACAAACAATTAGCTGACATATTCACAAAGCCATTATGTGAATCAAGATTTGAAGAACTCAAGCATCAGCTAGGGTTAATTGAGCTGAGTTGACACTCAGAAGACTAAATGAGAAGAGATGAAACATGAAAAGATGAAAGCTGAGCAGATCTCATGAATCAGCCAAGTGAATCAGCCGTATCGGAAAGTCAACTGTATCGAGTTAGCTGACAGCTGAGTCACCATACGAAAGGAGAGAAGAAGAGTTGAGTCATTTGTGCAGAGAGCTGAGTCATTTATGAGATAAGTGACAAAAATGCAGTCGTTTTTAATGAACGGGAATATTTTTAAGGATGGCGTTAGCATAATTATGACGGGTACAGTCAAAAGCTGCATAGTAAAGCATATGATTGGATATAAATGATGTCGCATTAAATGCGAGCAATTAAATGCAAAGTGACATGCTAAATCTGAGCCGTTGATCTTGATCAAAATTTCAAAAACCAAAAATACGTCCTTTCATACCCCTTATATACCCATTTGATCACTTTTCTCTCTCACTTCAAAAACTGTTCATCTCTCCAAAGCAAAGAAAGAATTTTTCTCTCAAAATCCTACCAATCTTCAAAGCAAGTTCGTCAAGTTTCGTTCGGTAAAAATCACTGAAATGGCACCAGCACATGATTTTTCTAAGCTCGCAAAGCAAATCCACATTGGATCGACTGTGGATTTTGAAGGGATGATAAAACAGGGTTCTGATGAAACCCTTGTGAAGAAGATAGCGGATAAGATCGAGAAATCCGGGTTGAAACCCTTTCTGACGCTGGAATACCAAATGACATACGTAGAGGAGGTCGCCCAGTTCTACGTGAATGCCGAGGTGCAGGACGAATGGATTAAGTCCTCCGTCCACCGCAAGGACATAGTAATCACTGCAAAGGACCATGCGGAGCACTGTTTATTACCGTCGGAGGGCATGCCGGAGATATATGAAGCAGACGTTGATTTGGTCGCTACATGAAAGGAAGTGGCCAAACCCGAATGTGCTGCAAAAGTTGTGTACGCAGCCGACAAGAAGCTGCTGAAGGATGACTATCATAAACTGTTGGATATTGTAGCCAACTGTGTAGACATAAAGTTTGGAAGCTTCAATCAGCTGTCCAAGACCAAGCTGATCGTCATGGTTGCAATCATGGAGGAGAAGAAAGTCAACTGGGCAGAATTCGTGTACAGCCGACTCTGCCAGAATGTTGCAAATAAGTCCTTCTAGGACGATGGATCATTTGGAGGATCTCTAGGCTATGGCCTAGTCATTGGCCATCTGATGGATGTGAAGGGTGTTCCCCTTCGACATGGAAAGCCATTCCATGTCAACAAGAAGATGTTCCGGGCCAATCTCTCAGGAGCCCAGAAGAGAGTCTACGCAAAAAGGGCTGATACTAGTGAGGGGGAATCAGCTGACCCTGACGACACAACTGTTTCCTCCCCTCCTAAAAAGAAAGTTGCCATGCAAAAAAAGAAGATAGTTGCCCATGCGCAAGAAGAAGAAAGTGGCACACTGCCCCTGCAGAAAGTCACCACGCCCCTGCGCCCGTGTCTCCCGCCCCTGCGGCCGAGGCGGAGAAGGAACCACAAATACCTTCTCCAACCATCAAAAAGAAGAGGACTGCTAAGCCAAGGAAGGCAGCTCCTCAGACAAAGAAAGATGCACCGGCCCCGCCGCCAAAGAAGTAGAAGAAGAAGTATCCGAACCAGAACTTCCTCTGGTAAGGACAAAAAGAAGAAGACTCACCAAGCGTTCAGAGCTTGAGAAGACAGCTGAGTCTGCTACTCAGTTGGAAAAAGTCTCTGAGACTGCTAAAGAAGTGCAGTCTCCAGAAATTATTGATGAAACAACCAAGTCTGTTGAAGCCAATCAGCAAAGGCAAATTGAAGACCCAGTTGTGGATAGAACAGCTGAGGAACAAGAAGAAGCAAAGACATATGTTGTTGAGGGTGAAGAGCAACAGAGTTTACTACCCTCTATTCCTGAAAAGGAAGGGCAACAGGGAGAGGATGAAGAAGATGATGTAATCATATGCTCTCCATTGTACCCAAACATCCAAAATCGTCTAAGAGCATGGAGGAAATGGAAGCTGAGTCACTCTAGGGTGCAGTTTGAGCACCCAGAGTTTATTGAAGAAGAAGAGGAGCTTTTCAAGTTCCTTGAGGTTGACACTGTGCTGCAAGCCCTAAGTGAGGATAATTGTATAAATATACTGCAAATTCGGAAGGAAACCGAACAGACAAGAGCAGCTAAGGAAGCAGAGGCTCGTGAGAAAGCCAACATTTGTCCTCTAACTGGAACTAGCGACCATACTCATCCTCATCTCGACATGCTCTCAGACAGTGATGAGGACATGGACCCTATTGCTGCACAAGAAATGGTGGACATGAAGCAAGCGATGCGGGAATCCACACTGATGCATGAGAAAGAGCTGATGGAAGGACCAGGAGAGTCTTCCAAATCACAGCTGGAAATTGATCCATTGGGAGTGGTACAGCAGATTGCCACTATTATTGCTGCAACCACTTCCCCAATTCACTCAAAAGACGGATCTAAGGGAATTGGCGATGACACTGGGAATTTGGGCACCCAAGTTGAGCCAACCCCTGCGGAAGGTGTCTTACCACCTGCCCCTACAGCTGACCACTCATATGACAAAGCCGAGAGTCTGGAGAAGAGTGACCCCAACATAAGTCACTCAGCTGGTGAGCCAGCAGAGGGAGAAACTCACTCCACTGCAGCTAGGTCGGAGGATGCTGCAGCTGACTCCACCCTGAATCTAGGAGGCGAAGTGGAGAAGGAACAAGAAAAGGAAACACAACGAGTTGTCACTAACGAAGCTCGGACAGTTGAATCTGCTCTCACCAAGTGCCAACGGCTTTGTAGGTCGAGGACACTCATTGCGGTCGAGGCACGGATGGTTCTACCCCGGAGTTAACACTGGCAATGAAAGTGCAATCCACGAGTTGAGACTCCCTGTGGATGCTATCACGAAGACCCTAAGACAGATGCGCTGTCGAAGGGATTGTACAAGCCCCGCCGATTGAGACTGCAAGAGGTAATGAAGGCCTAAGGGAGGTTGAGACTTCCCTAGGTAAAAATCAAGGAGATAAGAGCATTCCTCAGACCATAATTGCTGATTTAGAGGAGGAAATCAGTGCTCTTCATGACTCCCAGGATGATCCTGATACAACCTTCCTGGGATCTGCAGATGAGGCTGAGTCAACCCCTGCCAAAAAGGACTCAGCTGAGGATGCTCTTCCTAGTACGAGTAAGCCAGACTTCAAGGCTGCTCGACAAACATTCAATTTTGATGATGAGCCAAGCCTTCAAGACTCATCGTCTTTCGATGACGTTGATGGTGCAGCTGAGGAACAACAAATTCATTTAGCAGAATCCACTGAGGCCGAAGAAGCTATTAAGACACCTGAGGCTCAGTCAGCTGGCCAAACCACTCACCAAGGCCCAACTAAAATCGAGTCGTCTGTGCATGCTCCCAAAGCTGCAACCGATTCCACTCAACAAGCCACATCACAAGCTCGAACAACGGTACATTCAATACCTTACGTTCGTGATGATGCTTTCGAAGAGACCTTTCCTTTTTCCATTGAAGTGTCTGACCTTGTTGAAGAAACAGCTCGTGAGCGGAAACAGTACCACAAACCTGATCCAGTGATTCCCACTGACTCCATTGTCCCAGCAGAGTTCAATTTTGATGCTGCTTGGCCGCCAGCTGAGACTGAGGTAACAGCTGAGGTGCGTGAGGTCTTTAAGACTATCCTTGGAGAAATTGAGAAAATTGAAAGGCACCAGGCCTCGCTAGATATACGGCTGGACAATAGGGATGCTACTCTCACAAAACTTGACTTGAGAGGGATTGTCTTTGGGATCGAGAATGGTGTCAACAAAGCAGAGTACAATGCGATTCGAACAAGTCAGATACTTCAAGGCATTGTACAAGAAAATGTTGATCTGGAGCGCTGATAATGCTGACATGAAGCAGAGGATGCAAAACAATATTGATAGAATGCATGCGTCCCATACCACTGAAATGGAACTGTTGCGAGAATTTCATCGAAAAGAACTTTTGCGCGTAGAGGAGAATATGAATGAAAAGTTCAGCCTTCTTATGGCTGAAATGAAGCTGGTGGCAGCCGAATCCAAAGCCACCCACTCTGAATTTCGTCTGACAAAGATAGTCCGCAATGCAGACTCAAGCGAACTCGCCTATCACCGCTTAGATTTTATGCTCGCAGGGATGTTTCCAGGGGTTCCTCTATCCTTTGATGATGCCAAAGAAGGGGAAGAGAAATACCTTAAAATGTTGAAAGGGTCAGGTGATGAGAACATGGAAGACGCAGATGTTGAGAAGAAGAAGAAAACAGCTGAAGAACAGAATAAAGAAAAGGGAAAAGCAGTTGAGGGGCAATGTTCAAAATATACGACTCTAATGTTTGGTGAAACCCCTCAACAAGGCCTTGTTACAGCTGACATAATCAGCAAACTTCCAGTAACACTGCCGCTCCAACACTCTGCTGTACCTATGTCTAAAAAGAGAAAAATCGTAGAAGTAGGGATGAAGGAGGTCAAAGGAAAAATGGATGCCCGTGTGATGGATATATTGAAACAATACGGAGGCATTCCGACAGAAAAAGATACTGATGCCATTCTAGACGACGGAGACGAGCCACGATCAGTGGAAAAATTCAAAACGCTCGAATCCTAGGGATACTTCAAAAATATGTCCATAGCCCAAACCTGGGACTTGTATTGGGAGAAGGGTCTAAAGCTATGTGAAGAAACTGATAGGTAGCAGACTACTAGCAGTCACTCTGCTGGAAAGAAGAAGACTCCAGTACAATATATGCCCAGAGGAGGAGGAAGAAGTGGTGGAGGAAGAGGCTCTCGACCTAGACCTCTGCCCAAAAATGTTAAATACATAGATCCTGAGAAGAAATGAGGGATCTACTAGGCTGGATATGATGAAGTAGCCAATCTGGAAGTGGCTAGGAAGAATGCTGAGTATGTCAAAAGAATTGAAGAAGAAAATAAAAGACAAGATCAGCTGTGGGAAGAGAGTCAACAGAGGCGAGAAAGAAAGAGAAGAGACGAAGCTGCCAGAAGAGCCTACGAGAAAAACAAGGCAGCTGAAGATGAAAAGAAGAGAAAGAGAGCAGAGGACGACAGAGCTGAAGAAGAAAGAAGGAGGCAGCGAAGGCGATGAAGTGTTGCTGTCCACCCCTTCATATATTTTACTATTTTAAATGCATATATATGTAAGTCTTCTGTACGATGAATAAAAATTGCGTAATCTCTATATTTGCGTAGATATAGTCTGCTATGTTTGCTATGATACACATTGTTAATAGCTTTGTAAATGACATGAATGTTATGATCAATAAAAAGATTGATTCTACGCATACATTCTCTGTTACTACATTGTTTGTATGTATCTTTGATGCTTACATTTTGTTTGTATGTTTTAAGTTTTGGCATCATCAAAAAGGGGGAAATTGTTGGGAAATTTATTGTTTAGATTTTGATGAATGCCATGTAAAACTTAGACTAGAAAGTTGGCACCCCATTTTCCTTGTAATTTGCATTGTAATAGATAGGGCATTTGAGCCGAGTCAAGTCACTATGCCTGGATATTCAAGAAGTCAATCAAGACTAGAATGAAGACTCATTGTGAAGCAAATGAGTTTAGTTTGGCAAGGAAGAGATGCCAAGAACTCGACTGAAGGAGTATCAGCTGTGATACAGCTGTATGAAGAGTCAGTCAAGTCAACCAAAGAAGCCAAGCCAAGTCAAGTTGAAGTGACAGATGAGTCTTTCAATCATTGGAGCAGACTCAAGTCACCTGGGGAAGTTAGAGGACTACAGTCAAGTTAAGACGACTAAAAAGAATCCGTTGCACAGAAGTCAAGAATATTACCTAAACAAGTAATACTTCCATGTTGCCATGTCTTAAAGTGCTCAGTCCCAGAAGCGTGCAAAAGGAATAAACCAATGGAAACACCGCACCTCGTGTCGACTCAAAAGCTTAACATTCATTTAATACGAGGAAATGTCAACATCAAGGACTGCAACAAGACAAGCCAACGAACACAAGTGACTTTTGAAAATCAGTATATCTCTTCAACGGGCAGATTTTTGAAAGTTCACTATAAAAGGCTGAGGAATCACTTTGAGAAAAGGTTATCTTGCATACCTGAGCATTCAAGCAATTATTCATATTGTAACCTGCAAATTATTCTCAAGTTATTCAAGCAAAATCCTCAAGCCTAACTTTCGAAGGAAATCGATCCAACACCAAGCTGTGAAGGAAAGACAACTTCAAACTGTTGAATAGGAAACTTTTGAAGAATCAAAAGGGGTCTACATTCCAAGGAGGATTGTAGAAAGGTTCAAGGTCGAACCAATCTCAAGTTATTGGAGGGCTTCGTGATCAAATCCAAGAAGCTTGAGCAAGTGAGCTAAAGTAGCAAGCGCGCCGCCCCCGTGAAGAAGAAGCCGAGTCGGACGAGAAGCCACCGTGTGTGACCAAGGCATCTCCGATCGAGTCCCAAAGGATCAAGTCACCGTGTGATCAAGACTTGTATCGGGTCGATAACCACTTTGTACTCGATCAATACTTAGTGGATTCCTCCAGGAGTTGGAGAAGAGAGGAGTAGAAAAATTACCCCATCTTTGACCCTCTATAAAAATTATTGTGTCATTTACATTTCACCATTTAATTTTTGCACATCATTTTATATCTGCTGGTAATTTGCTATCCAACTGACAATTAACAAAGTGCTAAAATCAAGTGTTTAAAACAAACTTAAACCAAATTCAAGGGTGTTAAGTCTTCCAATAAAATCTCATCACAGCTAAGTTAAGGTTTAGACTAAACAGCTGAGTTATTCTATCAACAGCCCAATCAAGTCTGTTGAGTGGCTAACTCTCCTGGTTAACTAACTTAGCTGTCCCTCAAGGACTTAGCTGTGTATTTAACTCTGTAATATTTTAAAAGGACTATAATCGAAAAGTTGGTAAGGTTTATTCAACCCCCCCCCTTCTAAACCTTACACTCACCCCTTGGGACCTACAATTGTTATTCATTTTTATCATATATTGTTCTTCACAAAGAATTTTAAAAAGTAAATTAAATTAAATTAATATTTTTCATGCTTCACTTCAATAATTCTTTTTTGTTTTGTGTTATATACATTGGACGATATGAACGATATTTATAATATAATATAATAAAATTACATTATATTAATTTATTTATATTTAATTAAATTAGTAAAATTATATGGTTCACGTGCAACCTACGTGCACCTTACTAGTATATAAAATGGGAAAATAATTTCACTTTTGGTACCCAAATTTTACTATCTTTTTGCGTTTGGTACCCATTGTTACAACTTAATCAAAATTGGTCCAACGTTTTCTATTTTAATTACTTCAACCACAAACTGTTAAATGGTCGTTAATTCCTTATGGGTTACCTATTATAGCTAGTGCAATTGAAAAAAAAAAAAAGGAATAACCTTCATTTCTTCACTTATGCTTATGCCCTACATTTCTAAGCCTTAGAATTGATTGAAAGAAGAAAAAACTAAATATGTTTTCTACTTTTGGATGTCTTTGGTTTAATTTTGTAACCGTTAGGAAATTTAATTGTCAGATTTTGATGATACAATGTAAAACTTAAAGTACAATGCTGGCACCCTATTTTTACTTGTATTTTTATTTTGTAATAGATAGGAATAAAAGATCTGAGTGGAGTCAACCATGTCAAAAAATACAAGAAGTCAACAGAGGGCAAGAATGAAGACTCAACTGTGTGTCAGCTGAGTAGAGTAAAAAAGAAGACTATGAGTCGACTGAAGGAGACTTAGCTGAGGAACAACTAAGAAAAGGATGTTGAAGTATCAGTCAAGACTATCAGTTGAATTGACAGTTGAGTCATGTTCAAATGATTAAGAGCAGACTCAAGTCAAAGGGGTAAAGGCAGTTGTCCAATCAAGTCGACTGAGATAAATCCCTTGCACAAGAGTCAAGGTTGTTACTTAATTTAGTAATACTTTCATGCTGCCAGGTCTTAAAGTGCTCAATCCAGAAGCGTGCAAAAGGAATGAACCAATGGGAAGCACTGAAACATGTGTCAGACTCTGAAAAGCTGAAGAATTCATTAAATACGAGGAAGAGTCTCAATCACATGCTGCAAACCAAGACAAGACAAGCCAACGATCAATAATGTGTCATTTGAAAATAGCCCATCTTTTCAACGGACAAATTTTCAAATGGTCACTATAAAAGGCTGAGGAAGTATTGAGAAAGGTTTATCAAAGAATTCCTCAAGCCTAAACATTCGAAGGAACTCAATCGAACACAAGCTGTGAATGATATAATACTTCAACCTATTGAAGGAAAAAGTTTAAAGAACAAAAAAAAAATGTCTACTTTCCAAGTTGAAGGAGTTGTAGTAAGGTTCAAGGTCGAACCAGAAGGATCAAGTTTATTGGAGGGCTGTATGATCAAATCCAAAGACTTGAAGGGAGATGAAGGTTGTCACAGGAGAAGCCAGCTGTGTGATCAAGGTTGTCTCCAGATTGAAGAACCGCTTTGTAAACTGATCTGTTACTTAGTGGATTCCTCCAGGAGTTGGAGAAGATTGGAATAGATTAATTACCCCATCCTCGAACCACTATAAAATACTTGTATCATTTTACTTTCAACATTTACTTTCTTGCATATTTTCATATTTGCTGATTAGTTAAATTGATATCCAACTGATAATAACAAGTGCTAAAATAAGTGTTAAAAACGTGCTTAAAATTTTAACAAAGTGTGTGAAGTCTTTCGCTGTTAAAAATTAAATCATATAAAAGTTAGTGTTAGGTGACACAACCGAATTATACTATCAACAGTTCAGTCGAGTCTGTTGAGTGGATAACTTAGCTGAAGATAGCCGACCTAGCTGTCCCCCAAGGACCTAGCTGGTTTGAGTCAACTCTGTTGAAATTCTTAAAAATACTAAAAAGTAAAAATTTGGTAAGGTTTATTCAACTCTCCCCCTCTAAACCTTACACCACACCCCTTGGGACCTATACTAACTAATAATGCTTTTTTTTAAAAAAAATTACGGAAATTTGGAAGCTAATAATTTTTTTCTAAAATTACACTAAACTACCATAGGCCAAACAAATTGGTGGCCAAGTTGAACAATTACACATATAAGTTCAACAAAGCATTATATACACAAGTTCTATTACACAAGTCATTAGAGATTGAAACGTTTGCGATCACAAGTTCCACATCACCGTTTATCCCCATGACTTGGTACATATTTCTATCAAGTTCAACAAAGGATTTGAATTTCAAACACTTTTGCAAGTCTGGACAATTATCAAACGTCAAATAACAGATGAAATATCAAAGAAGTATTAAGTTCTTTATCCTATCAGCATGAATATAGTGTTCTTATCATCAGCAACCTATCATTAATGATGCAAGCCATGATGTCACTAGCTAATATTCCCTATGCAGATTGTGACAAGTGTCACAATCTTGCTCAACATAGTACACAGACCGTTAGCCATAATATTCCCTCAGGGTGCTCACGATTTGTGTGTGATGTACCAACAAATTTCTATATATAGATACCTTGTACCTTTGTAATTTATGAAATGAAATATTCAGCATTAGCATCTTTTATCTTTTATCTTTTCATCTGAAATGGTTTTTCTTAAGTTTCCTTTTTGCTGTCAGCTTTCCATGATTTTCTATCAAACACAAGCTTTCGACTTTTTTTTTTGTTACGATGAAAAAAATTAGACATTGTACGAGTTGTTCACTCTTTTTCTTTTTTTTTTTTTTTTTTTGAGAGTAGCGAGCTGTTTACTTCGTAGTGGAAGCAGAAGAGACCATCCAATTTCAAGAAAATATTTGAATCACATATATTAATGTATTTGGAGTGAAATTCGATAACAAAAAATTTGCATTTGCAAGACGAGAGTTTTTTTCATTTTCGAGACAATGGAATGGTGCATTTGTCCATCCATGGTTAAGAATAATAAAATATGGACCTGATTATTTTTGATTAGGAATATTAAATTTATAAGGGTGTGTCATCAGAAAAAATAAAAAAGATAGTAACTATAAGGCCAGTCCTGACTCGACCCTAATTAACCTTAGAATTTTCAAGCCCTTTTAGGGCAAGGGCAAGAACAGGTTCAACCCATATTGACAACTCTAGTCTCTCTGCAAAGAGAATTATATATTGCCTCAAATTTCTAATTTGTAGTTTGTAGCATCTATATTCTACCTTTTTATTACTTTCCTTACTGACAATTGTAAACACAAAAACCAAATAAAAATAGAAATTAAAAAAAAATAAAAATAATTACAATGAGAAATGTTTTTAATGTGTTTGCAAAAATCACATATATCAACTTCCAAACATAGAGACTTGTCAAAAAATATTTTGTCAACAAGCATGATGAATGATGTTTAAAAAAAATAGTAACTCCAAACTCCCTCCAACACACACGCATATATATATATATATATATATATATATATATATATGTATATTCTAAATACAATTAAACAAATCAAATACTAATATAACATATTCTAACAAAAATTAAGTAACAATAAATGATATTTCTTCTATATTATTTTATGAATTAATAAAAGAACATCCACAAACTGATGTTCAATAATGAAGTCATGGATAGATCATAATATCATGTTCCTTCATCTTCATGAATTATAATTTGCCATGATTAAAAAATAATTGATAATCGAGATCAAAAACTAGATTTGATAATACTACAGGAATTTAAATATAAATATGTAAAGTACAAAAACATTATTGAGAAAAAACCCTAAAGTGGGCCAGTCCTACACTACAAGATAAGTGACAATAAGTAGCACTCAAAAAATAATATCTAATATCTTTTAAATGTTACTATAGTCTAAGATATCACTTTTAATAGCTTTTAGTGATACTATCTATAAGTGTTACATTAAGTTCACTATTATCACTTTGAAGTAACACTTCAAAAGTGTTACATACGAATCTTATGTAACACTTTTTTTAGTAGCACTTTTTCTATATGTAACACTTTGAAAAAAATACTTCCTGAGTGTTACGTAAGGAAATTATGTAGCACTTTTTGCAGCACTCCAAATGGCTTCGAACCCAAGATCTATTACATTTGTGAGTGACAATTTGCCACTAAGCTAAGTTGATTCTTATTACAACTTTTGCATTATTTTATATATATATATATATATATATACTTTTTGTATTAAAGATTATGATATATAATATATATATTAAAATTTATATTACAGTATATTTTAAAGGACATAATAAAAAAAGTACAAAAATATATAAAATAACATTATCGACTTATTGATTTTCCATTGATAAAAAACATATAAAAATATGAAATAAGCTACCAACGGACTAAAAAATTCTAACAGTAAAAAAAATTTATAAATAAATAATAAAAAAGTAATTTATCAACATAAAAAAACTTTAAATAACTACCAAGAACATCAATTTTTCATCGGTAAATATTTTTTAAAAAGTAAAAAAAATAAAAAATAAGGTTATCAAAGAAATTGGTTTGTGTAAAAATTTAAAATATTATAATCAACTATTTATAGGGACTTTTCGTCGATATTACGATGGAATTAATTACATCTGTAAAAATATTAAAAAATTAAAAATAGAAAGACTTTATAAAAAGAAAACAAAAAATTCAATCAAAAAACAGAGCACATTTGTTTTCACCTATTTTGTGATGTTAATTGATTAAATGAATCGTTGGCATTATTTATTGAAAAACGGTCTAATTAAACATAGTCAAAAAAGTATTACAATTAATAAAATATAGTGTTACCTAGAGTGTTTTTTAATTAAAGTGATACCTATTTGTGTTACAAAAGAAATAACAAAAAAAAAGTGATACTTAAAAAGTGTTACTTATTTAAAACTGCTTATATGTTACATATTGATAAAGTGTTGTAGAAGTATTACATGAATATTGTAATGTAAAAAGTGTTACAAACAAGTGTTGCATAATATGTCTTATGTAAAAGTGCTACAATTTTGTGTTACCTAAAGTCATTTATGTTGTAGTGGGCTAGTTGGTCCTAGGGCCAGTTAGAGTCAGACTAAGAAGCCCTCATATTATAAGGGACTATAAAATATATGTTCAACCCTTATATATTTTAGGTCGGGCTAGGGTCGGTCCTCATGGCTGGGCCCTTATTGACATTTCTAAGAGAGGCTACTACAACAATAGATTATTATTGTCCAAACCTATCAAATATAACACCGATTGTCTTGCAGCTAGCTGGTCCTGGGGCCAGTTAAAGTCATACTAAGAAGCCCTCATGTTATAAGGGCCTATAAAATATATGTTCAACCCTTAAATATTTTGGGTCGGGCTAGGGTCGGCCTCATGGCTGGGCCCTTATTGACATCTCTAAGAGAGGCTACTACAACAATAGATTATTACTGTCAAAACCTATCAAATATGACACCGATAGTCTTGCAATTAAGAAGCTAAAGATTAGAGGATACTAATAAGTTTTTGAAAAACTTAGTGAGAAAAGATAATAATTGCAGTGGGAAAATGTAGTTTTAGGTTTAGATTTTAGACAAATATTATGAGTTGTTCCTAAGACAATAATTAATTAGATTATGTATGAAATTCTGATTCAAATCATACTTGTGGCCGAAAATGGAAAAAAAAAACTTTGTTAAGGAAAATGATATGATGTCGAGGAAAGATCCAAACTTCAGTGAATTCCTAGACTTAAAATAGTACACTACAAGAAAATAGTCACATTCCAACAAAAATAATTCCAATGGATTAACAAAATTATTGGAATTTCTAATATTCCATTGGAAATTCCAACACAAAAAAAAAAAAAAAAAACATTGGAATATTCCAACGATAAATAAAACCATTGAAATAAACCATTGGAAACTCCATTGGGATTTTTAAAATTTTAATAGAAATTCCAACAGCAAATAAAACTGTTGGGATTTTTGTTGGACTAAATTCTAATAGTATAACTTCATTGGAATAACCGTTGGAGTTTTTTTTCCAATGATTGAGTATTCAAACAGATAAAATATCATTGGGAGTACCGTTGGAATATTTTAATGTTGGAATTTTTTGTAGAAATCTTGTCATTCCAACTACCAGTTTTCAGTGGCGCGTTTTCCATTGGAATCAAAATTTTCAAAGGTATTTGCCGTTAGAATTTCAATTTTTTCTTCTAGTGGTAAATAACTAATTTATACTAAAGGTAAAAACAAAATTCCATAAGAGATGATAATTTAGCATGACAATGAAGAAGACTTGATACAACAACTTATAATGACTATTTTCCGAGCTTTATATAAAAATATGCATTAAGCTCATTACATAATAAATGCAAAAATATAAGTCACTAAAGATTAGCACGTTGATCGAATGAATGTTAAATTAACTTCTAAGTTTCCTAGAGAAACAAGAACATTGAATAGTTTTGATAAAATTATTGGTCACACAAGAGGACTTTTTGAACTCTTTAACCCCAACTGACTTGCTTCAATTTTCTCTTTTTAATTTTTAGTTTGCCAATTATTTTTTTTTATCTTTTTTACCTTTATACCTAAAGTAGAATTCTAGGTTTATAATTGATTTATTGGATTTGAATAATTTATATGTTAATATAATAATGAGTTACTTATTTATATATGTTAATATTATTCTTTAGCCTTTTATTTTCCATTGAATTTCGTTATATGATAATTGCATTTAACTTCTTGATGATTTAACTATGTTTCACCAATTAAGTTCCAATTTCATACAATACATATGTTTTATTTTAATCTTTTAAATTTTATTTCAAGATCAAAATACATCTTACAATATGACATGATTTATTATAAATACATAAAACTTTGTTTCATGCCAATATTTTTTAATTTTAATTAGTAAACCCATATGAATCACGTGCAACGGAGGTGCATCTTACTAGTCCCTAATCCCTATCCGTAATCCCTAATCCCTAATCCTTAATCCCTATCCCTATCCCTAATTCCTAATCCCTAATCCTGACACTTATAGAATGATGATTATTTTGTGAAAAACTGGCAAGACTAAAATACCCCTATTTTAATAATACTAAAGATTAATGAAAAGACGCAACACAATCGAAAATACAAGTTTCTTCCATTGGACAACCACAGGGCGGAAAAAACGCAACACAATCGAACAAATCCAGGATGACTCACAAATCATCAGAGAGGGTTTTGAAGATATCAGTAAGGTTTTTCACTGCTATTTTGAGCAGATATTCACAGGCCGGCCAAACACTGACACGAGTAAAGTTATTGACGCAGTGGAATTAAAAGCAACAACAGAGATTAATGACCTGTTAAGCAAACCTTACACAGAAGTTGATATCGTGGAGGCTCTCAGACACATGCACCCCACTAAGGCCCCAGGCTCCGACGATACTCCTGTCCTTTTCTACCATAAATTCTGGCACATGATTAAAGATGATATTTTACCAATCTTGCTTGGCGTTTTCAATAACGAGCTCACCCCCATGGGCATTAATCACACATATATTGTATTGATCCCCAAGATTAAAAATCCAAAGCTCCCTTCTGATTACAGGCCTATTAGTTTGTGTAGTGTTATTTTCAAAATTATCACGAAAACCATTGCCAATAGGCTTAAACTTGTTCTCCCTGATCTCATCCATTCTAGCAAATCTGTTTTTGTCCCAGGTAGACTCATAACTGATAATGCTTTAATCACTTTTGAAATATTTCATCACATGAAGTCTAACACGGCTAATAATAAAGGTACATTCGCTTTCAAACTGGATATGTCTAAAGCTTACGATAGGGTCGAATGGCTTTTCTTGGAAAAGGTTATGAGTCACATGGGCATTAACCAGTCTTTCATTAATCTGGTGTTACGTTACATTACTATCGTATCCTATTCAGTGTTAATTAATGGAACCCCAGAAACACAATTACCCCGATGCGTGGTCTATGCCAAGGGGACCCCCTGTCCCCATACCTTTTCCCTTTTGTACTAAAGCCCTTTCATCCCTCATTCGTAAAGCTGAGATGTCAAAAATTATTCACAGCATAAAAGTGTGTAAATAGAGCCCCTTGTTACTCACCTATTTTTTGCAGACGACAGCATTATTTTTGGTCGAGCGACGAAACAGGAAGTCAAAACGGCTAGGAATCTCTTCCAGGATTTCAAAAATGCTTCAGGCCAAGTCATCAACCTTGAAAAATCTGATATTGCTTTTAGCAAAGGGGTACCTCGTGATCGAGCACGCACAATGGCGGATAGTATCAGAGTCAACATGGTGGACAAACACTCAAAGTATTTGGGCCTGCCGACAAGTGATTGGCCATTCAAAATCTGATATTTTTAGCATGTTGATTGACAGAATCAGGAAAAAACTCAAGAGTTGGAAAAATAGAAATCTCTCCTTTGCAGGTAGGATGGTTTTGATCAAGGCAGTAGCTCATGCAATCCCCTCATACGTCATTAGTTGTTTTCTTGTTCCAAATACTATATGTCGTCAAATTGACTCGATCATTTCCATTTTTTGGTGGGGACAAAAAGATGAGGAATGGAAAATGCACTGGTGCTCATGGAACAAACTGTGCAGAACAAAAACAGAAGGTGGAGCCGGATTTAGAAACATCTCTTGCTTTAACCAAGCACTTTTGGCAAAGCCCTGATGGAGAATCATTCAACACACGAACACAATGCTTACCAAGATACTCCAAGCTAGATACATCCCGAGGAAACTTTTTCTTCATGCCACAATGGCCTATAATCCAAGCTACCCGTGGAGAAGCATAGTGGCAGGCAGAGAGATTCTCCTAGGGGGTGCACGCTGGAATATTGGTAATGGTAAATCTATACGAGTTGGGCATGACAAATGGATCCCGAGCAACACTATTTTTAGGCCGCAATGCACACAACCAAACATGCCTCCTGTGGAACTCGTGGCTGATTTAGTTTACGAAGACATGTTTGAATGGAACATCGGAAAAATTCATGAGTTGTTTGGCTCTAATACAACATCTCTCATCCTTTCTATACCGCTTCAGGCTACCCCACAAGAAGACCACATCAAATGGGAATTCAGCTCAAATGGATTATACTCAGTCAAGTCCAGGTATCAAGTGGCCCTCATAATGGATCCACTTTATCAAAACAAACCAAATCCATCAAACCCCCATCATAGATTTTGGATGTGGCCATGGACACTTGACATCCTGCCTAAGGTTCAAGTCTTCATATGGAAGTGTATGTTAGTCCAAGTGGCTACGATAAGCTAGAGGGGCGTGAATAGATTATGCCGATTTTTCGCAATTCGCCCTCTTTTTCGAATGATCAAGCAAAGACAAGAATGAAGGTGCGGGAAAATAAACAACATGCGTCGATTTATAGAGGTTCAACCCACCTAGGGCCTAATCCTCTACCACCCCAGTATCTCCGGGATGGATTTCAAAAAGAAAAAGAATTTTATTAATAATTACCACAATTATTACAACATCACCTTACAACACCTCTTTGGAGATTACCACAATCTCCCTTAAAGATTACCACATTCTCTCTTGAAGATTACCACAATCTTCTTGCAACGGCACCTTGTGAAGATCACCACAATCTTCCGACTTGAAGAATACCAAATTCTTCAACACCTCAAAGAGCACCAAACTCTTCAACAAGAAGATTACCACAATTTTCTCATACCTAACACCTAAGATCACCCAAGTGTGTTCTTACCACAAGAACACTCACAAGGATATCTTGTGTTGAATGATAAACCCAAATTAAAGATTACAACTCAATAATGAAATATACAATTTTGAGTGCAATTGTAATCAAGAATAAAGCCTAGACCTCAAGATGTGAAAGTGAAATACCGTGGGCTATTACAACAAGAATGTTGAAAATGAAAGCTTAAAGAAATTTGCAGATTTTCTTGTTGTGTTGTTTGCTTGTATTGTTGTGTTGTTTGCTTCAAGTCTTCCTCTATTTATAGGAGAGACTTCAAGATTGGATCTCCAACATAGGCTCCTCCATCTCCACTTCTATCTATAAAAAGAAGATCACAAGTTGTAGAAATATTGTACAAAATTGTTAAAGTAAATCTTGCAGATAATGGCTGTCCAACGATTTGAATTTTGCTGTCAAAAACATATGGCGACCGGTCGAGTAGAAATAGAAATTTGAAAATAAATCGCACAATTGTACACAGGGGGATCGTGTAAGTCCAAGCGGCAATGATAATCTAGAGGGGGGGGTGAATAGATTATCTCCATCTTTTCGATTTCGCCCTCTTTTTATAACCGAATGCTCAAACACAATAATAAAGGTGCGGAATATAAACAACACACGTCGATTTAAAGAGGTTCAACCCACCTAGGGCCTAATCCTCTACCACCCCAGTATATCTGGAATGGATTTCAAAAAGAAAAAGAATTTTATTAATTACCAAAATTAATACAAATTCAACTTACAACACCTTAAAGAGCACCACACTCTTCTTCAACACCACCTTTGAGATTACCACAATCTCTTCTTGAAGATTACCACAATCTCCAACGGCACCTTGTGAAGATTACCACAATCTTCAACCTTGAAGAATACCAAATTCTTCAACACCTCAATAAGAAGATCACCACAATCCTCTTGCACCTATCACCTAGATCATCCAAGTGTGTTCTTACCACAAGAACACTCACAAGGATATCTTGTGTTTGAATGATAACCAAAAATCAAGATTACAACTCAATAATGAATAATACAATTTGAGTGCAAAGTGTAATCAAGAATAGCCTAGACCTCAAGGATGTGAAAGTGATAAGCTAGGCAAATTTACAACAAGAATAATAACAATGAAAGACCAAGAATTTGCTTGAAGTGTATCTTGTTGTGTTGTATCTCTATTGTAGTATTGGTTGCTCCAAAACTTCCTCTATATATAGGAGATGATTGATCAAGCAGAGGCTCCTCTTGGGGATTGAAAATCTACAGAAAAATACAATTAAAATCAAGAATATAGCTGTTAGAAATCAATCCCACAATTTTAGAAAATGTGTCTGTTGTCAAACGGTCATATTTTTGCTGTCAATACACAGGGCGACCGATCGCACAGAAATAAGAGAATTGAAGAACACTTTGGAAATTACAACAGGGCGACCGGTCGACATAGGCTTCGACCGGTCGACCCCTGTCTCAACCGGTCCACCTTAATGAAAAATCGAAGAAGAAATGTTCTGTTTCAAAACGAAACATGCAGGTACCGGTCGACCCGACCTGGGCGGCCGACGCCGGCATGCACGGCGGCCGACCGACCTGATTTTCCTTCCGTCTCATTTTTTTCGCTTCAAAATCATCTTCAGTACGGGTTGCCCTATAGATGACCGGCCGACCACGAGACAGAAATGTTGTCCAATTTTTGTTGAAAATAAAACTCAAGAAATACTCCGAAAATTTAGTAAAAACATTTTAAACCAATCGGGAGTATTTAGACAACATTTAGAAATCTTGTTATAGGAGTAAAAACTCATTGACATAAAATCATTAAAAGTGTTGTCCATTATTATCAAAAATAAACTTGAGGAAATACTCCGGAAAATATAAAAACCATTTTAAATCATTTAGGAGTATTTGGACAAATCTTTAAAAAACATTGTTTTGGTGACAAAATAAAATCATCAAAATTAAGATAAAAACATGTATCAAACAATCTCCCCCTTTTTGATGATTACAAACCAAAACAATTTTTACACAAACTAAGAGAACAATTTTAGAAATGATTTTTCGGTAAAAACATTTGACCGTATGGAAGCAACCAAAATTTCGAAAAAAAATATTAAAGCAACCAAGTAGGGAGTAAATATATTCAATAATAAGCACAAGCTCCCCCTATCAACAAGCATATCAAGAATAATGTAAAAGTAATTTTTCCATAAGCTAAAAGCTTTAGCTTTTACAAATTGTTCAAGAGCTTATAAGCTCCCCCTGTCACAAAACATCATTAAATAATTATATAAGTCCATCAAGCAACAAATGGACTAAAAACGAATCACAACTTATGGCTTTTATGAGCCATAGCTTATAGCTTTTATGACAAGCTTTTATTAGCTTTTTTGAGCTAATGAGCCAATATCCTGTTTTCTCCCCCTTTGGAATCATCAAAAAGAATGTTAGCTTATAAAAACATCATACAAATGTATCAAAGTGCGCAAACGAGATGGTTTATTAACCATCGAGCAATTTATACTTAAAGTTCAAGGAAAATGGGAGAATTGTAGCATAAGAGATCCATAAGCTCATTAGTTAGCTAAAAACATGATTTCAAAAAGATTTTAAGACATTTTGAAGCAAGAGAATCATGTAGAAGTTGAAAGTTTCATTGCGACATTTCATCGAACACCTTGTTAAAGTGATTACAAATGTACATTGACCACTCCATCATTTGCCACGTTAAAGTGATTACAAATATCGGCCAATGTCCATGAAAAATGCCTACCATTAACAAAAGTATGAAGTTCCAACGGATTATCTATCGTAGCATCAACAATCCACATATTTGCATAAAAAAGTTTTATAAGCTCGTCATCATAATGCAAACACGGATTATCCCAAAGTGAAACCCATCCTTGAATTTCAAAATAAGCTCTAATATCCGGAAATTCATCATGAAATGCTTGAAAACGAACCATACGAGTGCACGCAATTTTCTTATCATTCAATCCAATATTCTCATAATGTTCCTCCGCAAGTTTATTTAAAAAACGAAATCTATTAGCTCTAGAGGGAGGCTCGTAGAGGAGTGATAACTTACTAGAGTCCCAATGAATGCTTGATTTTGAAATTCCGGCTCTTAATTCGACAATCTCCTCTTCCGTAGCCGATTTTGATAGTCTCCTTGTAGAATATCATCTTGTTGGGGATTGGAAGAAGATTCTCCCCTTGCCTCCTTCTTCTCTTTTTGAGGATTTCGTTCGGTAGAATTTCTTGGAGGTGCCATATATGTGAAGTTCTTGCAAAAGAAGTGAATTAGCAAGAAAGATTACAATGATTGATGAAGAATTGGAGATAGTAGAAGAAATGGGGAAATTCGCGATTATAGGGTTTAACAAAAAATTTCTCGCGTCAGTAATGAAATGAAGCGAGAACATTTTTAAACCGAGAAATTGCTCAGGCGGCCGGCCGAGGTAGGGTGCGGCCGACGACGTGCGGCGGCGACCGGTCGCCCGCTTTGACCCCAAAGGCAATTTTTCTTTTTCAGAATTTTCCAAAATTCGATTTTTTACCCCAAAAGTTTTAAAACTTTGCAAAAAGATAATTTTGGATCAAGTCCCACAAATACGGGTTTCGGAAAGCATATATTCGAGAAAATCGAGACTTAACAAGTAGTGCCCTTTTTAAGAGAATATTTGCAAAATCATTTAGGGGCACTTAAGGGGTTAAAGTGAAATATCTTGAAAGATATGTGCATAAGTATAATATCAAGAAAAATACGAGTGAACGTACCTCGATAGTTTAAGAAACTTGACGACGAAATAGCCAATGAAAATGAGATATATATCCTACACAATTCTTAAACAAAATTTGCACAAGAGCACGAGTGTAGGCAAGTAATAGGAGACATCAAGAAAAATGCTTATGCTTATGACAATACATAGAAGATAATAAACCACATAGGACTAATAAAATGCACAAGAGTTTTAGAAATATCATGCAAGGTCTTCTTTTAAACATTTTGAAACTCACAAATATATTAAAGACCTAAATTAAAAAATAAATACTTGAAGACTCATTTTGCAATTAAGACACAATTAAAAACATGCATAGAATTAAAATAAAATGCATATATAAATGTGAAGATACGGTTTACCAATTACGCCGTTTACATGGGTTGTGTCTTTCCCATTGTTGATGATATCTTCCCTTTGAGAAGTCACTTTGTTGATGATGACTTCTTTGATTACTCCATTTCCAAGGTTTGTTGCCTTCCCTTTGTTGAGAGTCTCTTCTTCTTTGAAAGTCATCTTGTTGATGATGTCTTTGCCATTTCCAAGGATTGTGTTCTTCCCAATTTTGATTATATCCTCTTCTTGAAATTGGCTTTGTCGAAAATTGTTTCTCCTTCTTTGATCAAATGAAACGGTCATTTGATGTCTTCTTGGCGGTATGAGTTTTCTTCGATCATTATTTTGCCGGGTACCTAATAACACATTATTTTGTGGTACCCTTACGTGTTTGGGTCCTTTAGGATTAGTCTTGAGACTTTTAGGTCTCCAACAATAATTAGAGCTATTTCTAGCCCGACAAGTATTTACCGTATGACCCTTTTTAGCGCAATAAAAACATGTAATAATTCTAGGAGCATAATGACCAACGTGCTTAGAGACTTGATTCTTTTTCATGTGATTGACACCCTTAGGCTTATGATCAAGTTCTAATTTCGAATTATCACAACAATCAACAATATTGGTCATTCTATCGGTACTCAAGTTGGATTTAGATAAATCATTTTTCAAGCAATTTATATCCTCAACAAGAGTACTATTTTCTTTCTCAAGGTTTCTAACCTTGTCAAGAGTGGTGGTGTGAGCACATGATAGTGATTCATAGAAGTAAATAAACTATCCTTATCATTTTTCAAAATAATGAATTCCTTTTTCAAATTTTTGTATTTAACAAGTAAGTTTTGGAATTCATTTTGAAGTTCATCATAATCATTTTGCAAATCACTATAATCATTTTGAATGACAGTATCATAGGAAGTAGAGGGTTTAAAACATACCTCGTTTTCTTCATTGATGCCCATAAAACAATATTCAACTTCTTCATAATTGGAAGTTGTAAGAGGCTTGTTCCTTAGATTTGAACTTGTATCCCTTTGAGAAGTAGATGCTTTTGTTTGACTCCTTTCATTTGCAAATACTCCATAGATGGCTACTAATTTTTGCCATACTTCATGTGCCGATTTTATTCCTACAATATGTTCATATTCCAAATTAGTAAATGAACAATACAAAATATTAAGAGCTTTACCGTTTAAGGAGATGATTTTCTTCTCTTCATCATTGAGCTTTTTGAAGCCTTTTGAGGTGTGTGGTATATCTTTCATCGGAATGGATTCTCCGTTTATGACGGTGTTCCAAATGTCGAACCCGCAACCTTGTAAGTAGCATTCCATTCTTTCTTTCCAAAAAATAAAATTTTTGGAATCAAATAGTGGTGGCTTGGTGGTGGAGGTGCCGGATAGATGAGCTTCGTTCGTAGCCGACGATCGTTTCTCTTCACTTGCGATGTGAAACGAGCTTGCCAAAGAGTTTGACTCTGATACCACTTGTAAGTCCAAGCGGCTACGATAATCTAGAGGGGGGGTGAAAAGATTATCTCAATCTTTTCGATTTCGCCCACTTTTTATAACCGAATGCTCAAACACAATAATAAAGGTGCGGAATATAAACAACACACGTCGATTTAAAGAGGTTCAACCCACCTAGGGCCTAATCCTCTACCACCCCAAAGATATCCTAATGGATTTCAAAAAGAAAAAGAATTTTATTAATTACCAAAATTAATACAAATTCAACTTACAACACCTTAAAGAGCACCACACTCTTCTTCAACACCACCTTTGAGATTACCACAATCTCTTCTTGAAGATTACCACAATCTCCAACGGCACCTTGTGAAGATTACCACAATCTTCAACCTTGAAGAATACCAAATTCTTCAACACCTCAATAAGAAGATCACCACAATCTTCTTGCACCTATCACCTAGATCATCCAAGTGTGTTCTTACCACAAGAACACTCACAAGGATATCTTGTGTTTGAATGATAACCAAAAATCAAGATTACAACTCAATAATGAATAATACAATTTGAGTGCAAAGTGTAATCAAGAATAGCCTAGACCTCAAGGATGTGAAAGTGATAAGCTAGGCAAATTTACAACAAGAATAATAACAATGAAAGACCAAGAATTTGCTGGAAGTGTATCTTGTTGTGTTGTATCTCTATTGTAGTATTGGTTGCTCCAAAACTTCCTCTATTTATAGGAGATGATTGATCAAGCATAGGCTCCTCTTGGGGATTGAAAATCTACAGAAAAATACAATTAAAATCAAGAATATAGTCTGTTAGAAATCAATCCCACAATTTAAGGAAATGTGTCTTGTCAAACGGTCATATTTTTGTCAATACACAGGGCGACGGTCGCACAAAAAATAAGAGAATTGAAGAACACTTTGGAAATTACAACAGGGCGACCGGTCGACATAGGCTTCGACCGGTCGACCCCTGTCTCAACCGGTCCACCTTAATGAAGAATCGAAGAAGAAATGTTCTGTTTCAAAACAAAACATGCAGTCTGTACCGGCGAACCCTGGCGGCCATCGGCCGACCGGACCGGCGACGCCTAGAAGCGACCGGCCGACTGCCGATTTTCCTTCCGTCTCATTTTCTGTTTCAAAAATCATCTTCAGTACAAAGTTGTCCTATAGGGCGGCCATTCGACCACGAGACAAAATGTTGTCCAATTTTTGTCGAAAATAAAACTCAAGAAATACTCCGAAAATTTAGTAAAAACATTTTAAACCAATCGGGAGTATTTAGACAACATTTAGAAATCTTGTTATAGGAGTAAAAACTCATTGACATAAAATCATTAAAAGTATTGTCCATTATTATCAAAAATAAACTTGAGGAAATACTCCGGAAAATATAAAAACCATTTTAAATCATTTAGGAGTATTTGGACAAATCTTTAAAAAACATTGTTTTGGTGACAAAATAAAATCATCAAAATTAAGATAAAAACATGTATCAAACAGATCGGTCGACCCCCTGTTGGACCGGTCCAGGTCCTCAAAAACAATACAGGAAAAGAATCTGTAATGTTGTCAAGTAGCAGACACCGGTCGACCTTGTGGTCGACCGGTCGACCACACCGGTCGACCTGCCCATTTTTATCCCAGTTTTTGTTTCTGTTTCAAGTTTCGACTTTCAGGCACGGGATGCACTCTAGGGCGACCGGTTGACCTCAAAAGAGAAGTGTTGTCCGATTTTTGTCAAAAATAAACTTCAAGAAATACTCCAAAAAATTAGTAAAATATTTTAAATCAATTGGGAGTATTTGGACAACATTTAGGGACATTGTTTTGGTGTAAAAACTCAATTAAATAAAATCATCAAAAATATGATAAAAACATTTATCTAACAGTGTATCCATGGGATACTCCCAGTTGGAGCGACATGTATGCGTAGGAAATTACAGGTGGACCCTATGTGCCGAAGGTGTGGCGATTGCATGGAGACAATGGAACATGTTTTTCGAGATTGCCCTTGGAGTACTTTCTACTAGCAAGCCTGCCCGCTTCGGGTTCTTGTGGATGACAGACATAGAAATATCCCTCTTACTGATTGGATTGAACAAGTAGTCAAGTCTGGAGATTGGGATTTTCAATGCACCTTCACATACCTCTTGTGGATTATCTGGAGAGCACGTAATTTGCTAGTTTTTCAGGGTAAAGATTTCGACCATAAGAAATGGTTTTCTTTTGCGATGACGACTCACCACCAGTTTCAGTCCTCCAAGAATCCAATACCCCCACAAGTCGACAAAGAACTCATCAGCGTATGGACACGATCGGAGGCCCATAGTTTCAAAATTAATTCGGATGCATTAATCATCAAATGAGTAGGAACGAGGATCGGTGCTGCAATTCGAGATCACCAAGGTAACATCTTTCGAGCTATTTTGAGATGCTCTGCTGCACAATATTTAGTGGAAATCGCTGAAGCCATAGCTTGTCGTGAGGGAATTAAATTGGCTATTGAACACAAGATTCAAAAGGTGAGAGTGGAGTCGGATTGCGCTGTTCTGATCAAAGTTACACATAATCCAAGCCTTAATCTCTCCTACTTGGGAAACATCGTCTCCGAGATCAAATCACTCGCCCCCTGCTTTAAAAGTATTTCGTTTCATGTAAATAAACGTTCAACTAATGATTTATCCCATAAACTAGCTAGGTTATTGTTTCATGTAATCAACGGTTCCTATCGGGGTAACTCGGTCCCACAGGAGCTGATAGAATCTGATGTCTTAAAACTTTAAATAAATCAGATTCTTACAGTGTTGTATGTTAATGTTGTAACACTGGGCCAAACAACACAAGTACACAACGGAATAAAAATAACACGGAGATTTTTACGTGCTTAGATTCCTCAATCTTAATGCACGAGGCCACGCCCAGAGAAGAAACAATCCAATATTAGAAAACAAACAGTTACTACAAATATGACTGGATTTACGTAAATCATAAAGATTTCCTCTTTACTTATACACCAACACTCATATAAAACTAATATTCTTGATTGATTCTTCCAAAAACCTCAACCTTGTTGGAATCCCTCCAACTTCAAATCCCTTGAGCAGTTGAGTCGATCCACACCGTAGTTCTTCACCGGCTTCTCCCGAAGACTAGAATTATAACACAAATGTTTCTTGAAGAAGAACAATCAGCTCAAAAAGTATTTTTCTCGATAATCTTCTTCAAACGCTGAGTTCCTTTTTATAGTGACAGATAACCAATCTTCACAAGGCAGGGCGGACCTTTCTTGGCTAAAATCATGTGATGCAGATTTCCAGCTAGAAGATAGATAACTATAAAAGGTAAATAGCAAGAGATAAAATCTTTCCTTATGGGTAAGAACAAATACATAAGGAAGGAGTTTAAGTGGCAAATTAATTAGGCTGAATATTTCCACAAAAGCAATCACAGATTATCAACAAGCTACTTGAAATAGAACAATTGCCATTAAATAATCACAGAGAATCTGGCAAGATATCAGCCCAGATTTACGCAGAGGGTGTTGCACTGCAGTGTTACAACACTGGATTTTGCACTGTGCGAACAAAGACAAAATTCCCAATCATAACATTATCAATCTCCCTCTTTGGCACTTTTGGTCAAAACACAAAATGCAGGAAACAGAAAATAATCAAAAGTGAAACAACACTTTAGGCATTAAATCTTGCATGGGTTAGCACAGTTAAAATCAGACATATATAAAATAGTAGCATACATATCAAACAGTTTTATCCAAGTTTAAATCCAAAACAATGAAGTTCAAACTATAACATATGATAATCAGAGAATGCTACAGTTTGAATCATCTTTTGACTCCCCCTTAGAGTCAGACATATTATCTACATCATCCTCATACTCGAACTCCCCCTTTGAACTATCCTCCCCCTGAGATTGTGCCCGTTCATGATCATCCATGGCTGCAGCTTCAGCTAGGTTATCGAAGCCAGTGTCTACTCCCCCTTTTTGAGCAACAGGTGCCAAAGGTGTAGATGGAACACGAATCTGCTGGAGAAATTTTTGAGCGTCCAGCTTTTAGATGTCTAGAATTTTATCTGGTTCTCTGCCTCTGCGATTTCAGCATTAATGCGAGCCTCGGTCAAAGGCAAGATTGATCGGTGTTTGAACACCGGAAGAAGCGGACCGATGCCCCCGGTAGGGAGCGAGGCAATGCAAGGTCATTTATTTGATCACCTTTTAAGATCTTCACAGAGATTGAAATTGGGGCAGGTACAACAACCAAATCTTCTGATTCCTTATTTTTGAAACCCTGAGATACAAGAACCTTGTAAATTAAAGAAGGGTAATGAAGTATACCATACATACTGGTGTAACCAGCATGAGTCCCGATTATATCAAAGATGAGCTGCCCAATATTGAAAGGATGTCTGGTCCCAATACTTAGCAGAGTACTCATCAGCAAATCTATCTGGGAGATTACAATAAAACTCTCGAACAACTCTATCAACATATGAACTAATATTGGTCACAGACCCAAATAATCCCATATTCTCAAGTAAAGGCAAAATACCATAATTGATATGATCCTCTATTTTAATATGTCGTTCACACAAGATCTCCCTTTGTACCACAGTGTCCCACAATTTCTTATTATCAGAAGAGTAAAAAGTAGCAAACAGACCTTTGTTGTCCTCAAGCTCGGAGTTTGATGGTTCATGGTTAGAGCTGTCAGTGTCAGTGTGATCTTTAGATGTTTCAACACTGATGTTTGTATCCTTACCAGCAGTTTCTGAGGGTTCACCAATTTCCTTCAATAAATCAGACTCAGTGCTATCACCATCATCATCTGTAGAGGATTCATCTTCAGAAGGTTCCATCTCAACATCTGTGAACACCATTTGCCGTATAATCCTCTTCGATGTTTCTTAGATGCTTGACCACTCTCTTTAACCACGGGCACTTCTTCTCCGACAACTTGGCCCTCGTTTGGAGAACATGTCTGAGGAGGTTCCCCACTTTTCTTCTTTTGAGCATAAGTTTTAGTGAAACATTGATCAATAGGTCGGATGTGTCCTGAAGGAGGTGATAATCTAGATGGTTCATTCTCCATGTTGCCCAACCCCTGTTCTTGTACTGTGAAGTGAGAAGTGTCACGAATCCCATGAGCCTTAGGGTTCGAATCAGTGGGAAGAGGGTGGTTTAAATCCACTCCCAGGGCTTGCCTTTGAGATATCTCAGCACCGGAAATCGCACCACTAGTGGTAGGTGGTTGGTCGGAAATAGGGTTTATGGGAACAGGGTTAGCCCTGTTTCTTCTTCGATTCTCAGCTACTTCTCATAGTTCCCTAAGGATTTGATCTCTCGTGCGTACCATGCTAAAAATCTACACAAAATCAACCACGAAAGGACAATATATGGTAGAAAGACGAGAGAGAGAGAGAGAGAGAGAGAGAGAGAGGGTTAGGGTGTAACTGCAATCTTTGGTAAGAAAGAGACTTGGATTTCAAATATCCCACAGTGAGAGTGTATATAGGGAAAGAAAGTAACTCCCTTAATTGGAGAGATACTCTTGGCGGCCAAAATGGTGGTTTCCATAAAACTTCCCAACTGCTATTTTTGAAATTCAAATAGCTTTGGAAAAGTCCCATAATTAAAGATGTGCAATTATTCCAGAATAACCACAGAAGATCAATTCCTTTAATAAAAGACAAATTTATGGAAAAACATATTTCCACAATAATACACCACATCGAATCAATAAGGAGGATATTTTCAACGAGCCCCAAAAAAATGATCATGAGGGATGTCTAGAATGATGAGTTTATTTCTGACAGGATTAAAAAGGCCTTAGGCATTTTGGTGTTGTAACCCAGTGTTGTACCACTTTTTCTAATAACATCACCATACAAAGTCAATGGATCAAAATCCTTTTCCCTTTTAACAATTGTTTAGTGAAAGGAATAACCAGAAAACTATCAGCCAGGTCGGTAGCTTTCGCTCCAAAACATGGGTAGCTCTTTCTCAGAAGATCATAACAAGATTCAAGCATTTAAAAGAACATAGAATAGTTTACAACTGAATAGCTTTCATACACAATGTATAGGCAGCTTTTTCCGTCAAAGGCCCAAAAATACATCTTTCACAGGGAAAAATCATTCTGTTTGCAAATTGATCCACAATTGTTTTTAGGTAAAAGTAGCATCAAAGGGGTACTCAATCGAGTTACAGCAATAAAACAGAGATAAGCCAATGTAATGATCTTAAAAAGATGCAAAATGTCTAATGCACAAGAATTAAAATCAAGAAAAGGTTGCAACACATCAAGAATGAGAGATGATGCATATGGTGTTGAAACACGGAAACCCGCACTGCTCAGAGAGAACAGACACCCATAGACTGTTTCAGGTAATTAAACCTTTGAACGTCTAGGGCTTTGGTGAAAATATCAGCAATTTGATTCTCAGTGGTGACTAAATCAATGGTAACAATCTTATTCTCAACCAAGTCTCTAATAAAATGGTGTGGAATGTCGATGTGTTTTGTTCTGGAGTATTGCATTGGGGTTTTAGAAATACTTATGGCACTAGAATTGTCACAATAAGCAGTAAGGATTTTTCCTTCAACCCCATAATCAGTCAACATTTGTCTCATCCACAACATTTGGGAGCAACAACTTCCCAAAGCAATAACTCAGACTCAGCTGTGGATAGAGAAACACAGTTCTGTTTCTTACTATACCAGGAAACCAGATTGTTCCCAAGGTAAAAACACCCTCCAGTAGTGCTTTTCCTGTCATCAACATCACCTGCCCAATCAACATCACTAAAACCAGCCAGATTAGTGTTAATATCAGAAGAATACAAGATACCAAGTTTTGTAGTCCCATTTATATAACGAATGATTCTTTTAACAACTTTCAAGTGGGACTCTTTAGGACAGGACTGGTATCTAGCACAAACACAAACACTATAGCTAATATTAGGTCTGCTAGCAGTGAGATACAGAAGGCTTCCTATCATGCTTCTGTAAAGGGTGGGATCAATAGGAGTACCATTTTCATCCTTGGACAATTTATCATTAGTCCCCATGGGAGTTTTCATGTGTTTTTTATTGTCCAGCCCAAATCTTTTAACAAGGTTTTTGGCATACTTGTTCTGAGTTATAAAAATCCCTTTGTCAAACTGTTTAACTTGAAGACCAAGAAAATAGTTCAACTCACCAACCATGCTCATTTCGAACTCAGAAGACATGTACCCAATAAATTCATCAAGTTTTTGTTTAGAAGTTGATCCAAACACTATGTCATCAACATAAATTTGAGCAGTGGTGATACCATTCTTAAATTTTTGGATGAACAAGGTTTTATCAACACTTCCTCTTTTATAGCCCTTATTACACAAAAACGTGGTTAACCTTTCATACCAAGCTCGAGGAGCCTGTTTCAACCCATACAAAGCCTTTTTCAATTTGAAAACATGGTTAGGAAAATGAGGATTTTCAAAACCCTTGGACTGTTCAACAAACACTTCCTCATTTAGAAAACCATTTAGGAAGGCACTTTTGACATCCATCTGAAACAATTTGATTTTAAGACACACGCAAAAGCAAGAAGAAGTCTTATGGACTCACGCCTAGCTACAAGAGCAAAGGTTTCATCAAAGTCCACCCCTTCTACCTGTGTGTAGCCTTGAGCCACTAGCCTAGCCTTGTTTCTAGTTATGTTACCAAGTTCATCAGTTTTATTTTTAAAAATCCACTTGGTTCCAATAACATTAGAACTTTCAGGCCTAGGTACAAAATTCCACACATTGTTTCTTTCAAATTGTTCCAATTCAGATTGCATGGCATTCACCCAATATTCATCAAGAAGAGCTTCTTTAACATTTTTGGGTTCAATGAGAGAAGTGAAACAGACAAATCTTACCATTTCTCTGCAATTAACTTTCTCTTTACCTCTTGTCTTAATGTCTTCAGTTACTTGCCCAATTACTTGATCCACTGGATGGTTCTTCCTTATCCTGCTTGGTGGTTCTTTTCTGGTTTGATCAAAGATATCAAACTCAGTTCCTCGATCATCATCAGACTCAGGGTCTGCTTCGGCATCTATCTCTGGTGTAGAATTGGATGTTGTAATATCAGAGTCTGTTGCGGTACCTGTCTCTGGTATGGATTCACATGTTGTGACATCAGTCTCCTCAACAACAACTTCTTCTGTAACTTCTTTATGTTCTCCTTGGATATATATGCAAAATCTTTAGTACCGTCTACAACAACATTTATAGATTTAATGATCATACGAGTTCTCATGTTGTATACTCTATAGGCCCTGCTATTTACAGAATATCCTAGAAAAATTCCCACATCACTCTTAGAATCAAACTTCCCAAGATGCTGTCTGTCATTAAGAATGTAACAAATACATCCAAACACATGGAAGTAACTTAGATTAGGTTTCTTACATTTCCAGATCTCATAGGGTGTCATAATAGTACCAGGACGTAGATGAACCCTATTGATGATATAACAAGCAGTACTCACAACCTCAGCCCACAGCTTGGGTGAGATTTTCTTGGAATTAATCATAACCCGTGCCATTTCCTGAAGAGTTCTATTTTTTCTTTCTGCACTCCATTTTGCTGAGGAGTAATGGGTGCAGAAAACTCATGAAATATTCCAAGTTTTTCACCAAAATTAGAAAAATTGACATTTTGAAATTCTCTACCATGATCACTTCTGATCCCCCCAATATTGAACCCCTTTTCATTGTTCAATCTAAGGACCAGTTTTTTGAAAACAGAGAACGTGTCAGATTTTTCTCTTAAAAAGTCAATCCAAGTAAACCTGGAATAATCATCAACACACACAAACACATACTTCTTCCCACTTGTACTGGCAACATGCATTGGTCCCATGAGGTCCATATGAATAATTTCCAGACAGTGTGAGGATCTGAGGTGTTGCAACACCTTGTGTGCTTCCCTTTTCTGTTTTCCCAGTTGGCATGGACCACAAACCCCTGAGTGGTCTTTGTTAAGTTTAGGAACACCTAATACTGCTCCTATTTTAATAAGGTTCAGCATGCCACAAAAATTCATGTGTCCTAACTTTTGGTGCCATAATTCAGTGTCATTTAAAGAAGATTTATTGCACACAAGAGAAGTATTGAAGCACTGAACTTGTTCCTGTATCAGATAACAATTATCAAAGGATCTGTTACCTTTCAAAATGCATTTATCATTTTTATCAAAAACAGCGCACATTTTTATCAAATCTCACAAGAAGATCATTATCACAAAGCTGACTGATACTGATAAGGTTGGCTTTTAGTCCCTCAACATACAAAACATTTTTAAGGGAAGGAAGACCAGACACATTCAAGGTTCCTTTTCCCAAAACTTTTCCTTTTGCGCCATCACCAAAAGTAACCAACCCATTTTCATTTTTTTCAAATTCAGTCAATTTTTCCAGTTCTCCGGTCATATGACGGGAGCATCCACTGTCAAAGTACCAGGATTCAGTTACATTGGCTTTCAAGGAGGTGTGCAAAACATAGCAAGAGAATTCATCCTTTCTAACCCAGATTTTCTTGGGTTGGTTTGATAAATTTATTTTAAAACGAGGAGTGCTTCTTTGCTGATGTTGGTACACTTGAGATTGCACCCTGCCTTGCCTAATGTGTTTTTGAAGACGATAACACTTAGGTCTTATGTGGCTAGGATGATTGCGATAATGACATATAGAAACAAAGCCATTGTTTCTTTTCCCAGTTTGACCATAGGATGTCCCCTCTTTAACAAAAACAATCTTAGAATTTTTATTTTTATTCACAATGTTTTGTTAAAATTAGAATTAAAGCCAATACCTGCACGACCTTGTTGAGATTTTCCTTGAGATAGAATTTCATCTAATCTCCCTTTTCCAGAATTCAGTTTCTTTACAGAGTTAGTCATGTTACTGAGTTCTTTCTTCACTTTAATGAGTTCTTCTCTCCTATCGGTAGCAAGTTTTTCGAGTTTAACCACTTCCCCCTTGAGTATCTCTTTTTCAGCAGTAAGAGATACAACCTTCTTTTCCAGAGTTACATTTGTCTTGCTGACAAAATCGCATTTATCAAGCATTTTTTGATAAATTCTTCTTAGCTCCTCATTTCTTGATTCTTTATCTAGATCGGACTCATCCTCTGAGCTTTTAGTGTCGGAATTGTTCTTTTCTGCAGGAAGTACAGAATTTAGACACGTTTCTGTAAAAGGAAAGTTAGAGTTATACCTGATCGGTGTTGTAACACCATAAGTAGCACTGGGTTGTGTTTGATTACAACCAACCTCTTCTTTTATCACAGTGAAGGCAACTTTATTGCTCACGTTGTCTTTTTCTTCATCATCTTATGGTTCATCATCACTTCATGATATGGTGAATGATTTTCTATTCTTCTTCAGGGTATTCACACATTCAGCTTGAGTGTGTCCAAAACCTCCACATTCTCTACACTTTATGCCTTTACCACCATCATGTTGCTTTCTTTGAGTTCCAGAATTTTTTCCAGACCTGGGAAAATTACCTCCTTTGTTTCCCTGTTTCAAGATCTTGTTGAAATTCTTGGTGAGCAGTGCAAAGGATTCCTGAATTTCTTTTTCTGCATCACTAGTTAATTCATCAGAAGTTTCAGCTTGAAAAGCAATCTCCCAATTTTTCTCCTTTTTGTAACTTGCCTCTTTTAGTTTTTCTTTCTTTGTTTCTTCAAGATTCATTTCAAAGGTTTGGAGAGACCCAATTAATTCATCAAGTTTCATTTCTGAAAGAACTTTTGATTCTTCAATGGCAATTGTCTTGTAAGCAAATCTGTCAGGGAGTGACATTAAAACCTTTTTAACAAATTTGAAATTGGAGTATTTCTTTCCCAAAGCAAATAATTCATTTGAGATATCACAGAGTTTAGAGTTAAAATCACTTTTGGTTAATTTTCACTCATGCGAAGATTCTCAAATTTAGAAGTGAGCATTTTGAGTTTAGACATTCTTACAACTTCGGTTCCTTCATAGGAAACTTGTAGGATGTCCCAAGCTTCCTTAGAGGTCTCACACGTAGATATCAGTTTGAACTGATTCTCATAGACTGCACTGAAGATTGCATTGAGAGCCTTTGAGTTCGAATTACCCAGTTGGTCCTCAACAGTTGTCCATTGAGTTTTATTTTTTGTAACACTTTTGCTATCAACAACTTCAGTAGGTGGTGTCCAACCAGTCCGGATGGATTTCCAAGCACGTTCATCTACAGATTTGATGAATGCTCTCATTTTGGCTTTCCAGTATGAGAAGTTAGTTCCAATGAAAAGAGGTGGTCGAGAGATAGAGCTTCCCTCACGATAGTTGTCCATGTTAGCAACAGATATAAAAATAACAGGATCACACTAATAAGGATTAGTGGAAGGCTCTTGATGCCAATTGATAGAATCTGATGCCTTAAAACTTTAAATAAATCAGATTCTTACTGTGTTGTATTTTAATGTTGTAACACTGGGCCAAACAACACAAGTACACAGCGGAATAAAAATAACACGGAGATTTTTGCTTAGATTCCTCAATCTTAATGCACGAGGCTGTGCCCAGAGAAGAAACAATACAATATTAGAAAACAAACATTTATTACAAATACGACTGGATTTACGTAAAGCATAAAGACTCCTTCTTTATCTTATACACCAACACTCGTATAAAACTAATATTCTTGATCGATTCTTCCAAAAACCTCAACCTTGTTGGAATCCCTCCAACTTCAAATCCATGGGTGGTTGAGTCGATCCACACCGTAGATCTTCAACGTCTTCTCCTGAAGACTAGAATTATAACACAAATATTTCTTGAAGAAGAACAATAAGCTAAAAAAGTATTTTTCTCGATAATCTTCTTCAAACGCTGAGTTCCTTTTTATAGTGACAGAAAACCAATCTTCACAAGGCAGGGTGATCCTTTCTTGGCTAAAATCATGTGATGCAGATTTCCCGCTAGAAGATAGATAACTATAAAAGGTAAACATCAAGAGATAAAATCTTTCCTTATGGGTAAGAATAAATACATAAGAAATGAGTTTAAATGGCAAATTAATGAGGCTGGATATTTCTAGATAAGCAATCACAGATTATCAGCAAGCTACTTGAAATAGAACAATTGCCATTAAATAATCACAGAGAATCTGGCAAGATATCAACCCAGATTTACGCAGAGGGTGTTGCACTGCAGTGTTACAACACTGGATTTTGCATTGTGCAGACAAAGACAAAATTGCCAATCATAACATTAATAGGAACTTCATGATCTTGTTATCTCTGAGGCCTCACCTCCTTAATTCTAACGAACGTTTCATTGGTTTTCTCAAAAAAAAAATTATACTAAGGGCATTGTGCAATTAATTATGGAATCTCATTAAGAAAAGATTTCAGAAAACTGAAAAAGGATCTCCCATTCACGGTTGACCCCCATTTCATCAAGCAGTGAGAACTTGAAATAGGCTTTAGTGCTTACCTAGGACCTGAACAATTATTGCAAGAGGAATTAAGATGAAAAACAAATACCATTTGATTTTTTGATCCTAAAAAAGTTGAAATATAAATAATGTCTTATAATTGATTGGTATTTGGAACTTTTGTATATTTCTTCCATTTAGTTTAATAAGACGAGCACTCTGTTATTGGTAGCATCATCCACCATTGTTGTTTGCATAAGTATGTGTTGACAGAGATTCATTGGTAGGACTGAGATGCAAAAGTCTTTCGATGTGCTATGGATGTTTTCAAATACTCTCCTCTCTGTTTGTGCTGGTTCTTTTTCTAGTTTTTTCTTTCAAATTTGGTGCATAATTTGATTGCTCTGCATTGGTAATTGAACTGGTTAAGCAGTTAAGTGGAAGTTTATCCATTTCCTTTGTTCAACAAGAAATGAACTAAGATCTAAAATAAACTAAAGAGGATTTAGATTTCTATCATGGCAACCCAAAAATGGGGGAAGGAAGAGATGTAGGTGTGATTTATTTTTCTTTATAAAATTCGAAATAGGATTGAGAAGTGAAGGTGATAACATGCCTAATCTAATGGTACCTAAGTAAGAATCACTCATATTGCAAGAAATCCAAGAATTCCCCCCCCCCCCAAGGACTAGTTTTCAGCTCCTTACTTACCTAATTAATTCATCCCTATCCCTAATCCCTATTCCTATCCCTAATCCCTATCCCTAATCCCCTATCCCTATCCTTATCCCTAATCCATATCCCTAACACTTATAAGAAGGTGAATATTACTATAAAAAATTGGTAAGACTAAAATATCCCCGTGTTTTAATTAGTTCAAGGGTAATAAAATCGAGGATAAAAGTGTTATTATAGTGCACTTACAATTAAAAGTGTAATTAAAGTGCAATTACATATCCTCAAAAACTTGAAAAGCCACTTCAAAAGGTATCATCCTTCTCTCTTATTGGTTTCTCTAAAATAGGAAATGAATATGCATGGTCACATGATTTCACACTATGTTTTTTTCCTCTTTATCGCCTTAGATCGGTTTTCGGGAATCTGAATTAGGAAAAGGATCTCCAAGGAATTTGTGATTTCCAAATTCACCGTTGGCTGCTGATTAAGATTGATTATCTGCGATGAAGAACAAAATTGTTGCCGAGGTGGGTGAGGGGCTGAGGGAATTGAAGCACAAGTTTCCACTGAGATATTCTGGAGTGGATTAAGGTTAGTGAGTTTTTGAGAAATTCAATTCAATTTAAGCTTTGCATGTTTCCTATTTCTTTATCCCCTATTTCTCTGAACTATGCCAGATCGTTAATCATCTCTACCATTATTAATATGAAATAATCTCTTTTATGGTCAAAAGCTTTTTTTAAAATTCAGCAACCTAAAGGAAGACCCTCGCGGGACCCGTCCTGACAGTGGCTTCGGGAAGCTGGGGAAAAACGTTACGTTTAGTTTTCGATCAAACTCCAACAAGGGTACGTGCGTGGTTGTTGCTATCTTCGGTGGAGTGTGAATAACTGGGATACAATTTTGTTTAAGCAAAACTATTACGATAATTAGATCAGTCGTTTATAATCTTTTGATGTTTTGGAGTAATAATTATAATTATTATTACATAATTAAATTATCAAACAATTAGACTTAGCGGAATAGAAGCAAAATGTGTGATCCTTTATGTTATTTATAAGGATAATTACAAAAAATTCCTTAAGGTTTGGGCTAATTATAAAAAAATCCTGAGGTTTTTTAAATTTACAACAAATCCGTTGAAGTTTGATTATGTCCTTTTTTTTGTGCCTTCATGAGCAAAAATATTTCAAAAATCTCCCTTAATTTTATAGAAATATTACAGTTAACTCCTTAAATTTAAGACAAAATCAAATCTTAATTTCTTTTTGTAATGTTCAAAAATCTCAGGATTTTTTTGTAATGCGCCTAAATCTCAGGGATGTTTATGTAATTGTCCCTTATTTATACTCAGATTATATACAAGGTGGCCATAATTTATCCAGAACGGCCTTTAATTTTCTTTTGTGAGCTTACAGTAAGTAGAAATGTACTTCCAGTTCTATAAAAGAATAGCTTTGATGGAGTCAATATGAAACAAAACTTTTATTATTCGATAGAAACTTTAATTGACCATTTATGAAAATATTTTTGTTTAGAAGTTAAGTAACTATTTTCATTCTTTCTAATTTTTAAAGTATTGAAATTGAGCATGGATATTAAGTTTAAAAGAAAAAAATTATTTTCTGTTCAATTTTCAAAAGATATATTTGATGTTATTGTTACTCCATCTGATGATAGTGCCACTGTTGTTGCTCCGCTTTCAACTGGCGATAGCATTACGTCAAGTGAAGTCAGGGTTTTTTCGTTCGAGGTTTGATTGAATGAATGGTAGGAATTGGAGTAGGAAAATGAGTAGATGATGAGTTTTAGTAATGCTCGGGTCAGACTATGTTTCTTGAACATTTTGAGTCTGATTTTGGCTCAGTTAAATGAATTTTCCTAATGCAACATTGTAATTGGCAGGGAGTGTAAGGGCAATTGTTTCTATGCTAAATACAATGCCTCCAGAAATTTAGGATTTTGAGACCTCCTTTGGTTTTACAGCTTTGAAAGACAAAGATAGAGACAAAATAACACACTGGCCGTGCTCACATTTTTATGACTGGGTTTCTGTACAGTAGAAGGTAATGATCTTTTTTAGTGCATTCCAGTCTTTTTAGTTTTTCATTTTGTTTATTGGAATGTTATTTGAAAAAAATTCTTGTGAGCTGATGTTAAGGTGTTGATGATGGTGTTGAAGAACAGTATTGTTAGTTCCTCCTATTTGTTGACTATATACATGTAAAATGTAATGTACCACTTGATGAGATAGATTATGCATGCAAGTTTTAATATTACAGTTAACCCATTAAATTTAAGATAAAATCAAATATTAAATTTTTTTGTAATTTTCAAAAATCTCAGGGCTTTTTGTAACGAGCTTCAACCTCAGGGGTGTTTATGTAATTGTCTCTTATTTATATTCAGATCATATACATGGTGGCCATAGTTTATCCAGAATGGCCTTTAATTTGCTTTTGTGAGCTTGCAGTAAGTGGAAGTGTACTTCCAGTTTCTATAAAAGAATAGCTTTGATGGAGTCAATATGAAACAAACATTTATTATTTGATAGAAACTTTAACTGATCATTTATGAAAATATTTTTGCATGACAAGGTTACGTTGGAAAATGAACTTTTATTTGTATTAGCATTGATTAAAAAGAACCAAGAGTTTTGTTGTCTTTGCTTCTTTAAATAATATATTACTTTTTTTTATCTAATATATCAATGAATTTGTTACTTACTAACAAAACAATTACTTGAAATGCAAAGTCATGCAAACTGATACAAGGAATATATTTCACATGTCTTGTCTGTTCATAGGGATTTCTATGTACGAGGTTTGTATGTACACAGTACACACACGATAGTATTTCTCCAAGTTTCTTATATGTTAAATACTTTAGTCAGCATGAGTAGCATGATGAGGTCATGGGTGCGATTGGCGATTGATCATTCTCTCGCTTTGAATCTCTGATTGTTATGATATGCTTGCAGTTCAATAATTGCAAAACACTTCTTTAAAGGTCTCATATGTTTATCAATACAATGGTTGTGATTCTTTTCATCTTCAACCAATTGAAAGGATTATCTCTAAGGTAAATATTCACATATATTAGAATTACTTATTTTGTGGTAAGATTCAAATGTGATTCTTTTCATCTCCAACTAATTGACATGGTTGTCTTTAAGGTAAATATCCGCATAGGTTAAGACTTGCTTATTTTGTGGTACAGAGTCAAATGTATTTGTACTATTTTGATGATAAATATTTTTTTTGATGGGATTTTGATGATAAATATTGGTACACATTCAAATGCATACTAAATAAAAGCTCCTTATGTTAATAATTAACATGCTCCTTAAAATGTATGTTATCACATATAACACTTGCACCAAAATCATCAGTCATAGCTTTGGAATTAGATACATGAATTAATTGATTAATTACATACAAGAAAGTTCAATTAACGCTGACCTCTCTGGAAAAAAAGATATATGAATTCATGAATAACATACACAAACTATTAGAGTTTACATCAATTACGTAAATATCAAAATATTTAATTATTATTAATTTATACATGGATATTTCTTTACTTACAAAAACTGAAACTCGTGAACGTTAATTGTATCTTAGAAGTCAAATATAATTTAGGATATAAAAATTAGTCATATAATTCGAATGATCAAGAGGATTATAACCCGCAGAATACAAAGAAAAAAACTGAAATGTCTTCTTCATGAATCTAGACATTGAAATCGAAGAAGTCAGAAATTTCAAAGTTTGTTTTGTCATTGTAACTACTCCCTAAAAACCCGAAAGATCATGGACGGAGCTAGGTTATTAACTTTGGGGGGCTAAACCAATAACAAATAAATTTTAGTACAAAAAAATAATATTTATATTATAAAATATATATGGAGTAATGGAATTTTTGATATTTTTTGGGTGGGGGTGGGGGCTAAAGCCCCCACATTAACCCACAATGATCCACCTCTGTGAAAGAGGAAGCATACATGTTTGTATTGCAATAGTTATCAGCGATGATTATCAACTTTGCGTGCATTGGTATGTATATGTGTCTGTTTTGGAGCCCAATTATGGGGCTTTTATTGTTTTGCCAACAACATTTAGTTATCAAAACTGCCTCGACAAATAAATATTGAAACTTCTTTTTTTTTGTTTCTTTTACTGGCTACTATTTATTTAAGTTGGAGAAAAGATGGTCTTTTGGAGTAGTAATTTCTTCTTGTGTATTGAAGGTTTTTGTTGACCCCCAACCTTTATCTCCTTATATTGATTTTATGCATAGGTGGTATTCCAATAAGTTCTTGAATAGTTAGTGGATAAGGAAAAGTGTGTTTCTAGGAAGGAGAAATACTGAGTATTTGTCTGTAAGCTCCGATTTATTGGATCATTGAAGTGAAATTTATGTTACTTTGAAAGTTGTGAAACTTTGTACTAGAAAGAAAAAGGTAACAAAACCAACTCATTCTTCATTATTTGAGTCCCTCATCTTTACTTCTATAATCGTTCCACAAGAAAGTTTTCATGGTCATTTGTCCGGAATTATTGTTTTAAATACTATTACACAACAAATGTTTTTCGCCTTTGGACAAATTGATTGATATGTAATTTTTGGAAAAAGACAAGTTTGAGGATCTTGGTTTTCTTACCTTGTCGAGTTCTTGATAGAGTGATAAATTGTCTTAACAGATTCTCTAGCCCTATTGCAGATAACTTCTGAATGAGGTTCAGTGAATGATCCTGTTAACAGTTTCTATAGAAAAGGAAACAAAATTGTAGGTTTTCCATATGGTTGTTAGCAGCTATTTGCAATGATGTTGGTGAGGTTTTCCCTTGTCCTTTATTAGAGTATATACATATAGATACAAAGCAGTTATGTTAGTTATGGTAGTTATGTTAGTTAGAAAAACAGAATTTGTTAGTTTGTTAAGATAGCTGTCAATTAGCTTCTTTCTTTTCTATATAAATTCACATGACCACATGATCAATATACAAGTTCATTCCATTCTCAATTATGAAGAATATCCACATATTATAACATGGTATCAAGAGCCCGGTGAAGTTTTTCGGCGGGTGCTATAATTTCCGGCGAAGTTTTTTTTTCTTCTCCGATTCTGAGTTGTGAGCTGTAGTTATGGAGAACTCAGCTTCTATTCTTATTCTACCAACCTTTACCACCATTACTCTTCGATTAGATCGATTCAATTATTCATATTGGAGATCGCAGGTGCTTGCGACTGTGCGCGCACACGGTTTTGATGGTTTTTGCTTGGTACACTTCCAATTCCTTCGCAATTTTTGCAAGGTTCTTCTACCTTTACTCCGATGGTTAATCCAGAGAATCAACTATGGATTCGGAGAGATGCGTATCTGTTTAGTTGGCTTTTGTCCTCCATATCGGAGACTATGCTTGGTCATGTGAATCGATGTTCATACTCTGCACAGTTTGGAATGTTCTTGAGAAACTCTTCCAATCTTCATCTAAAGCTCGAGTGATGCATCTTCGATTGTTACTTCAGACTGTAAAGAAAGGAGATCTGTCAATTGATGAGTATATTTTGAAAATGCGGGGAATTGCAGATAATTTGCTTGCTGCAGATCAGGTTATAAGTGATGATAATTTGATTTTGTATATTCTTGCTGGTCTTGGACCTGAGTTTGAAAGTATTGTGGTTAATTTGACAAATCGAAATGATTCTCTTTCCCTTCAAGAGCTTCAGTTTTCACTACAATCTCATGAAATGAGGATTGCTCATTCTTCATCCATCAGCTTAAATCCTTCAGTTCATATGGCTCAGAGAAGTGAGCATACTGGTAATAGAGGTGCATTCGGTAATAGAGTTTGTGGAAGAGGCCGTTTTCATAGAAACAAACCTGCTTGTCAAATTTGTGGCAAGACTAATCATCTTGCTTCAAAATGCTTTAAGAGATTTGATGTCAGTTTTGTAGGCTTGGATGCTCCATCTTCACCTGTTACTCAGGCTCATTTATCTGAGATATCTCAGCAGCCTTTCTCTTCAAGTGCTCCACATGTTATGGCTGTTTCTAATCCTACTGCTGATAATTCTTGGTACATTGACCGTGGGGCTTCTGCACATGTTACCTCAGAGCTTGGAAATCTGAGTCTTAAATCTCCTTACCATGGTCATGATAAACTGACAGTAGGTAATGGATCTCAGTTATTCATTTCTCACACTGTATCTTCTTCTATTCCTAGTCTTTCTTCTAATCAATCTCTTTCCCTCCATAATTTGTTGTGTGTTCCAGATATTACCAAAAGTTTACTTAGCATTTCTCAGTTTACAAAAGATAATGATGTTCTTATAGAATTTCATGATAGTTTTTGTCTTGTTAAGGACAAAGCAACCAGTCAAATTTTGCTGAAGGGTGCTCTCAAGGGGGGCCTTTATCAGCTTGATCTCAGCCATCTCTTTGTTCCTGTCAAGCTGTCTTCTTCCAGCCTTCATTCTCCTGGTCTCATCAAGCAGTGTAATGTTGCTTCTACCTCTTCTCTTAATGTCTGGCATTAGAGATTAGGTCATCATTGTACAAATACTTTTGCTAGTGTTGTGAAACATCTTCATATTCCTTTCTCTTGTAATAAACTCGGCTTCTGTGAAGCTTGCAAAGTAGGAAAATTACATTCAATTAGTTTTCCTTCCATACAATCTAAATCTGTAGCTCATTTTGATCTCATATACACTGATGTTTGGGGCCCTGCTGCCACCCCCTCTTGTGATGGTTATAAGTACTATGTTCATTTTCTTGATGAATTCACAAGGTTTACATGGATTTTTCCTCTTGTGTCTAAATGTGATGTTTATTCTACAGTTCTCAATTTCATTTCAATGGTTGAAAGACAGTTCTCTACAAAAATTAAAGCATTTCAATGTTATTGAGGGGGTGAGTATAGGAAGCTTTCTTCTCAGTTTGAATCCTCAGGCATCAAATTCAGGCATCCATGCCCTCATACACATTCACAAAATGGTATGCCTGAAAGAAAACACCAACATATTGTGGATCTTGGTCTTACCTTGCTATCTCAAGCACAACTCCCTCTCAAGTTATGGTGGGATGCTTTTTCCACTGCTACCTATCTTATTAATCTTCTTCCTACTCCTACCTTACATAATATATCTCCCTTTCAACAACTCTTTCAAAGAGCACCTGACTATTCTTTCTTATAAACTTTTGGATGTGCATGTTTTCCCTATCTGAGATCCTATAATAATCACAAACTACAATTCAGATCCTCTTAATGTATCGTTTTGGGCTACAGTCCACAACATAAAGGCTACAAGTGTCTCCATCCCTCTGGGAGAGTGTACATAGCTAGAACTATGACATTCAATGAGACAAAATTTCCTTTCTCTCAGTTGTGTGTCTCTCCCTCCCCTGTATCATGTTCCTCTTCTCTTGTTATTAACACTCTTCCTACTATCTCTTTACCAGCTCACACTCTTCATAATTGTTCTGATTCATCCTCTGTCTCATCTCCATCTCATCAGTCTTCCTTAGCTTCATCTTCCTCTACTGATTCTGCATTTCCTCCTCCTCGAGCTCTTCCTCCATTACTTCCTTCAGTTTCTCCTCCTTTGCTTCCTTCTCACACTATGGTCACTAGGTCTAAGAATGGTATTTACAAGCCTACGGCCTTCTCTGTATCATCTAAATCCATTTCTGAGCCATCTTCTGTCTGTCAAGCTTTGTCTAGCCCTGGTTGAAAGGAAGCTATGGACTTAGAATTCACTGCTCTTATCAAAAATTACACTTGGGATTTGGTCCCTCAGTCTGCTGATATGAATTTGATTTCAAACAAATGGGTGTTTAAGGTTAAACATAAAGCTGATGGTACAGTAGAAAGGCTTAAGGCCAGGCTTGTAGCAAGGGGTTTTCAGCAGATTCCAGGGCTTGATTATTTTGAGACTTTTAGTCCTATGGTTAAATCACTAACCATAAGGATTATGTTTTCATTGGTTGTTTCTAGAGGATGCTCCATTCAACAGGTGGATATTAATAATGCATTTTTGAATGGCTCTCTTCAGCAATATGTATATATGGTTCAGCCACAAGGTTTCATTCATCCTGAAAATCCAACTCATGTGTGCAAACTTGTTAAAGCCCTGTATGGTCTCAAACAGGCACCACGAGCCTAGTTTGAAAAACTTAAAGATTTTTTTCTATCTTTGCATTTTTGTGTCTCTTCTCCAGATAATTCACTCTTCTATTTAAAATCTAGTGGAAAGCTCACATTGATTCTGGTTTATGTTGATGATATTCTTCTAACTGGGGATAATTCTGCTTTTGTTTTGGATTTGATTCAGAAGTTACATTCAGCTTTTTCTCTTAAACATCTGGGAAAAGTGAACTATTTTTTGGGTCTTGAAGCTCATAAGTTGTCTGGTGGTTATCTCTTAAATCAACCAAAATATATATCTGATCTTCTTGTCAAAACAAACATGGTTGATTGCAAGCCTAGTCCATCTCCCTATTGCTCTGGTCAGAAACTCTCATTGAATGACAGCCCAGCCTTTTCTCTTCCAAGTCTGTATAGAAGCACTATTGGTAGCCTACAGTATCTAGCTATGACTAGGCCTGATATAGCTTACTCTGTGCATAAACTAAGCCAATTCCTTAATGCCCCTACTGAGAATCATTGGTCTGCATGTAAGAAGTTCCTCAGGTATCTTAAAGGAACTTAGTCTTTGGGTATCACATTTTAGGCCTCACCCCGCATGAATTTGGAGGCTTTTGTTGATGTTGATTGGGCATCTTCTCAGGATGATAGGAAATCTATCAATGGTTATTGTGTATTTTTGGGTCCAAATCTCATCAATTTCCAAAAAGCTGCAGGTGGTGGCTCGTAGTAGTACAAAGCTGAGTATAGGTCTCTAGCCAATGCTACTACTGATCTTGTGTAGATCCAATCTCTTTTCTGTGAGCTTGGTGTAAGGATTGAGTCTCCTACTATACTTTGGTGTGACAACTCTAGTGCTATTTCTTTGGTCTCCAATCCTGTTTTTCACCAAAGGACCAAGCATATAGAGACTGACATCCATTTTGTGCGAGAAAAGGTGCAAAATAAGGTGATTGATGTTCGGTTTATTCCCTCTGAGGCTCAACTTGCAGATGTCCTAACTAAACCATTGTCCCTTGTCCGTTTTCAGAGTCTATGTTCCAGGCTTACTCTTGGCACACTCCCCAACTCGGTTTGAGGGGGTTATATACACAAAACAGTTATGTTAGTTACAGTAGTTATGTTAGTTAGGAAAACAAAATTTGTTAGTTTGTTAAGATAGCTGTCAATTAGCTTCTTTCTTTTCTATATAAATTCACATGATCAATGTACAAGTTCATTTCATTCTCAATTATGAATATGGGCATTAACAGGATAATGGACTCAACCATGTTGATCCAGTGTCTCAACGTGGGCACAAAAATAAAGAACAATTTTAATTTTTGGTTTAACCGTTTGATTGATAATATAGTGTTTTCATTATCCATGAATACTGATGGACTTACATTTTTTATTTTCCAGGATTATTGTCATTTCTTTATTTCTAAGGGATTCTAGACTTATGTTCAAACTCAAATTTTCTCTTAGCATGCCGATCAGTTAAAATAGCTACTAGCTCTGACATTTTAGTTCTGTATCAACTTACTCTATAGCTGAATCTATATTTACTTCTACTTCTAGCATTTATTGTTTAAATACACTACAATTGTTAATTTAATTACCTGCTTATGGATAACTAATGAGAAGAAAATACATTTTCTCTGCAATTGATTTATGTCATTTATGTCTATCATAGCATGACTTCTCGGGCAGATCTTGATGACCAATGGGCATCCTACGTTGGGCCAAGTGAATGGAATAGGTTGTTGTGATGTCTCTTTGTCTGGTTGTATATGATATGCTACTAATAATTACAACACTTCGCCTTCAATCTTTGGCTAAATGGTCAATATGGAGGTGTTTGGATTCGGCACAAAACTTCATCCTACATGCTAAAATGTTGTGTGTTTGCACTCAATTCATTGTAACTATTTTTGGATATCTATATATGCAACTCTCTTTATTTGAGTAACATTTTTTACACATGTTATGCATCCTCACATGAAGAAGAGAAGATTCATGCATATAAAAAATGGTATTTTCACATGATAAGCTTGTATGTTTTTGGGGATATACAGTAAATGGAGAAGTTTATGTGTTAGGAATTAATTATTTTCTTTGTGTTAGAATTGATTATACTTTTTATCTTAAATTTGAATTATATTAGCAAAATTTTATGGCTCACGTGCAACGCACGTGCACTTTACTAGTTGAAAAAGAGGCAAAATGTTATGATATTACATCTCTTAGTCCAGTCTGTAGAAGTGGTGCATTTATTTACGAGGGAAAGGCTTAACGCCCTCTCGTCTAAGGCCTAAAACTGATGAATGAAAGCCTATCGTCTCAGCACGCTCTTTAGCACGAGATATTAAGTCTCGCGTGTTTACCATTTCACCACCAAGGTTCAAAACCGGATCTAGTAGCTAGAAATAAAATTTAAGATGCTGAAGTTCAATGATGGTAAGCAAAATGTTGTTTTTGAATATTTTCTAGTATTCAATCATTGTATTACATCAATATAAAACAAAAATTCAAAGGCACTCATACGACATTATTGGTTGAAATATACATACAAAGTTTATCTATTGCTGTTGATTTAAAATGTCAAATATAAGAATATAAATTTTGTTGTCAGTGATTACCATGTGTAAGACTAATTGAGAGCAGAGAGTTTGTTTTGAAAACAATTAGTTTACCAATTACCTTTTTTTTTCTCTTTTTTCAACCTTTAGAAAAGTGAATAGTTGTTTCCTTGGGGTGATTGATTTTTGTTTCCTTTAAAAAAAGAGGATATATATATAGATGTTTTGTACTATTCCATTTGAAATTGATCCTTACCCGGTTCTATCTTCTGCAAAATTTGAGGTAAAAAGAACTGAGTATACAATAGAGCTAGGGATGGCAATGGGGAGGGTCGGGTCGGGTCGGGCAGGACCCATCCATGATCCGTGTCTAGAACGGGGTGGGGCGGGTCGACCCGCCACGGTCGCGGTGACGGGGGTGGGTCGACTCGTTCTGCCCCGTTTTAAATTAAATTAAATTAAAAATTAAAAAAAAATATACATTTATAAAATGTTATTTACAAAATTTATTAATATCAATTTATAAATATTAAATATACTATAAGAATACATAAAAATTATATTATAATATATATTATATATACAAAATATATTTGAAAACTAAAAATTCTAGGTGGGACGAGATGGGGAGGGTACCCGCGGGGCGGAAGTGAGACCCAGACCCGCTCCGCCCCGCCCCATGATGGGCCAGATGGGTACCCACGGGTCGGGTCAGAATTTTCATCCCTAAATAAAGCCAGTTGATACCATATTCTACTAAGGGAGTCGAGTTTTCAAACAATTTGGGTGCCAAAATACCAAATCTTTGCATTGTCTTCGATGTAAATTTCAAGAAGTATCTCCAACAAGAGCATCCCACACTTATTTCTCGGCCAAACATGTTTATTTGTTGGCTTACCTATTTACAAAATGATGCACTTATATAAAAATTATAATCTAGACTGGTTAGGTAAATCAATGTTATACATGAAAAGCGTGTAATCATTTGTCTTTGGATTGGTTCATGTAAATTGTTGATTTATTTATTTACATTGTGATGTAGTTGCATAAAATTAAAATTATAAAATTACACTAGTTTAGATAGATCCGACTTACATGAAAGGTATAATGATTTGGTTAATCTCAACAGAAAAGTAAAATTGGCCTTCCTTTTACATGGATTATACGTGAATTTTAAATCTTAGCCTACAACATCGTCTCCTACCAAGGAGTTTGGAGCTTTTTAGTTGTTAAATCTTAACTATGTCAAAAACAATATAAGATTTATTTTCCATATGTAGACTTCATCTATGTTTATTACAAAAGCATGAATGTTTCTGCTAAAAATTGGATGAACTAAAATGTCCCTGTTTCTTTTTATTTTTCTATTGCATTATGGTCTTTTATCAAATTAATATCGGAGAGAAATGTATCTGAAATGGGAAATGTAATTGAAACAAATAAATTTAATTGGAGAATTGCATCGGTCTAGAAAAGTCATCTTTAAATGGAGTTAGCATCCCAAATTACAGAATGACCCCGCTTATGTTTTCAAGATTCATAGACTGCAATGCCAAAATTTCAGAGGGCTTTTCTAGGCCTCAAATTATATATGAAATCGATAATAAAATGCATAAGGTTCCTGAGAGACGGGTACTTTTCACTATGTATTGAACTGATCACATACCATATAACTACTTATTTCCTCCAGATTCCTTCATTGATTCTGGTTAAAGAAAGTTAAATACTTCCGTATGGAACAAGAATCGAAAATCAAGGTAAGTATTATTCTTTTCATTTATCATGTGAATATTTTCCATGGAAATCAAAAGGTGAGATTTTGTCTATTTCTTGTCGTTCCATTTAAGCACATTTCTCTACTTTAGGAACTTTGAGTTGTTTATCTGATGAATTAAAGCAGGAATTTTCAAAAGTTTAGTTTGAATCCGAAAAATGATATTTATTAAGATAGAATGATATTTGTTATCTTTTGATTGAAATTATGTCCGATTTCATATTTTATTCTTGTATTTTTTATTTTATTTATTTGTTATTTTTTATTAATCATATTTAACTTCAATTATGGAACTATCAAGAAACTTTAACATTGTTCACTACATTCCCAAATCTCATGTACTAAGAGTCCGTTTTACGCAATTGATGCAAGTCATTTTATCCCACATGACATAATTTTAATACTGAGGGATAAATTTGCAATAACTCAAAGTCCAAACTTATTTAATGTATACAAATGCATCGAACACCATTAACAAATTTATTATCAGGTAAAGAATATTTAATTTTTAATACCACTAGCTTGTAGCTCAAGTGATATCGTTCACTCTTTTTAAGGGTATTGACCGGGTTCGAACCCGGTATCTTTCAATTTCTTTGAACTTTATCCACTCCCATCCAACCACTATTGCTAACTTATTAATATATATATATATATATATATATTAATTTTTAATCATTTAACGTTTAAATTTTGAAAGATGTTTTATAATATTAATTATTTAAGATATATATATATGACACTTTAAATAAAGAACTTATAAATTTTTGTTATAGTGACATATCTATTTATGCAAGTTTGGTGAATCGTATTTGTCGTCTAACATAAAAATTACTTTGTCAAAGAAGACGGGGTCGAAGAATGATCCAAACTTCAGTGAATTCTTACTTACAGTTGAAAATTGTGAGGAATCAACTGATACTGAAGGTTACATCAAAACTCCACAATAGATTATTATTGAGTACGACGATGAACAATAATCAATACAATCACTTATAAGGTTTATTTCCCGACTTTTAATAAAAATACCCTTTTAGCCCATTACATGACGAGTCAAGAAATATTAGTCACTAAAAATGAATATGTTGATAGATTGAATGATAAGTTGGTATCTATTTTCCTGGAGAAACAAGAACATTTAGTAGTATTGATGAAGCCATACAAAACAACTACTACAAAGAGGACTATTTGAACTTTTTAACTCTAAGTGGGTTGACTCTGTTATAAAAATTCGGTGAAGTTCGAAAAATTGAAGAAAAATAAAAGGATTAATTCCTGATGCGTGCGAAAATTAGCACTGTCCTTAAGAATTTATTTGCGTAATCCCTCAGTATTCAACAGGAGAAGAACGGCAGAAATTAAAATTAATATGCAACCCAACAATCTCTATTTTACGAAGTAGGAGGATGTTCATATTTTTCTATATAAAACACAAGAACTATGTTGTTGTATTTATAGGCACAGTACACAACATCCACAACATCCATATCGCATAAAATCAGAAAAGTCTGTTAACAGAATCGAAAAATGGACGTTTGAGGATAAAGGCAAGATTTAGAAAAATCAGATAAGGCCAAAAGACTTGGTCATTTGGTGTACAAATGAAGACTAAGTCATTTTAATTCAAATAGATAAGATAAAATATGAGAAAATCTTTTAAAACACTCCACTTTATACAACAGACTCCTCATAAGTTGTTTCTAAAAAATAGAACTGTCCAATAATTCTTTTGACAAGTCTAAACACATCAAATGGATTGTGTAATGGTACAAGAATGGTATGTGTGGATTTCAATAATAATGTAGATGATCCGGATATTATTTTTGAGCCTAATTGCATATGCTAAGATTCTTGAAATAGCTAAGATGATTGTTGGAATGTTTATCGAAGAAATGAACATGATCGAGAATTGAATGGAGGAAGAGAATGCGACTGGTGATTTTTTGGTATATGGATCGCATCTTACATTTGTTGGCTTGGACGAAGTGAATTTATGGGAGCTGAAGCTGAAGGGACAAGGGCCAGGTTTTGCCGAGTTAAACATTGATGGGGTGGCTGATGGAGGGGCTGTTGAGGCGGTGAAACTGTAACGTGATTCTGCCAGAAGATCAATTACAACACTTAAACAGAAAGCTCAAAGTGGAGTGTGGTATTTTCTAAATTCTTATTGTGATCTTAAGTGTATGATTTTTATGTGTTTTTCATAGTAGATATGCAGGAAGGAAGTAAATGGATATAAGTATAGCTGAATTTGATACTTGAAAATAATTATCAGAGGTCATTAAAATATTTTCCGGTTTAAGTTGGAATTTATTTGCATAATTCTGTGTCTTGTCTTGTGTCAAGGGCGGAGTTAGAGCATATTACAATAGTCTTTTTCAAATTTAATAAAATTTGAGTTTTTCAAATTTTATAATGACTTGGGTTGTAATTTATATGAAATTTTACCATTATGCGGTGCTCATGTTGTTGGTGCAACTCAAAACTTTTTGTATTCTTGGTTGGGTTTGGCTTTGATATATAATATTAGAAACTTCAGATATGTATCATTAGATTCAATTTTTCGAAAGTATTTGAAAGAATCTTAGGTTGCGTTTGGATTGGAGGATTTAGATTTGGGGAGAGGATTTAGGGAAGAATTTCAAAAGACTCCAAATAGGAAGGATTTCAAATCCTCCAAAATGAATTCAAAAATAACTTCCAAGGATTTAAAATTCATCATTGAATGACTTCATCCAAACAACCTCAATGAATTTGTTATTATTGATTTGAAATCCATAGCTCAAATCCTTCCATCCAAATGGAGCCTTAGTGACTTTAGAAAATAGTACATGCATTATTGTATAATAGTGAGATTAGATAGGATAGAGAAAATAGGCTCTTTAGGTACAAGTTTCAAAGTTTTAGAAATTCCTGATACGTATCGTTAGATTCAATGATTTGGGAAGTACTTGAATAAATATATCGGTTATTAGTGAAGATTTTTCTTCCTTTTCTTGAGCCTATAGGTACATGTTTTCAAGTTTTATAAATTTGTAATACGCATCCTTAGATTTAATTTTTCGGAAGTACTTGAAAGAATATTTTAGGCTACATTTGGATTGATAGATTTGGAGCTAAGGATTTCAAATCCATAATAATCTATTTTATTGCTTGGATGAAGTCATTCTATGATGAATTTCAAATCCTTGGAAACTATTTTTAGATTCATTTTGGAGGATTTCAAATTAATCTTAGATGGAGTCATTTGAAATCTTTCTCCCAAATCTGAATACTATCATCCAAATACAACCTTAGTGACTTTAGAACTTGTTAAGTTCAAAAGACAAGCTAGCATTATTTTATAATAGTAAGATTAGAGAGGATATGAATAATAGGCTCTTTAGGTACATGTTTTCAAGTTTTAGAAATTCCTGATCTGTATCATTAGATTCAATATTTTGGGAAGTACTTGAAAGAATATATCAGTTGTTAGTGGATATGTTTTTTTTAAAAAATTTTTGAATTTGCTTGCATGTACAAACATGGAGTACTTGGAGAAATTGGTTGTTCATGTTTCTGATGATACCCTAGTCGAGCTGGACCAAAATAAGTCCACGTGTCCATTCAGCTGATGATGACGTAGGCCATCCAAGATGACATGGACCGACCAGGGTGATGTCAGCAACCGAGCCAATGATGTGGCACGAACCGAGCTCGGTCGACTACAGATAAATAATATCAAGCAAGTGCTCCACTCACCCAATCTCCCACTAAGTGGATTTAACATTCCAGTGGCAGACCAATGCCCCACCTGTCAACCGGTCAGTGGGACAAGTCAACAAGTTCCTTACAACACATGGCCAACATGCGCCTCATGCACACTAGGGAACAGACACGTGTCCCACAATAATCCCACTATTAGGCTAGATGTAACGATGATTAGCCCACTAATTGTACTAGTATAAATGGAACCTCATTTATTAAGAAAGGGGTTAGGTGAGGTAATCCAGATATAAAGCTTGTACGATTCAAACTGAGAGACGAAACCGAGCAGACAAGCTCTGCTCGATCTTCAATATATAAAAGGCAGAATCAGCCACTCTTTACATTTTTCAAGTGTTCTTTAATTTCCACATTGTTATATTTATATATTTGGTTTGTTGACCCAAGACGCACGTCAACAAATTGGCACTAGAAGGAGGGTCTATTTGGTCCAGTCAATAGTCCAAGACATCCAATTTATTCCAGCCAAGGTAGCTTGTTTCATCTCCAGGTCAAAATGAGTGAACTCGCGAAATTTACGTGGGAACGAAGATCCACCTCAAAACACCCAGAATGGCCAAAATGTTGCTGGCCATAACGTACCCCCAGCTGGGGCTGGGGGCATGGCTTTGTTACCACTCGCCAACTTCTTTCCAACCCAAATTTTATCCAGCAAATAAACCAATTTTTCATCCAAACCCTTGCAAACACTCAACCACAAATACAGCCTCCCCAACCAATAGATCCCCCACGAGTCGATCCACCACTAAATACAAATTCCAACCCACAAGACCCACAACCACAAATAATGACAACCAAGAAGTTAACTCCCACAATAGGCAACCTGAGGAAAGACGAAATAGAAGAAGGTCGCGAGATGATGTAGGCGAACATAGCCGAGTGGCTGAATAATCACCATTGCTTCAGCACCCCCGCCGGGTCCGCTCAATGTTCGTGGGGCGTTTGGGGATGACCCGCCCCAGGAATGGCCGGTGCAATCAGTTCTTTCTAGGTTCCGATTTCCAGATGACAAAGAACCACTCAGGGTCGTCCGGGCCTAGGGCCCCAACCAAATTATTGAAAGAGAAGTGGAGATATTGCGCCTCCACCACTGATTGAACGAGTTGGAGGAAACTCCTAATGATGCTCAATATCAACCCAGCCCAGGGGTCGGCCGGATAGATATCGTGTCGTCGTTCGCCCCGCATATTTTCTTGACTCCACTTCCTGCAAAGTTCAAGGTCCACTTTCTACTCACATCCACAAGTACTTGGTGTGGATGGAATTATGCAGCCCGAGTGATGCCATTCTCTGCAGAGCATTCCCTCTGACTTTGGGCGACCGAGCCCATCGATGGTTTCAAACCCTACCCCAGGGGTCCGTTCGATCTTGGAATGACCTGATGCCCACATTCACCATCCACTTTTTGATGTCAAAGGTCTGTGATGCACCGAAAAACTCCCTGGTGAACATCAAACAAGGAAAGGATGAGCCATTGAAGAGTTACATTGCCATGTTTAACAAAAAAATCCGAGAGATGGAGCCAGTCTCGGATGACGCAATGTTTATCGCCGCCATGGCCAGGCTCGCATCCGAAACTCGTTTCAATTATGCCATTCACGAGTCAAGAATTTCTCATCCGCATAGAGCGTCATATATGCGCTGAAGAGGCCATGGCCAGTCAGCGACCTGAACAGAAAACCCAAGGTGAAAAGAAAGACGGAAAGAAAGAAGCTTCTTCTGGATCCGGGTCGGGATTCAAATCTTTTGCGGAGAATCCGACCACCAGGTACAAGTCTTACCAGGAAGTTCGCGCTGAGGTGGCCGCGATGAGTAGTAGTCTGACTCACACTCCGTCAGCCATATGGAATGATATCAAGAATTTGAATCTCCTGCCACCAGCTCGTCTTTGAAGCTAGATCCTTCCAAACTCGATAAAAGTTGGTACTACTGCTACCATAAATCTATTGCGCATGAGACAGATGAATGCAGAGATCTCATTCACGAGATCATGAGGATAGTACAGAGGGGAGGCCTGAAGAGATATGTTCATGAATTGCCACCATCACCAGCCCTCACTCCCAAAACAAATCCAGAGCGAGTGGCAAATCCAGCTCGTCTGCTACCCCACCAATAAGAACAATGGGCAAGAGATATTGACACTGATCAATACAAACAGGGCCGAGGACAACCGATCCGTTAGAAAAAGGAAAGCCAAAATCAGGGAAGATGCAAATGCCAAGAAATTGGTCTGGGTTGCCGAGATCCGGGAAGGTCACCAGACAGGATACTTCGCTTTTTCGATCAAGACGCCGATAAGCTGGTGCACCCCCACTCTGACCCCTTGGTCATCACTGCACCTTTCCTGGGCATCCCAGTCCATAGGATCCTGGTTGATTCGGGCAGCTACACCTCTGTCATTTACATCAGAGCCTTCCGATGATTAAACGTGGACGATAGCTACATTAGGTCATGCAATGACAGTATTCTGGGATTTGGATGAGGCAGAATCGTTCCAGTTGGCAAATTGGACTTATCAATACAGATAGGTCAGGGGGCGCACAGGAGAACTGTGATTACACGTTCAAGATTATCAACCTAGACTCTGAATAGAATGCCATAATCGGGCGACCACTACTTAAAAGCAATCGTCTCTGTGTATCATTTCTGCATTAAGTTCTCGACCCCAGATGGAGAAGCAATTCACAAAGGGAATCACAGAGAGTCCCGGCAATGTTCACTGAAAATCAGGCGGTCAAGATCAACATCTTGGAGAAAGGAGAATCCAGCCAGTCGGCAGTACGTGAAAGCATTGGGTCGCCCGACCAACCCGAGCCAAACACCAAACCTATAAACCAAGATGGAACTATTCCAACTGAAGCCGACCTGGGCAGGCAGCCCAGGAAAGAACTAATGATTGAGGAAGAATTACCTCTGCAAAAGAAAGAGGGACAAAGCAAAAAAAGAAAACACGTCGAGCCGGTGGAAGAGATCGACATAGTAGATGTCGATAAGCAACATGGGGGGCGCCAGCACAGGATTGGTCATAATTTACAAGAACCTCTCAGATCAGAACTGGTTGAGTTTCTGAGTAATAATCTCGATGTCTTCGCATGGACTCATGCCGACATGCCAGGCATCGATCACAAGCATGCCTACCACCGCCTAAGCATTGACCACACTTACCGACCGGTGGTGCGGAAGAAAAGGAAGTTAGGCCCAGACCGGCAAGCCACGTTGGAGGCCGAAGTTAGCAAACTTATGGACAACAAATTCATAAGGGATGCCCTCTACCCACGATGGGTGGCCAACCCTGTTCTAGTCAAAAAGAGCAACAGGCAGTGGCGCTTGTGCGTCGATTTTACAGATTTGAACAAGGCATGCCCGAAAGATAGCTACCCCCTCCAAACATAGACTACATGGTTAACGCCACAATAGGCCACCAACTGATGAGCTTTATGGACGCATATTCAGGCTACAACCAAATCCGGATGCACCCGAACGATGAAGAAAACACTTCATTCTTCTCGGCCCAGGGGGTTTACTGCTATAAGATGATGCCTTTCGGCGTGAAGGATGCTGAGGCGACCTATCAGAGGTTAGTCAACAAGATGTTCAAAAAATTGATAGGTCACACTATGGAAGTCTATGCAGATGATATGTTAGTAAAATCTTTGTACGCTGCTGATAATCTTTTCGATCTTAATGAAATGTTCTAAATTTTATGCGAGTACAAGATAATGTTAAACCCAAAAAAATGTACATTCAGGGTCGGCTCGGGTAAATTTTTAGGATATATGGTCAACCAAAGAGGGATAGAGGCTAATCAAGATAAAATAAAAGCTATAGTCGACCTAGAACCTCCGAACTCAATTAAAAAAAGTACAAAGCTTAACCGGGTGCCTAACCACCATAAGTAGATTCGTCTCAAGATCAACAGATAAATGCAAGCCATTCTTTGAGATAATAAAGAAAAACAAGGATTTTGAATGGACCGAGTAGACGCAGGTGGCATTTGAGTCATTGAAGCAACACTTAGTGTCAATCCCAGTTCTGCAAAAACCGAGTCGGGGTGAAGATCTATACTTATACCTTGCAGTCTCCGAGTATGTTGTCAGCTCGATACTTATCAGATTGGATAACTCTATTCAACATCCAGTTTATTATATCAGCCAGGCCCTGCATGATGTCGAACTAAGATATCCTCTGATGGAGAAGCTGGCGTACGCATTGGTTATCTCGGCTCGGAAGCTGAGACCTTATTTTCTGGAACACAAAATCATTGTGTTAACAAACCATCCGCTAAAACAAGTCATGCACCGACCAAATACCTCGGGTCGGATGATCAAGTGGGCGGTGGAACTCAATCAGTTCAAAATATCATATGAGCCCAGGATGGAAATCAATGGGCAAGCACTGGCGGACTTTATTGCAGAGTTCACTCTGTCAATCAAACTAGATATCCTCGAAGAGCAAGAATGGAAATAGTTTGTCGACGGTTGTTCCAAAGTAGACCAAGCAGGGGGGATTGTGATAATCAATCCAAAACACAAATGCTACTGCTCGGCCGTGCAGTTCCAGTTCCCGGTGACCAACAATGAAGCAGAGTATGAGGCACTACTAGCAGGCCTAGAAATGGCAGCATCAATGGGTCTGAAGAGACTGCTCGTTCACAGTGATTCCCAATTGGTAGTTAATCAGATAAACGGAGAATACGAAGCAAAGGAACCGAAGATAGCCCGGTATTTGGAGCTTACAAAGGCTAAACTCTTATAGTTCAAGACGAAATAATTCATGTACCTCGAACCGAGAACGTGTAGACGGACGCCTTGGCACGGCTGGCATCCAGTCCGAGGATCGGCCTAATCAAAGACATCACGGTAACCCACTTATCTTCATTTTCATTGAGTACAAAGAAGATAAATGCCAATGAAAGTGCCGAGCCGACATGGATGATGCCGATCATTCAATAATTAGAGCACAGGGTTCAACCAGAAAACAAAGCTAAGGCCAGGACGTTGAGAACATAGGATGCTCGGTACACTATAGTGGACAGGGTCCTGTACAAACATGGATACTCGGTCCCACTGCTTAGGTGCTTATTAGAAACAGATGCCGACTACGCTTTCCGTGAGATGCATGAAGGAATATGTGGCAATCACGCTGGGAGCCAGACACTCGTCTATAAATTGATCCGACAGGGATACCACTGGCCATCCTTGAAGAAAGACGCGATCTCACTAGTCAAAAAGTGCGAAAGTTGTCAACGATTTGCACCTCAGGTCAGATATCACCCCGAACAGCTTACTTCTATATTTAGTCTTTGGCCGTTTGCCAAATGGAGAGTAAACCTCATCGGACCACTCCCCACTGGCAAAGGGGGCATGAAGTATGCCATAGTGGCAGTCGACTATTTTACAAAGTGGGTCAAAGCCGAGCCCCTGGCAAAGATAGATGAGGAGAAAATCGTCAGTTTTGTATGGAAGTCAATAATATGCAGATTCGGATACCGTACTCGATAGTAACAGATAATGGAAAACAGTTCGATAACCGAAGATTTCGAACTTTTTGCGAAAGTTTTCATATCAAGAATCATTTCTCCACTCCATATCACCCGCAGTCTAATGGCCAAGTTGAGGCGGTGATTAAAATACTCAAATACATACTGAAGGAAAGATTATAAAAATCCAAGGGAAATTGGCCAGAAGAGCTGCCCGGTATACTATGGGCTTATAGAACAACGCACCGACCGGCCACGGGTGAAACACCTTTCTCTCTAGCATACGGAGCTGAGGCCGTCATTCCGGTCGAAATCGAGGCCCCAACATTTAAAGTTGCAAAATTTTTTGAAGAAAAGAACGAAGACGGATCTGGATCTACTGAAAGAAAAGTGATGCAGTGTCGAGATGAGGAATGCTATATAAAAACAGAGAAGTGAAAGGTACTACAACTCAAAAGTGAAGGAAGCAAAATTTCTGGTCGGTGATCTAGTCCTGAAAAGGGTTACCAGACCGAGCCCATCCGTGGCCGACACAGGAAGGCCCATCTGAGAATTAGCAAAATCTTATCGAACGGGCATATGAACTCGAGTATTTTAGTGGGAAAAAATTCAATTACCCATGGAATGTATCTTATTTGAAAAAGTATTATCAATAAAGTCCAAGTTTTTCGAGTAGAAAATCGATTGTCTTAAACCTCTATTCGCCTCGGCCAAGCCCCGAGCGCAGCATAACTCTACGTCTTGGCTTAGATCCGAGCACGTTACAAAAACTTAGTAAACTCGACCTAGCATCCAGTTCGCATCAAGCAAAGACTCGGCCTAGTTCCGAGCACAATACTTAGCAGAGAATTCATTTAAACATTCAATTCATCACTTCATATATACGACTATTCAAAAATGTCGAGCCCAACACTTGGCAAAATTTAGAAGAGCAAGGACAAGAATACACCCTATGGAGCGAGAGGTTGAGCCCCACCAGGGGCAGGGGTCGGACTGTTGGAGGCTATCTCCTCCCCATCATCTGTCGGAGGGGCATCCTGCTCAGAGACGGCACTAGGAAAATGGGAACGGAGGATGGCCAGCTCCGCATTGAGCTCGTCCAGCTCTTTCCCAAGGGCGGCTACGGTCTTCCCCTTCTTAAGATCCCCGAGGATCTCTTCCATGTTGGTCGCATGCCCACAGGTCAGCATATAGGCCAGACTGCTTATAAGCTCGAACAGGCTCTGCCCGAGCCTCATCCATTTCCCTCCGGATCTTGGCCTCTCGCCTCTCCATTTCCCCCGGATGTGCAGCCACCCTCTTTCTCAGTTGCTCAACCTCCACTCGGAGCTCCTCATCGGCCTTTTGCGCCCGATCCCGATCAGTTATAGCTAGAGGTGGCAAAATCCAGCCCGGCCCATGGGCCGGCCCAGCCAGTCCGAGGTTTAGGCTGGGCTGGACTGTGAATTTTTAGGCCCGAAAAAATTGGACCAATTTGGCCCGGCCCGACGGGTCGGGCTAGCCCTACTTTTTCGGGCCGGCCCAAATTTTAACACACAGATTTCATGCATGGGCTGGACTGGGCCAAGCATTTTTGCGGCCCGACCAATATCGGGCCGGCCCGATCCAGCCCAAATTTGTGGAAAAGCCCGACGGGCTCGGGCTGGGCTGGCCCGGCCCAGCCCATTGCCAGCTCTAGTTATAGCTTCCTCAGTAGGTCTCCTTTTAGTGTTGGTCGTCACCACTACCACTTTGGTCTGAGCCTCCAAGGATGCCTGGATCCCCTGCAAGCTGTCATGAGCTTCATGCAGATTGCTATGACGTCTCTCTAGGTCTCTAGCTTGCCTAATCATATGCCCTAAGGTGCCAATGATTCTATCGGATAGCCCCATGGCATACTGCGCCTTCTCCTCCCAACCGGTCTCCTTACAGAAGTCTTCAATCCCGATTGTCCAAGCTCGGCCGGCACATCCCATGCTACCCGACCAACCTCGGGCCGCCGCTTCGCCACCTCCTCCTCAGTTGGCGTCGAGCACTTGGGAAACTCGATGAACCACATAGGCCTTAGACCGGCCATCCCCTCACAAGCATCCTCCCGACCAAGATTTGGAGGAATAAAGTGGGCCTTCTGCCCAAATTCATCCGAGAATATCTGCTGACGGGCTTTATTCCAAGTTTCCCCAAAAGGAATTTTGATCAGGGACACCCGCAAATCGGCTCGGTCCTCTCGGTCTGCCTGGGCTCATTTATTTCAATCCCATCTCCCCTCCTCCTCCTCTGCGATGGGGCTGCTCATCCTCATCACCATCAACCAGGGGCTTGCCGCATTAGATTTTAGCCTATCTTACCACCTCGGTCTCGGTGGTATGGCCGATATTTGCCCCGGTCCCATGGGCAGTAGTCTGCCTTACTTGACGGAGGTGAGCAAAGATGTCCACCCCCGTTGGACCTACAGCAAACAAACATAATATTAAGGCAAGCCAAATAAAAAATGATGAACTACGACAAACTTATTGAAATATACTCACCTCGGGCCTCAGTCTGCCCTGGCTGCTGGGTCGGCGCGGCCCATTCAGCCATTGAAGGTACCTGCCTAAGGGGATCAGGCCTTGTCGGATATGGTCCGACCTATTCTGTCCTATTCGGTTGTTGCTTCGGCTCCGGAGTCCTGCCCTGCTCTGCCTGCGGTGGACTTCCTCCGTGTGCTCTTCCTCGGCCTCTTCCTCTTCCTCTGAAATCAGTTGGCAGCCTCTGCCGTAAACCAGCCCACGATAGTCCCGCCTCGGTGGCCAAGATCTGAATTTTCCTGTCCGACCTGGCCAATGCCTGGATGTTCTCCAGCCGATTGATGAAGGCCTCATAAAAATGACCCGAAGAGGGACGATTCCCTGCATAAAAGAAGATAAAGAATTAACGATGAAGAAAAGTTCAAGAAGTTCAAGAAAAAGTAAAGTCTGCTTACGAAAATCATATAGAAATTCACTTGGGGGGAGAAGGACCGACCTCTTCTCCCCCTCGTGAGCCTGCCACTCACCACCGACCCAAAATCATTTATCCTTCCACTCCTTTAAGGATTGTGGAATGCCAAGAACTAACCCATTCGGATACCTAGGGTGGGTCTGCATATAATACCACCCCAATGGCCGCCTCCCGCCCGGGGCTGCTGGAGTTGCTTTCCAAACGAAGAGCTTGTTCAGATCATCAAAATGAGGGTGCTCATACTCCATCCTGTAAAAAAGTACCAGTAGCCCGATGATCCGACCCCAGGTCAATGGATGCACCTGGAACAAAGGAAGGCCCCACTTTCGGAACCATTTTGTGATTAGCCTTGGCAGTGGAAATCTTAACCCATAAATAAGGTTATGGGCATACACGGCAATACACCCCTACGATGGGTACTCGAGCACCTCGGCATGAACTGGCAACCAAAAGTTTACGGTCGGTGGGATCATATGCGTCTCGTGAAGGGCGTCCAGCTCTTGCTGCATAATCATACTGACCTGATCATTCTAGTTAGACTGCATCCACCCATCTACCACACATAATGGTGGCCCACAACCTCATCTCGGATCCCTATTTTTGTGCCCAACTAGCCCCGGGATACCTTGATCTTCCCCACCAGCTCTGGAGGCCTCGCGACCCTCAGCCTCCATATTTGATTCCTCTGGGTGGTTTCCTTGACGATCTGAACCCTCAACTTCCTCACTCGGCTCCTCTCAAAACAAGACTGGCTTGTATACTTGGCCCATACGGAATATAGTGGCAGGGGTAGGATTGAATATCACGTGGGTCTCCTCTAGCGGAGCTTCTACCTCAGGGGTTTTTTAAACTGGAAACGTCGATAATGTTCGAGCCTGCTGATGAAACTTCTCTCTCTGGTGAAGGATTAACATATAAAGAATCATCAGAAGGGGGTCCTCGATCTCAACTTTGGCACTAAGATTGCGGTTTTGGCTATCCTCGGAATCGGACATACTCTCCGGAAAAAAGAAAAAAGGAATGAAAGAAAGGAAGAATTTGGAAGGTTACCTTAGTGTTCTTGAACTCCTGCACTTCGAAGCCGACCTGAAGTCTTCTGCTCGGTCTCTAAAAATGCTACTATGGAGGTAATGGATGCAGTAGTAGGAAATTAAAGGGAAATGCCATATTTTTAGGTTAACTTCCCTCGGAAGTATCACACCAATTGAAGAGCCATGTCTTTTCAAATTCAAAAAAGCTGGGAAACCATCACATCCCCACGCTTCCCGCACAAAGTGGTCCAACATAAAGGCGCCACATGTCTATCATAATGAGAACCAATTAATGTGTCGTTTTAGGCATTGATGGACAGGTGACAGCTGTCAGACAGTCTTGGACTTCTAAGGTTTTTTCTTCGAAATTAAACTTGGGGGTCATTGATGCTACCCGAGCCGAGTTGGACCAAAATAAGTCCAGGTGGCCATTCAGCTGATGATGACATAGGCCATCCAAGATGAGGTGGACCGACCAGGGTAACGTCAGCAATCGAGCGATGACATGGCACGAACCAAGCTCGGTCGACTATAGACAAATAATATCAAACAAGTGCTCCACTCACCCAATCTCCCACTAAGTAGATTTAACATTCCAGTGGCAGACCAAGGCGCCACCTATCAACTGGTCAGCGGGACAAGTCAACAAGTTCCTCTCAACACATGGTCAGCATGCGCTTTATGCACACCAGGGAACAGACACATATCCCACAATAATCCCACTATTAGGCTAGATGTAATAATGATTAGCCCACTAAATGTACTAGTATAAATAGAACCTCATTTATTAAGAAAGGGGTTAGGTGAGGTAATCTAGATATAAAGCTTATAAGATTCAAACTGAGAGACGAAACCGACCAGACAAGCTCTGCTCGGTCTTCAATATATAAAAGGCAGAATCAACCACTCTTTACATTTTCCAAGTTTTCTTTAATTTCCACATTGATAAATTTATATATGTTGTTTGTTGACCCAAGACGCACGTCAATAGTTTCAATGTTCTTAGTTTTTATGGACGAAACGTTTTGACAGGGAAAAGAGTTAGACAATGTTAAGACCATCATTTAGATGTCTTCTATGATTAGTACAGGAATATCTGATGAGTCTTACAATAATACGTCAATAAGTTGACGTATTTGAAGTTTATTAACTTTATCCAATACATGACATTATGTATAATTCAATATTTAGAAGATCAATCTCTGGATTATTCTAGAACAATGTCCAAAAAAAAATTCATCTCATTACAAAGACCATTCCGGAAATAGAATAACAAACTTTTGAGTCTCATCTACCAATGTAGGTAGCCATTAGGCAAAAACCTGGTGCCAAGTTATTCGGCATGTGGGTTTGTGGCCATTTGAATATGCAGATTATTTTATGAAAATTGTTGCACATGGTTAATATTTAAAAACATTATCTATTTGAATCTATTGTTAGGACGTCGTTATTTTTTAATACATGGTTAATTTTTTATGAGCATTTTCTACATTTTTTGGCCATATATAAATGGTGAAGTAACATGAGTTAAAATAATATATTGAATCATGGGTTAATTGATAACAATATACTTAATTTACAATAAGGGTCAAGAGTTATTGATGACCCATTTCCACTAGCATATACGACAACTACGATGTCACCTTCACCCCCTAAACTAATTTATTAATCCTCTCTGTCTTATATTTACCAGATAGCTTGCGTGTTGTTCTATTTTATCTAGAATCTCATTTTTTTTTGTTATTTTCGCATTTATTTGAAAATATAAGAATATACTCATTATGGAGTTTCTCATTTAAAGGCTCGAGAAACGATAATTATTTGGTGAATGACACAATTGAACAGTTCTTTTGTTTGGAAAAAAAGGTGAATTTTCTAGAAGAAATGGACACTGGATCATTTATGTTGTCTGCATCTTTTGCAAATTTAGTTCTTTCTTGCAGGTGTCTTCTCTATTTTAATAGTGTGAATGTTAAAAGCACAATATATTGTATAAGTGATTTTTATATACTATCCATGCTAAAAAAAAGTAAAATACTATTGTGTGGGTGCAGTGTATGTGGGAGTAGGATTTCCAAAAGGGCGACACAGAACTAAAACCTTATTCTTGGTAATTGTCAAATGTGTGTCATTGTCAGGGGATTGACGTTGTTTTTACATTAATGCTCCTCAAGTGTAGAGTTGTGGAAAAAAGCCGTGAAATCGGCTTTGATATCTACAACAACTTCTAAACCAGGTGGGCTGATAATCTATTCTTTAATATTTCATCAATAGAGACTTGATGGGGATATATCTGGGCCGATCTCCTTAAGAAGGAGTCTAGGGAAGGATAGATCCAATGATAACTTGAGTTAAGAAGGGCCCAACCTCTGAGGATGAGGCCAACCTAATTGGAATGGGTCGATCTCTAGAGATTGGGCCGATGCAGGAAAGAGGTGTGGGATTGGACGGAGTTGGACTGAGATTGATGAGGGGGCAAAGCTTGAACTACGGGTCCAGTAGGCCGACCTGTTGGACTGAACCCTCGAATGGGTCAACCTAAGGGCCTACCGACCAGTTGGGCTGGACCCTCGAATGGGCCAACTGTAGGTCCCAAGAGGGTGTAAATAAGGTTTAGAAGGGGGGGTTGAATAAACCTTACCAATTTTTCGATTTTAGTTCATTTAAAACTATTACAGAGTTAACTCAAACATCTGTGTCCTTGAGGAACAACTAAGTTGGTTATTCAGCAGAGTTAGCCACTCAACAGACTCGATAAAGCTGTTGATAGAATAACTCAGCTGTTTAACCTGAACTTAACTTGGTTGTGTTGGTTTTATCAGCGGAAGACTTAACACTCTTTGAATTGTTTTAAGTTTATTTTAACACTTGATTTTAGCACTTGTTTATTAATCGGTTGGATAGCAAATATGAGTTTATCAAAGAAATATGATGTAAGTATGCGAAAATGTAAATGTCTTTGAAAAATAAATGACAAAGTTAATTTTTATAGAGGTTCAAGATGGGGTAATTCTTCTAATCCTCTCTTCTCCAACTCCTGGAGGAATCCACTATGTAATAGATCAGTTTACAAAGCGGTGAACAGTCTTCAGACGACCTTGGTCACACATCCTGCTTCTCTTCCGACTCGCTTCTTCACAGGCAACGCTTTGCTACTTTCACTCATTTTCTCAAGCTCTTGGATTTGATCACGAAGCCCTCCAATAACTTGATATTGGTTCGACCTTGAACCTTCCTACAATCCTCCTTGGAAAGTTGACCCCTTTTGATTCTTCAAAAGTCTCCTCTTCAACAGATTTGAGGTTGTCTTTCCTTCACAGCTTGTGTTGGATCGATTTCCTTCGAGTTTCAGGCTTGAGGATTTGCTTGAATATATTTGAGAATATTTGCAGGTTAATAGCTTGAATAATGCTTGCTTGTTCGTGGTTCACATAACCTTTTCTCAATGAAATTCCTCAGCCTTTTATAGTGAAATTTTGAAATTTTGCCCGTTGATGAGATAGGCTGATTTCAAAAGTCACTTGTGTTCGTTGGCTTGTCGTGTTGCAGTCTTTGATGTTGACATTTTTTCGTATTAAATGTCTTGCGGCGTTAAAGCGTTTCGACACTTGTGCGCAAGTCTTCCCATTGATTGTGCCTTTTGCACACAACTGGAACTAACACTTTATCTCTGACAACTTTAACTTGTTACCATTCTGAGTAAAATTCTTGACTTTCATCAACGGATCTCATTCAATTGTCTTGATTTGACTGCAGTCTTTTATTCCCCAGGTGACTTGAGTTAGTTTCCAATCCTTGGATGACTCATCTGTCACTTCAACTTGAGACTTGGCTTCTTTAGTTGACTTGACTGACTCTTCATACAGCTGTATCACAGCTGATACATCTTCAGTTGAGTTCTTGATTTCCCTTTTAGCCATACTCAGTTGTCTCACATCAGAGTCTTCACTTCAGTCTTCAGTTGACTTCTTGTATTCCCAGGCATAGTTGACTTGACTCGGCTTTTCCAAATTTATCTATTACAATGCAAATTACAAGGAAAATGGGGTGTCAACTTCCTAGTTTAAGTTTTACATGGCATCCATCAAAATCTATAAAATAAATTTTCCAACAATTTTCCCCTTTTTGGTGATGCCAAAACTTAAAAACATTAAACAACATATAAGCGAAAAGATACATACGAGACAATGCAATAACAAAGAATGTATGCTTAAATAGATCGTTTTATTGATCATAACATTCTTGTCCTTTACACAGTTGTTTACATTTGGTATCAGAGCATTTTTATATCAAAGCAAAAACACACATCTATGCTAAGATACAAGAGAAAATACAAAGTGAAAGATTACAGGGAAAATCACTAAGTATTACAGATGACTTACAAAAATGTATTTACATAAGTAATATACATGAAGGGGTTTGCAACGACACTTCATCGCCTTCACTGCTTCCTTCCTCTATCTTCTTCAGCTCTTTCGTAGTCATCAGGTCTTTTCCTTTTTCTTTCTTCTTCTTCAGCTTTCTTCTTCTTTTCATAGGCTCGTTTGGAGGTATCATCCTTTCACTTCCACTCGAGCCATTGCTCTGTTTGCCTCTTGTTCTCCTCTTCCTGTCTTCTTACTGCCTCAGCATTCTTCCTTGCCGCTTCCAGGTTTGGCACTTCATCATATCCAACCCAGTAGATCCTCTCCTTCTTTCCGGGATCTACATATTAAATATTTTTGGGTTGTGGTCGAGGTCGAAAACCTCTTCCACCATCACTTCTTTCTCCTCCTCTGGGTGTATATTGTACAGGAGTCTTCGCCTTACCAAAGAGTGGTCAGCTTTGTAGTCTGCTGTTTTTCTGCTTTTTCGCACAACGCAAGACCCTTCTCCCAGTACAAATCCCAGGCTTGGGCTAGTGACATTCTCTGAAAATAGCCTTCGAATTCGAGCATTTTGAATTCTTCAACTGATCTCAGCTCAGATCCATTGTCAGGTGCAGCATCTTGATCTTTCCCTATCGGAATGCCACCATACTGTTTCATTACTTCTTCGATGTGGGCATCCGTCTTTTTGTCGAACTCCTCAATCCCTGCTTCGATAATTCGTGTCTTCTCTGACATTGGCACAGCAGAGTGCCCAATGGGTAGGGTTATGGGTAGCTTGCTCAAGATGGAGGCAGTAATTTGACCCTGCTGAGGGGTTTTAGCTATCATTAACGTGAGATCTTTCGAACGTTCCCCCTCAGCTGGCTTTCTCTTCGTCTCAGCTGCAATCTTCTTAGTTGCAGATTTCTTCAACTTATCTTCTTTCAATTTTCTTAGGGACTCATCCTCGCCCTTTTTGGCATCATCAAAGGAGAGATGGACCCCTGGGAATCGAGTCTGCTGAGAGGGGAAGATTGTTTGGAGTCTATTGTAGCATAAATTGTCCGAAATTCTGAGCGAGTTGCCTTAGACTCGGCTACCACCAACTTCATTTCAGCCATGAGTAGGCTGAATTTGTCATTCATTGCGTTCTCAAGGTGCAGAATTTCTTTTCTTTGGAATTCTTGCAGCAGCTCCATTTCTGTTTTGTGAGACTTATGAAACCTTTCGATATACGCCTGTACCCTTTGCTTCAGATCAGCATTGTCAGCCATCCAGACAAGCATTCTGCCATATAATGCTTTGAAATAACGAAATTGTTCGAGTCGCATGGCAGATTGCTGTTGAGACCATTCTCGGATCTGCACCACTATCCCTCTCAAGTCTGCTGTGAGGGTGGCGTCCCTATTATCCAGTCTTAAGTCGAGGGAGGCCTGATGTCATTCAATCTTCTCAATCTCTTCACAAATCTTCTTGAAGATCTCACGAAACTCAGCTGTCTCACTTGATTCAGCTGCAGGCCACTCTTCAGCAAAGTTGAAATTTGCTGGATCAATGGTGTCATGGAATGATTGGATCTTCTCTTACAGAGAATCTTTGTTGTTCAGCAGCGGTCTCTTTTTCCAAATCTGGTAGGATCGGCGCAAAAGGAAATACCTTTGGAAAGGCATCATCACTCACATATGGGATGGTTTGTGAGGTTTGTGCTTGTGACGACGCAGCTCTATTTGCCTCAGCGAGGTAGCTTCATCGGCAGTGGTCACAGCTGTGGGAGCCTATGACGGATCTGTGTAGTAATTCTATCGCTGCACTGTGGAAGCATGCGCAGATGAATCGTGTCTCTCCGGGCGCTTGAGAGATTTTGCCCAGTTGACTGAGCCTCAGTTGTCTTAACAGTGTCTTCGATCTCAGTGGATTTTTCTAAATGAATAACCAATTTCTCTGCTACATCATCAGCGTCATCGGATAATGATGAGACTTGTGGGCTTGGCTCATCATCGAAATTAAATTTCTGACGAGCAGCTTTGTCACTTAGCTGGCTCGTAGTTTTGAGAACATCCTCAGCTGGGTCCTTTGGATCTGCAACAGGAGTGGACTCAGCTTCATCTTCAGACCCCAAGAATGATATATCAAGATTCTCCTGGGAGTCATGAAGTGCGCTTATCTCCTTCTCAATTTCAGCGCTTTGAACTGGAGGAAAGTTTTGCGTTTCTTCACCCTTACCTAGGGAAGTCTCAACCTTCCTTAGGCCTTCAATACCTCCAGCAGACTCAACTACTGCGAGGCCTTCAATGTTCCCTTCGACAATCGCAGCTGCCTTAGGGTCTTCTATAGTTTGACTATCTTTAGGGTCTTCAACCATGGCATCCATAGAGTCTCAACTCCTTGATTGCACTTTCACGCCTGCAGTATTAACTCCCGTGGCATCTCCATCCTATGCCTCGATCGTAAGAACAAAGTGTCATTAGCCTTCAAAGCGGTGATATTTCACCGAGAGACAGACTCAATCGTCCGAGCTTCGCAATGTCAATCTGTTGTGGTTCTTTCTCGCCCCACTTCGCCTCCTTGCTTCAAGTTGGAGTCTTCCACAAAGATCCTCCAACCCTGTTGTGGTGGAGAGAGCTTCCCCCTCAGCTGGCGCACCAGCTAAGTGACTAACAGTGGGGTCACTCTGCTCCTAACTCGCGCTTTTCCATTGAGTACTCGATCGTCAGGCGGGTAAAACACCTTCTTCGGGGTTGGCTCAACTTGGGTGCCCAAAATCCATGTGTCATTGTCAATGCCCTTGGATCCATCCTCAGATTGAACAACGGACGTGGCTGCAGCGACGATTGAGGCAATCTGTTGTGCCACTCCCAGAGGGTCGGTCTGCAGGAGAGATTGAGACGACTCTCCCGGTCCTTCAACCTATTGTTGCTCGTGCAAGAGTCTTGATTCCCTCAGAGCTTGCTGCATGTCTGGCTTTTCTGCTGCAGCGATGGGATCCATATCCTCGTCACTGTGTGTGTACTCAACAAGAGTTTCATGAGTATGCTCGTGAGTACCACTGAACATGCACATCTTGGACTTTTCTAGTGCACGGGCTTCCTCCTCGGCCTTATCTTTCTCATCAGCTTTAATGATGTGGAGGAGATCCAAACAGTTGTCTTCGTCAAGGGCCTGTCAAACAGTCGAGACCCCAAGAAAATGAAGAACTCTTATTCCTCTTCAATGTACTAAGAATGAGCGAACGGCATCCTTGAGTGATCAAGTTTCCATGCCCTCCACTCTCGTATGCATCTCTGGATGTCTGGATATGATGGAGAGTACATGATGACATCGTCATCATCATCTTCTTCTTGTTGCTCTCCATGTTCAGGAATTGAAGGTAAGAGACTATGATCCTCTCCGCCTTCAGCAGCATCTGTAGCAGGTGGAGAGACAACATTTTCAACTGAAGGTTCAGTTGTCTCTGCTGCTATACTTCCCTCAGCTGTCTCTCGCACAGTTGGGTCTCCGGATGGTATCTGATGCAGATCATCAGCAGACTTAGTCATATCATCGATTACTTCAGGAGACTACACTTCCTGGGAGTCGCAATCTCGGATGCTTTCTCCACGGGAGTTGCGATTCAAATTGTCTTCTCCAATTCAGAGTGCCTTACCAGTCTTCTTTTTCTGGGATGAACCAGAGGGACTTCTGGTTCAGATTCAGTGGTTTCATCACCGGTGGGAATTTGGGTATCCTTCTTGGACGGAGTCGCTTTATCGACTTGGCGTCCTCTTCTTCCGTATGGCCGAGAAGGGATTTGGGGTTCCTTTAGCTCTACAGGGGGCAGATGCATCCTTTCTTTTTTAGCCTGCAGGGCGCCTTTTTTCTTCTGAGTCAGCAGGGGCAGCTTTCTTCTTAGGAGGAGGGGTAGCAGTTGTGTCCTCGTGATCAGCTGATTCCCCCTCACTTGTGTCCGCCTTCTTTGCATGGGCTCTCTTCTGGGCACCTGAGAGGTTAGCTCGGAACATCCTTTTGTTGACATGGAAGGGTTTGCCATGTCGAAGGGCAATACCCTTCACTTCCAGCAGGTGGCCAATCACAAGGCCATATCCAAGAGATCCTCCAAAGGATCCATCCGCCTTAAACATCTTATTCATCACATTCAGGCAGAGTCTGCTGTACACGAACTCAGCCCAGTTAACCTTTTTGCCCTGCATTATCGCAGCCATGATGATCAGCTTAGTCTTTGACAGTTGGTTGAAGCTGCCAAACTTCATATGAATACACTTGGAGACGACATCCATCAGCTTATGATAGTCGTCCTTCAACAGTTTCTTGTCAGCTGTGTAGACCACTTTGGCAGCACACTCCGGTTTGGCTACCTCTTTCCATGCAGCAGCCAAGTCTACATCAGTTTCATTATTTCCTTTATGCCTTCCGACGGCAACAAGCAGTGCTCCGCAAGGCCCTTAGCATTTATTATTAAGTCCATGTGGTGGACAGAAGACTTGATCCCTTCGTCCTGCACCTCTGCGTTTACGTAGAACTGAGCTACCACCTCAAGGTAGGTGTGGGAATAATCCATGGTTAGAAAAGCCTTGAGACCTGACTTTTCTAGCATCTCTGCGATCTTCTTAACTAGGGTTTCATCGGAACCCTGTTTCACCATGTCTTCGAAATCCACCAATGCTCTTGAGTGGATTTGCTTAGAGAGCTTGACGAAATCGAACTTTGGTGCCATTTTTAGAGAATTTTACCGATTAAAATTTACGAACTTGCTTCAGAATACTTAGGGTTTTCGACAGAGAAATATAGCTCGATTTTGCTTTGCTTGAAGATGAACAGTTTCTGTAAGTGAGAGAAGGCTGAAAAACGTGTATATATATATAAGGGTTATGAAAGGACATGTCTTTGGTTTTTGAATTTTGATCGAGATCAACGGCTCAGATTAGAACGTCAAAACCGCATTTAATGCGGCATCATTTATATCCAATCATATGCTTACTGTGCAGCTTCTTACTGTACCCATCATTATTACGCTGACGTCATCCTTAAAAACATTCCCACACATTTAAAACAACTGCGTTTTTGTCACTTAGCTCATAAATAATTCAGCTTATATCCAAAGTAACTTAACTCTGCTTCTCTCTTCTCATACAATAACTCGGCTGTCAGCTAACTCGATATAGCTGACTTTCCGATATGGCTGTTTCACTTGGCTGATTTGTGAGACTTGCTCTTTTCTTATTTTCTCATCGACTATCTCTACTGATTTGAGTCTTCTGAGTGTTAACTCAGCAATTAACCCTAGCTCATTCTTAAGCTTTTCAAATCTTTATTCACATAGGGGCTTAGTGAATATGTCAGCTAACTGCTTATCAGTTGAGATATACTCCAAAGTGATGTCTTTCTTTTCAACATGATCTCTTATAAAATGATATCGACATCAATGTGCTTTGTTCTTGAATGCAACACAGGTTACTGTGATCGCAATGGCACTAGTGTTATCACACATAATTGGAATTTCTTTTTTTCAACCTCATAATCTCTCGCTGTTGTCTCATCCATAAGACTTGGGCACAACAGATGCCCGCACTATGTACTCTACTTCACCGGATGTGGCTATTGAGTTTTTCTTCTTGCTAAACCAGAAACCAATCTATTTTAAAGCATTTGACATGTACCTGAAGTACTCTTCCCGTCAACTCTACATCCAAAGATAGTTTGAGTCCGAGTAACCAATAAGCTTGAATCCACCTTCTTTGGATACCATAAGCCAACTTCCTCGCATCCCTTCAAATACCTTAGATTCTCTTAGCCAAATATCATGTGGCTCTCCTTTGCGCAGATTGAAATCTTGCACATACTTCTACCAAAGGTGATGTCCGGCTTAGTTAAGTAGAGAAAAGATCCAATGAGTGTTCGATATCTGGTTTGATCTATAGCCTTACCATCGGCATCCATGTCCATATTGACTGATGTGTTCATTGGTATTTTCATAGAAGACTTCTCTTCCATACCAAATTTCTTCATTAAATCTCTGGTGTATTTTGTTTGACTTATGAAGGTTCCATCCTTCAATTGCTTGACTTGAAGTCCTAGGAAGGAAGTCATATCTCCCATCATGCTCATCTCAAATTTACCTTGCATGAGTTTAGAGAACTTATCACACAGCTCTTTATTTGTGGATCCAAAGATGATATCATCCACATATATTTGAACAAACAGTATACTCTCTCCATCTTGAATTATGAAGAGTGTTCTGTCCACTTTTCCTTTGGTGAATCCATTGTCAGTTAGAAATTGAGACAATGTATCATACCATGCTCTTGGTGCTTGTTTCAATCCATATAATGCTTTCTTGAGCTTGTACACCTTATCTCCAATAGTCTTCTGCTCAAAACCTGGAGGTTGTTCAACATAGACTTCTTCCTCTAGTAGTCCATTTAGAAATGCATTCTTCACATCCATTTGATACACAAAGGAAGTTCTTATGTGCAAAGATAGGCAAGAAGCATTCTTATGGCTTCCAATCTTGCAACAGGAGCAAAGGTTTCATCAAAATCTATTCCCTCTTCTTGGCAATAACCTTTGGCTACCAATCTTGCTTTGTTTCTCACCACATATCCTTCCTCATTCATTTTGTTTGAAAACCCATTTTTGCCAATAACATTTTGATGGGTTGGTCTTTGTACCAATTCCCATACTTTGTTCCTTTCAAATTGATTCACTCTTCTTGCATGGCTTGAATCAAATGTGTGTCATCCAATGCTTGAGACACATCTTTTGGCTCTATTTGGGAAATAAAACAAGTAAACATTGCTTCATGATGTGCTCGATCCGGTTCTTATGCCATCTCTTACATCTCCAATAACTAACTCGGTGGATGGTCTCTCGGCCATCTCACATCAAGTTGAGCAGGTCACCGGATTCAACCATCTCGGCTAAGTTGTCTTGAACAACTCTCTCATCTTCATTTAGTCAGACTTTCCAGCTTGTTTTTGAGATTCAGCTATCTCATCTTCTCTCGTGTTGATTGCTCTTACTTCAGCTTCAACATAAGGACTCTTCTGCATAGTTGGATGATTCATCTTGTCAGCTAACTCTTCAATGTCTTCTCCATTTACATTAGGTTCATCAAAAACCACATGGATAGACTCTTCTGTGACCATATTCCTTTTGTTCAACACTCTGTAGGCTTTGTTCTCAACTGAGTATACCAAAAAGATACCTTCATCAGCTTTAGCATCAAAAGCCTTCAAATTATCTTTGCCATTGTCGTGGATAAAGCATTTACATCCTAATATCCTGAAGTACCCAACATTTGGCTTTCTCCCTGTCCAAATTTCATAGGGAGTCTTGGTTAATTGCCTGTTTATCATGCATCTATTTTGAGTATAGCATGTTGTGTTAATGGCTTCAGCCCAAAATCTCTTAGGCAATCAAACTTCAGCTAACATGGTCCTTGCAGCTTCCTTGACAGTTTTGTTCCTTCTTTCAACTACTACATTTTGCTATGGAGTCCTTGTTGCAGATAACTCATGAGCAATACCATTTTCAACACAATACTGAGTAATTATCCCATTGACAAAATCAGTTCCTCTCACGACCTTATCTTTTCATTTTGAACTCTTTTCATTAGCCGAGGTAACTTCGCAAAGTTTCCTTCTTTTTTGCACATGAAGATTGTCCATGTATACCTTGAATAATCATCTACCACCACTAAGGTGTATTTCTTTCCACTTATGATGGCTGGTTCAATCGACCAAATAGATCCATATGCAACATATGTAATATCCTTGTTGAAGAAGGACTTGGTTTGTCCTTAAATGAAGATTTTATTTGCTTTCCCATCCGGCATGCATCACATACACTTTTTTCTTGTATCTTCGAGTCCGTAATCCTTCCACAAGATGACTCCTTGCAAGCTTGTTGATTGTCTTGAAGTTCAGATGACTCAGCTTCTTGTGCCACATCCAACTTGATTCGGCTGTGCTCTTTGCTAACAGCCAAGTGCTTGGTGTAGCAGTAGACCAATCTACCACATACATGTTCTTCTGTCTTGATCCTTGCAAAGACTATTTCATTTAATTCAAGATCTTTGATCCGCACACTCCCATATTAAATCCAACATTATAGCCCTTATCATAGAGTTGACTGATGCTTAACAGGTTGAAGTTGAAGCCTTCAACATAAGCAAAATCTGTGATTTCCAATCCATTCTTCTTGATGGATCATGTGCCTTTGATTTCCCCTGGAGCTTCATTTCCTCCAAATATGACTTTTGCACCTCTAATCTCCTTGAATCTTGACAGATTTTTCTTGTTTCCTGTCATATGTCCGAACAACCACTATCCATGTACCAAGTTCCTTGCACTCACTTCCTTGAACCCGCAATCGAGAAATTAGTTTTAGGTACCCATACTTGCCTGGTCCCGAGGGGTTAGTGCTATAAGATGATCCAACCAACCTATAGCCAAAGGACTTGACTCTAAGAGGTTGCCATCTATCAGTGCCATAATCATAGTGCACATTAACAAATTGCTTGGAGGTTTTAGGTTCATACAGCTGTCTCTTTTGTCTGTATGCATGTGTGTGTGTGTTTTCGCAATTGCTTTTTTGGGATAGTTGTGATATTTATGAGTGTAGTGCCTAGGTGCATATGTGTGCTGATAATAGCTCTTTTCCTTTTGGAATGACCTTTGTTGAGGTTTTAGGTCTTTGCCATTTAGGCTTATATTCCATTGGTCATTGCTGATATTTTACATTGTACCAATCAGCTTGGTATGGATAGTTTCTACCATTCCCAACATGTGTGTTTCTCTGATGAAACTTCTGAGGTTTTTGGTAGCTCTGTTTGTTCTTCACAGAGTACTTTCTATTTGGAGTTTGCTGAGGAACTCTGCTGGATTTCTTCTCAGTTGTCCTCTCAAAGATACTGATCGGGTCGTTTTCCTTTCCCTTTATATCCAAGGCCAGTTTGTTTGTGATTATGCTTAGGAGTGAATGTGGGTACAACATTTGGTGTTTTGGGTTTTTGGGATGCTTCATTGCTTGAAGATCCTTTTTCCAAAATCACTCTTGGAGTTTAACTGTGCACAAAGGAATTGAATCATATGCTTGTTTTATCTCCACATTCCTTTTGGCTCATGATAAGATCATCATATGATTTGGATGCCTTTGTAAATGAGGCAATCACATTTTTGAGATCTTTTTCCCTCTTTTCTATAGCAGCTTATCTCTGCTATCATTTTGGCATTCTCAGCCTTCAGCTCTGTGTTCTCAACAGCTATGTGACTTAGCTCCTTAGTCAGCTGTGAATTTTTGCTTTTGAGTTGGTTGTTTTCCTCATTTAGAAGTGTGTGTGAGGATTTAATGTGCTCAAAGTATTTCATCATTTTGTCTAATTAATCATAAAGATCAATAGGTGATGAAGTATGTGTATCACAATCACTATCACTTGAATCTGAATGAGATGAGTTAGAGTGTACCTCATCTTCTTGGTCTGGTTGATCTTGTTTTTTAGCCATAAGACAGATCATGGCTTCTTCTTCAGAATCACTTGAGTAGTCAGCTTCACTACTCTCTGAGTCTGCTGCTTCTTTAGACTTAGATGTCTCCTGAGCCTCAAAGCAGCCCAACATGGCTTTCTTCTTTTCATGTCTTCTTTTTCTGAAGACTTTTCTTTCTTCTTCATTCCTATATTTTTTGACTGGTAGATAGGAACAATCAACTGCAAAATATCCTGGTTGTCTGCAGTTCCAACAGAGGTTTTCAGCTCTTTGATAAGCTCTTTCTGTTCTTGGGTTATCAGCTCTCTGATATTCAACCCTTTGATGCTCAGCTCTCTTGGGTGGCCTTTCTTCCCTTGACTTAGAGGGGGCTGAATGTCTCCTAGAGGTTTCACCCTTGTTTCTTTTATAGTTCTTATTGAAGAACTTGTTGAATCTTTTAACCATTAGGGCAATCTCCTCCTGGTCTATGGCTTCCTTTGTTCACTCTCTTTCCATCCTTGACTACCAAAGGTCAAACTATCTTGGGTATAGTCGTTTGTCTCTCTTGCTCTTTTCTTCTTAGCTCAAACTCATAGGCTTTGAGGTCCGAAAATAGTTCATGGTTGGATGTTCTTGAGAGGTCCATGGAGTGTCTCGTAGCTATAGTCTTCATTTCCCATTCAGCTGGGAGGCTCCTCAAGATCTTCATACACATCTCCTTTTGTGTGTATTCCTTCCCAAGAGATGAAAGCTCATTTGTGATCTCAATGAATCTTGCATCCAGCTGATCCATAGATTCTCCTACAAACATTTTCAAATTTTTGAACAGCAACAGACAATTTATTTTCTTTAATTTGCTCTGATCTTTCACAAATTAAAGTCAGCTTATTCCAGATTTCTTTTGTTGTTTTGCAAGATTTGACTTTGTTGAACATTGCTTTGTCCAAAGTCTTGTAGAGTATACCTTGGCCATATTGTCCAAGTTGTATCTCTTCCCGTCATCATTTGTCCACTCGAGTCCTTGGTTTTTCAACCATGGCTGGTCTTTCTTCAAAGCAGCTTCTTCTTCTCCTTCACCGCAGCTTGCTCTTCTTACAGTCGTGTTCACTTTCAATATTTACAATGGCCCATCCTCTATCACAAGCCACATTTCATCGTGTAGAGCGGATAGATGAGCCTGATACGAATTTTCCAATCATCAAATTCTTCAACAAAGTGAACGTAGGAATACGTGTCAAATTTGCTTCCATGATAATAACTTTGCTAAAAATGAAAGATTTTGAGAATGCAAGTGTTTAAAACTTTTTGAAAAGATAAAGATCTAGTTCAAGAACCCGGTGCGGAAGGGGTCAATTAACCAACCGCTCGATACCACTTGTAGGTCCCAAGAGAGTGTAAGTAAGGTTTAGAAGGGGGGTTGAATAAACCTTACCAACTTTTTGATTTTAGTCCTTTTAAAACTATTACATAGTTAACTCAAACAGATGTGTCCTTGAGGGACAACTAAGTTGGTTATTCAGCAGAGTTAGCCACTCAACAAACTCGATAGAGTGTTGATAGAATAACTTGATTGTTTAACCCGAACTTAACTTGGCTGTTGGTTTTATCAACGAAAGACTAAACACCATTTGAATTATTTTAAGCTTGTTTTAACACTTGATTTTAGCACTTGTTTATTAATCACTTGGATAGCAAATTTGAGTTTATCAGCAGATATGATGTAAGTATGCAGAAATGTAAATGTGCTGAAAAATAAATGACACAGTTAATTTTTATAGAGGTTCGAAGATGGGGTAAGTCTTCTAATCCTCTCTTCTCCAACTCCTGGAGGAATCCACTGTTGGGAAATTTATTTTATAGATTTTGATGGATGCCATGTAAAACTTAAACTAGAAAGTTGGCACCCCATTTTTCTTGTAATTTACATTGTAATAGATATGGCTTGAAAAGCTAAGTCAAGTGAGCTAGGCCTGGAAATACAAGAAGTCAACTAAAGACTTAAGTGAAGACTCCGCTGCGAGACAGCTGAGTATGGCTAAGAAGAGAAGTCAAGAACTCGATCAAGGTGTATCTACTGGCGGGAAGAAGCAGTGTGAAGAGTCAATCAAGTCAACTCAAGAAGCCAAGTCTCAAGTTGAAGTGATGATGAGTCATCCAAGGATTGGAAACTAACTCAAGTCACCTGGGAAAAAGGCAAAGATCAAGAGAGTTAATCGAGATAAATCCAGCTTTACGTAAGTCAAGAACTTTACTTAATATAGTAATACCTCCATGTTGCAAGGTCTTAAAGTGCTCATCCCAAAAGTGTGCAAAAGGAATAAACCAATGGGAAGCATTGCACCTTGTGTCAGAACCTGAAAAGCTGCAAACTCATTTAATACAAGAAAGGGTCTACATCTCAAGGTTGAGGACCAAGAAAAGACATGCCAACGAACACGAGTGACTTTTGAAATCAGCCTATCTCTTCATCGGGCAAAATTTCAAAAGTTCACTATAAAAGTCTGAGGAAATTCATTGAGAAAAGGTTACCTAAATCACGAACAAGCAAGCAATATTCAAGTTATTAACCTGCAATATTCTCAAATATATTCAAGCAAATCCTCAAGCCTAGAAACTCGAAGGAAATCGATCCAACACAAGCCGTGAAGGAAAGACAACTTCAAATCATGAAGAGGAAACTTTTGAAGAATCAAAAGGGGTCTACTTTCCAAGGAGGATTGTAGGAAGGTTCAAGGTCGAACCAAGATCAAGTTATTGGAGGGCTTGATCAAATCCAAGAGCTTGAGAAAGTGAGTCAAGAGCGCAAAGCTTGCCCTGAAGAAGCTCGAAGAAGAGAAGGCTTATGTGACCAAGGCTGTCTTCAGATCGTTGACCACTTTGTAAATAGATCTTTTACATAGTGGATTCCTCCAGGAGTTGGAGAAGAGAGGATTAGAAGAATTACCCCATCTTCGAACCTCTATAAAAATCAATTGTGTCATTTATTTTTCAAAGACATTTATATTTCTCGCATACTTACATTATATCTCAAGCCATAAACTTATATTTGCAATCCAACTCGTTAATAACCAAGTGCTAAAATCAAGTGTTAAAACAATTTTAAAACAATTCAAAGGGTGTTAAGTCTTTCACGATAAACCAACACAAAATTTAAGTTAAAGTTCAAAGTTAAACAATGAGATATTCTATCAACAACTCTATCGAGTCCGCTGAGTGGCTAACTCGTTGAATAACCAACTTAGTTGTCCTCAAGGATACGATTGTTTGAGTTAACTCTGAATATTCTTAAAAGGACTAAAATTGAAAAGTTGGTAAGGTTTATTCAACCCCCCCTTCTAAACCTTACTCACACCCCTTGAGACCTACATCCACTATGTAATAGATCAGTTTACAAAGCGGTGAACAGTCTAGAGACAGCCTTGGTCACACAAATGGCTTCTTCTTCCGACTCGGCCTTCTTCACGGGCAATTGCCTTGCTACTTCAACTCACTTTCTCAAGCTCTTGGATTTGATCACGGAGCCCTCCAATAACTTGATACTGGTTCGACCTTGAACCTTCCTACAATCCTCCTTGGAAAGTAGACCCCTTTTGATTCTTCAAAGTTTCCTCTTCAACAGATTTGAGGTTGTCTTTCCTTCACAGCTTGTGTTGGATCGATTTCCTTCGAGTTTAAGGCTTGAGGATTTGCTTGAATATATTTGAGAATATTTGCAGGTTAATAGCTTGAATTATGCTTGCTTGTTCGTGGTTCAGGTAACCTTTTCTCAATGAAATTCCTCAGCCTTTTATAGTGAACTTTGAAATTTTACCCGTTGAAGAGATAAAGTTGATTTCAAAAGTCACTTGTGTTCGCTTGTCTTGTTGCATAGGTCTTTGATGTTGACATTTCCTCGTATTAAATGTCTTGCAAATAAGCGTTTCGACACCAGTGCGCTTCTTCCCCATTGGTTTTTTCCTTTTGCACACAATCGAACTAACACTTTATCTCTCGACAAATTTAACTTGTTACCATTCTCAGTAACATTCTTGACTTTCATCAACGGATCTCATTCATTTGTCTTAATTTATCATAGCATTTACTCCCCGTGATGACTTCGAGTTAGTTTCAATCCTTGGATGACTCATCCAGCACTTCAACTTGAGATTTTTCTTATTGAGTTGACTTGATCGACTCTTCATACAAACAGTATCACAAATGATACATCTTCATTGAGTTATTGATTTCCCTTCTGGGCCTCACAAATGAGTCTTCACTTGATCTTGATTGACTTCTTGTATTCCTAGGCGTGAGTGACTTGACTCCTTTTCCACCCTATCTATTACAATGCAAATTACAAGGAAAATGGGGTGCCAACTTCCTAGTTTAAGTTTTTACATGGCATCCATCAAAATCTATAAAAGAAATTTCCAACACCAACCTAAGGGGCCTACCGACTGTCATTGATTCTCAAATAAGCCAACCTGGGCTCACCGACCTTATGGCCTGGACGTTCAAATGGACCAACGTAGGGCTTCCCGATCTCTTGGGCCTGATAGGCTTTACGGCCCAATACAGGATTAACCTAGGCCCGCGTGTTAATTAGGGTTTTTAGTGTGGCTTGATGTCTACGCAACCCTAATTGCCGAACCTATAAATAGGGCAAAAGTAAGGCACGTTGTTGGTTAGACTCTCAATACACTTTTTAATATATTGTGATATTTCATATTTTCTCTCTCTATAGTGATAATCTTGAGCGTGTTGAGTGGGTACGCCGGAAAACCCTTCCTACCCCTAATGGTGATTTTCCGTGTTCTCGTGTTAGTCACATAGTGGAGCGTGGTTTTATTGGACGGTGGGGTATTCTAGTACTACCAATTGGCGCCATCTCTGTGGGAAATTTGAGTTTTAAGACGTGAGTTTTAGGTAGCTATGGAGGATGTACGACGAATTTGGAAGATGACCTGGACGAGGTTCGATTGAGACGCCGAGGTGGTGACTATGGAGCGCACGCATCCGCTACATGCACCTGGTGTTGGAGTTGGTTGCCCTCCTTAGGGGGTGGCTGGAGTTGCTGACCCAATGATGGGTGTGGGTGGTTTAGGACCTGGTTTCTTCCAACAGATGTCCTCCTACATCAAGGCCGTTGTGGAAGAAGCCGTGAGTAGTCGGATGCGAGAGTTTGTCCAGCCTGCAGCGGCGAAGCGGCCTGGACCGGGGCATGAGATGAGGCCTCCCTCAGTTGGGGGATGCGAGGTCGAAGAGCACCAGTGTTGGAGGAGGAGAGCGCCACGGCCTTTACTCAAACGGCCATGAAGACGGACCCGGATTGGAGTGAGAGGATGGATGATCTGCATAGGGAGATGAAAGAGTTGAAGGAGAAGGTGTCTGGGGGTGGCTCAGGCCGATCGAGGAGGGAAACCCTTTCGTGAGGAGATTATGGCCGATGAACTCCTCTTCGTATCGCACTGAACTTTGAATATGATGGCACCACTGATCCTTGGGATCATCTGTGCCACTTTGATAATGTCGTGGTGCTCCATAGGTTCTCCGATGGAGTGATGTGTCGGGTGTTTCCGACTACGCTGACTAAGTCAGCCTAGGAGTGGTTTAGTCAGTTGTTGCCGTATTTGATCAGGAGTTTTGACAAATTTAGCTCTATGTTCTTGCACCAGTTTACCAGCTGCATGAGATACCAGAAAACACCGCTGGCTTTGTTCAGCATCAAGCAACGGGATAATGAGGGGTTGAGGAGCTACATTCAAAGGTTTATGGAGGCAAAGTTGGAGGTGCCCTCGGCGACTCAAGATATATTGACCAATGCTCTGGCCCAGGGTTTGAAGGATGGGGATTTCTTTGAATCCCCAGTGATAGAGCCAGCGCGCACGTTTGACGAGCTCTTGGCAAGGGCTGAAAAATATATCAACCTGGAGGAGGCCGGGAAGATGAAGCGTGAGGAGGGAGATAAGAGAAAGGAGAGAAAGGATGAGAGGGATAAAATAGCTCCAAGTAAGAAGCCTAAGGGGGATGTTTTCATGGCAATTGAACGTCATTCGGATTTGAGGTGGCCAAAAACTTATGTTGAAATGCCCAAGAAGGAGAAGTGCAAAGAATTTTGCGCCTCCACAATGAGTATGGGCACACTACGGATCGAAAAACCCATTTGAAGGATGAGATAGAGAGGTTGATCCAGTGGGTCATCTCAAGGAATTTGTGTATGTTGATAAGAGGAAGTCTAAGGGTAATTATCGGAAGGGTCACAATAGTTACCAGCAGAGATAGGAGCCCGAGAAGAGGGCAGAGGATGAGCGGTATCTCCCCCAACCGCCGCCGCGGAAGGGGGTGATTCGGATGGTGATAGGGGTCCGTCATGAGACTCGCGATGGGCGAGGAAGAGTTATGTGAGAGTTGCTGCTGCCGAGCATGCTTAGGAGCGGATGAGGGTAGAGCAGGTGTCTGTGGGACCAAACATTCAGTTTGGGCCGAAGGATAGCCGGGCATTGCGACCCCCCACAACGATGCCCTTGTTATCATAGCAACCATAGCGAACTACGATGTTCGTGAGAGTTTTTGTTGATACAGTAGCTCACGACATACTATTTTTTGAATGCTATAGACAGATGAATTTGCAGGTGGAATTGGAGGTCGTGGATACGTCTCTGGTTAGTTTTGCTGAGGTTCGATTCGGCCCTTGGGGATGGTTACTTTTCCTCGCTTTCTTTGGGCAAGGAGCCATATATCAAGACTAGGATGGTGCGATTCCTGGTGGTGGATGCACCATCGCCATACAATGTGATGATTGGGAGGCCTTCCCTTAATCTTTTCCAAGTTGTTGTGTCGGTGTATCACTTGAAGATCAAAATCCCAATGGATGACCAGGTTGGAGAAGTTGAGGAGATCGATATGGCGAGGGTTGTCGTGAGAGAGTCTCCCGATGGCGAGAAAGGGGAGTAGCTCATGATGATGGTAAGGGCAAGGAGAAACTCATCAAGTTTGATGAGGATCCAAAGGAGCACGTGATGCCGAATGAGGAGTTGCTTTGACAATAGAGTTGGTTCCACGCGATTCTAGCAAGGTCGCCAAGATTAGGAGTCGCCTCGGGAGGACTTAAGGAGAGCGATCGAGTTTCTCGGAAGGAATGTGGATGTGTTTGCATGGTCGGCAAAGGAGTTGGTTGGTATTGATCCTAGCATAGCTGAGCACAGGTTGAACATAAATCCTTCGTACCGACATGTGAAACAGAAGAAGAGAAATTTTGGCCCCAAGAAAGAATATTTGGAATGTCAAGCGGCGTTTGAAGAATTGAAAGAATATTTGGCTAAGTTATCCTTATTGACTAAGCCAATTCCAGGGGAGCCCTTGTATTTATACATCTCGGTGGGAGAGCAAGTGATTAGTATGGTGTTGCTGACGGAAGAAGGGTCGGTTCAGAAGCCGGTATACTATGTTAGCAAGGTGCTGAGGAACGCGAAACTCCGATATTCTGAGTTCGAGAAGACTAGATTAGCACTTGTAACCTCGGCCAGAAGGTTGAGGCCTTATTTTCTTTCGCATAAGATTATGGTAAGGACTAATTTTCCTTTGAAGCGGTATTCGATGGTTTGAGGTTGCGGGTAGGCTAGTAAAGTGGGCTATTGAGCTCGGTGAATATGAGATAGAATTCCAGAAAGCGTAATAGCAATTAAAGCGCAGGCCTTGACGGATTTTGTGCAAGAGCTGACAAAAGCCCCAAGTGAAGGAGGGGCATGGATTTTGTTTGTAGATGGTTCAGTGGCTAGTTCGGGATGTGGAGCTGGAATCATGATGATAAGTCCAGAGGTGGTGGAAAGTGACTTCGCGAAGATTAGATTATAAACTTTCCAATAACGAAGTTGAGTATGAGGCTTTTATCCGAGGAATTAGGATGGCCATAGAAATGGGTGCAACGAATGTGCTGGTCAATTTGGACTCGTAATTAGTCTATAAACAAATCATGGGAGAATTTGAGGTTCGGGAAAAATGAATTAAAAAATATGTGGATGCATACAAGGCTTTGGAGAAAATGATAGAAAAGGTCAGATCTGTCAAATACCTCGAGAGGAGAATGCTAGGGCTGATTTTTTAGCAAAGATAGCTAGTTCGGCTGAGTGTGCCTCAGAGAGGCACATTACCTTCCTTGAAGCAAAAGTTTCCGCTTTGAGCCTTGAGGTTGGGGCGTTGGAAGAGGAAGATGATTGGAGAGTCCCTATCGTGGCATATTTGAAGGAGGGTGCACTCCCGAAGGACAGGAAAAAGGCCTCTTGGGTGAAAATTAGAGCAACTCGTTTTTGTATGATTGGGGAGATGTTGTATAATAGAGGATTTGGGATGCCATTGTTGAGGTGTCTTGGAAAAATAGAAGGAGAATACATGCTGAGAGAAATACACGAGGGATGTTGCGAGAACCACATGGGAGCCAAGATATTTGATCAGGAAGGTGTTGAGAGCTGGGTATTTTTGGCCACATCTGAAAAGTGAGGCTTAGAAGTTAGTAAAGCTTGTGAAAATGTCAAGTCCACGCTACTGCTTATACATCACCACAAGAGAGCCGATGACCATGAGTTCGGCATGTCATTTTGCTAGGTGGGGGATTGATATTGTGGGACCATTCTCCCCGAATCGGGACATTGTAAATTCCTTGTAGTGCCAATAGATTATTTCAAGCAGTGGTCGAGTCAAGCTCGAAAAATTAATGGTGGATGCGATGATGAAATTCATTTGGCGAGCATTGTGTGCCGATTTGGAGTGCCAAGTGGTCCTTGTTTCGATAATGGAACACGCTTTAGTGGGGCTAGCATCAAGGTTTGTGCTAAGAGATGAAAATTAATCAAAGATTTCACATCGCAGCTCATCTACAAGCTAATGGGCAAGTGGAAGTGACTCAATGTAATTTTGGTATAAGGACTCAAAACGAGATTGGAGAGAGTTGGGAGAGCCTGGTGCAAGAGTTGAGTTCGGTATTGTGGGCCTACCGAACAAACCCAAAGGAGGCCGCGGAGAGAGTCCTTTCACTTGGTTTATGGGATGGATGTAGTGATACCGTGGAAATCGGGATGGAAACCCATGGAATCAAGACATTTGAGGGGAAAGAGACTGATATATTGACACGCGAAGCTCTAGATTTAATCAACGAAAAAGAGAGATGGCCTTTTTACGATGGAAAGGACAAGAGAACAAATCGTGAGCAATGTACAATAGTAAGGTGATGAAGAGAAATTTCCAAGTAGAGATCCGGTTACGAGGAGAGGCGATGCAGTAAAAACAAAGGAAAGTTAGACCCAAATTGGGAGGGCCTACTTCGGGTGATCGTAGTTCGTTGGAGGAGCTTACGAGTTAGAAGAGTCGGATGGGAAGAAATTACTCTCGTGCATGGAATGTTAGCAACCGAAAAAATATTATCCATAGAAATCCGAATTATGTAATGATGAAATTTTCTCTTTTTGAAATTCAATGAAAAAGCTGTCAAGGCGTCTATAAAAATCGTTGAAAATTATTATGTTTGCGTGTTTGAGTCCGGCTCGAGTCTACCTCCAAGCACTTCGGCACGATAGCCTGGAGGCAAGTCAAGCTCGAGCTTGGAAAACTTGTCCTCCAAAAAAATGAGAAAAATTAAGCAAGTGTTTGGAGTTTGGCTCGAGCCAACCCTCCAAACACTTCGGCACGATAGCCTGTGAGGCAAGTCAAGCTCGAGCTTGAAAAACTTGTCCTCCAAAAATGAGAAACAATTAAGCAAGTGTTTGGAGTTTGGCTCGAGCCAACCCTCCAAACACTCTTCGGGCATGATAGCCCGGTAAGTCAAGCTCTCGAGCTTGAAAAACTTGTCCTCAAAGAAGTGTTTGGAGTTCGGTTCGAGCAAATCCTCCGAACACTTCCCGCACGATAAATTTATGAGTTGATACTCGCAATCAAAAGTAAATTTGCATTGATGTGATTCGAATAGTACAAAAGAATTCCGGACGGATAAGTACAAAAGCTACTTAAAATAAAAACTTGCATTGATAAAACACCGAAAATATATAAGAATCCTGCATCGACAAAACATGAAAGCTATTATAGAATAAAAGTTATTATAGAAGAAGATCTTCTAGGCGTAGTCTTGAATAAATGAGCTCGGCTCATTGCCGGGGGTAGCTCGGTTCCTTCAAAGAGAGGATCGCCCCACGAGTCAAGGAAGAAGCTCCTCGGTAGTAGGGGAACAGAGGAATGTCTTATGTGGCCTTGGAAGCGGCTGACGGTGCTACCTCGACGCACTGACTGGAGATCGGCTATCCAAGCCGAATCATTCAAATTGTTGATGAAAACTTTGTCTGATGAAAGGTTGACTTCATTAGCAACCTCGAAAAAAACAAAGCCCTCGGGATCTTGCATGAGAGCTTGGGGCCCATCCCGATCTAGAGGTTCGATACCCTTTCCCCTCGAAGTTGGAGCTCGGCCCGATCAAAGTGCGAACTCAGCATCGTTGAATCACCCCCCTCGTGGACAAGATATCAATGAATC